>VWZE01000938.1:139799-161774 GCA_013396675.1 Eubucco bourcierii
GTCGAGCAGGGTGGCCGGGCCCCGCAGAGCTGGGCGGCCTCATCCCCAGGAGCTGGGCAGAGCAGGGTGCCTTCATCCCCAGGAGCTGGGCAGAGCAGGGTGGCCTCATCCCCAGGAGCTGGGCAGACTCATCCCCAGGAGCTGGGCAGAGCAGGGTGGCCTCATCCCCAGGAGCTAGGCAGAGCCAGAGTCATTCTCTTTGCTCCAGCCCTTTGCCTCCTGCAGGCACACACCTTCCCTCTCCACATTCAGTCCTGTCACTCCTCATGCACTCCCCAGTTCCAATTCTGTGATGTTTCTGCCTCAAATGCCACTGGAGGTGTCTGGGAGCAGCAAATGGAATGTGGCAGTGGCAGCGCAGCATGCACAGAGCCACCAGGTCATGGTGCGAGGTAGCACCGACCTCCCCTGCTCACCCCCAAATCTCGTGTGGCTCCACCTGAGACTTCCTCTGCAGTTGCCAGAAACCCATTAGCAAGCTGGAATTTATTATTTTTTAATGAGAAGGAATAAAGCAAGGAGCAGGACAGAGTATGGGAGCTAAATATGGAACAGCTTCACCCTTGGCAGGCAGGAGGGAGAGGTGGTGGAGTGCTGCTATGGGCAGGAGGGACAAGATTGCCAATGGAGAGACTTTCAAGTGGGGGTATCTGTGAGAAGGGTGAATGAGCCTCCTGGGAAGCTGCACTGGGTTGGGTTGGAAGGTCCTTGTGCTCTCAGGTGACAAAGTTCACCTCATTGGAATGCACCTGGACGTGGCAGTGAGCGGCACTGGTTGCACTCTGCTTTGGCACCAGCACCATGCTTAACCATGTGGCAGTGGTGCTGGGGGCTTTCCTTCTCTGCTTGCCCAGGAGGGAAAGATTTAGCCCCAAAACTCACTGGTTGGGTTCTGGCCAGTGTGAAATGATGTCTGGGAGAGGGCTGGTGCAGAGGAGAGGATGTCCCTTTTGCATTCCCTGTCACTAGGCTGGCATCAGTGTCTTTGGGTGTTGTGAAGGTTTGGGAGTTCCCCCACCCCCCACACTTTGTAAAATGACCCAGACTAGCACTCAGTCGGCTGGAAGTTAAATGATGAAGCTCTATTTACAGCTCAGCACAATGTACAGCAGATATTTACACTATATGCAGAATATTTACAGAAATATACAAGTAAAAGGTAATACAGCAACACAACTCCCCTCCCAGAAATCAGAGACCCCAGGAGGGGCTCCCAACCACCCTTCCACCTCCTCCCCACCCCTGTACCTTACCCCAAGGTTTGCCTTACGTGCAAGGTAAATTAGGAGGATCGGCCAGGAGGGTTAGAAGAAAAGTGGTTAGTGAGGATTAATCAGCAGAGGAGCCAGAGCCCAGAAGCTGCTAGATCCCACCAGCAGCTGCTGTGCCAGCAAGAGCCAGAGAGAGACTGACTTATCTATTGTTTTGGTTAGTGTTCCCAAACAATTCTCCAGCAAGCAAATGAGTGAAGTAGTCATCATGATGTTTTCCTTTCACAGCCTAGAGTGTAATTTTCTCTATTAAAATATTCCAATTAGCCTCAAACCAGCACAGGTGTCCTCACATCGAGGTACACCAAGTCCTTTACTTGAGGTGTTCCTCGTGGTAGTGATGGATTTAAGCCAGGCAGCTCCTGCCCATCCTCCTGGCAGTCCTGTGGCTCCTCCTCCATCCCAAGGAAGATGCAGGCTCTGGCAGCAAGTGCTGCCACCACATTGTTTCATCCTGAGGGCAACAGGGGTGGAAGGGACATCTGCACTGAGGCACAGTAAACTGGTGTGATGTGAGACAGCCTTGTTTGCAGCTTCTCCTGGGAAGGAGAAGGGTTCAGCTGATGGCCCTGGGGCCAGACAGCATGGGACCTGCCACTGCCCTCTGCACCACCTCTGCGTGGTGGGATTGGGCTGAGCAGTGCCCAAGAGTGAGAGCTGCCTGCTGAGATATGGGAGCTGCCTGGACACTTGCTTTGCTTTATGGCTTCTTACAGCTTGAACTGGTTTTCATGTGGTCGTTTGATGTGTGTCCTGCTCTAGGAGTGTCCAGGGGAGAGGAGCAGGCAGTCAGGTTTGGTGCTGGCTGTTGGCTGATGGCTGTTTCCCTGCCCTGAGCTGCTGTCACCCTGCAGTGCCATCTGGGATCCAGCCAGCTGCAGGTGGGGGAAGCTGGTGGGGACCTCAGTGCTGTCACTCCTTGAACTCAGTCCCTTGTTGTGGACATCTCCAGTGGTAGGCCTCATGCATTGCTCCTTGGCTGGCCTATCTGCACATCTGCCAGGCCCAGCTGCTGGCACTGAGGGTTGTAGGTGTGCAATGTCTCTTTCTGGTGACCAGCAAAGCCACATGCATCCTGGGCTGATGCCCAGCAGCGTGTGGGCAGCAGCTGGAACAAGGTGATTCTGCCCTTCTCTTTGCTGAGACTCCACCTGCACTGCTGGGGCCAGCTCTGGACTCCTCAGCACAAAAAGAGACAAGCAGCTGCTCCATCCTTCCCTGCTCCCCTCCTACCCTTTCTCAAACTTTTCTTCCCCTCCCACCACTGGCACAGCTCCCTCATCCCTCCCAGAAAAACAAATCTTATTTTCAGAAAGCACCAAATCACTGCTAATTTGTTTTTTGTTTTTTTTTTCTTTCAAAATCCTTCTCTTCGGTTTTTGAAGCCTCTCTGGTATTGCTGTCCTCCCAACAAGGCAGGGGGGAAACCTAAGAACAAAAGCAAACCTGATTGTGTGGCTGGATGGGTTTTACAGCCTTCAAGGGCAGCAATTACCTGCCCAAACTGCTGGCTGCTGCAAGAGGGGCCAGAGAGGACTATTCAGATGAGCATTCAGACAGGTTGAAAATGTCACTGAGGGTGTTTACCTGAGGAAAAGGTCTCAGAAGAAAAGGACCTCTGTGTGTGTGTGTGTTTGTGGTCTTCTGAATTTCCAGTTGCCTTGGAAACACAGCATAAAAAGCAGCACTAACTCGGGGAATCGCAGCATTTGCATCCTTGAGTCCAGGCTGAGAGCTGAAACGCTCAGCAACTCCTCACAGCCTTGATCTTGTGCCAGAGCTGGGGATGGGGACAGGGGAAATGCCAGCAGCCATCAACCCTATGTACAGGGCAAGGAGACTCCAAACTGTTCCTAAAATGCCAGGGCTGGATGATTAACTCCATCTAGTGAAACAGCAGAGGAACCGAGGCACACCTCAGAGCCAGGAGGCATCACACACTTGTGCAAAGCTCTTGTGAAAAGCTCTCACACTGCCCCAGCACCACTCCCCTGGAGATGGCATTGTTGGTCTCTCGAGTAACAAGTGGCAGGACAAGAGCAAATGGCCTCCAGTTGAGCCAGAAGAGGTTAAAATTGGACATTAGGAACAGTTTCTTCCTCCAAAGGGTTGTCAAGCTCAGGAATAGGCTGCTCAGGACAGTGGTGCAGTCCCCATCCCTGTTGGGGTTGAAAAGCTGCTGTAGAGTGGTGCTGTGGTTTAGTGGTGACCTGGCAGTGCTGGGTTTAATGTTCAGAGGCAATTGATCTGAAAGGTCTTTTCCAACTTAAATGACTCTGTGGGTGAGCACCTGGGGGCAGGAACAGAGCCAGGGAGGGCTGTGGTTGCTCAAGAGGTTGCTGATTGTGCTGGCTCAGGGAGGAGCTGCTCAGTACAGCTCTGAGGCTGTGACAAAGCTCCTCACAAAGGGGTCTGGCACTGCTCTTCCAAACGATTCCTTTTGAAGTGAGATCTGCCCAGAGAGCAAAATGCAGAGGACAGAAGTACTCTTTTGTGTGAATGACTAAAGGAGCTTTGACAGAGGGGAGGGAAGAACCACAAAGACTTCCCCACTGAAGAGTGAGTCTCCTGGAATAAGAAACTCGGCAGCAGGCTTAATGGAAGCAGGAATCACATCTACATGGAAACAAATGGTGGGGACTGAAAGTCAGCATATGGTGCGTAGTGAACTGCTGAGTTGGAGAGGGAGAAGCAGCCTATGGTGGAGATGCTCACAAACGTGGAGAGAAGGAGGTGACACAGCAGCCTCTGGCCATGGGCTCCTCCAGGTCCCTTCTTCCCATGAATCATAGAGTCACAGAATGGTTTAGGTTGGAAGAGATCTCAAAGATCATCCAGTTCCAAACTCCCATCACAGGCAGGGACCACTAGAACAGGTCGCTCAAGGCCTCATCTAACCTGGCCTTGAACACCTCCAGGGAGGGAATAGCCACAACAGGATGTGAGAACTGGGAGAGGATGAGTACAACCACAAATCAGTCAGCAGGCTCTAGACCCCAGAGCATCCAAAGGGACTCACAGCCAAGCAAACCTGCTGTTATGCATGGTCCAGAGGCAGCAGGGAGTCACTGCTCAGCATGTCCCAGAGTCACTGCTGAGGCTTGGGGAGCCTCTGACTCCCTGCAGCAGATCTTGAGTGGCATCAGGGACCTCAGCATGTCCCAGAGTCACTGGTGAGGCTTGGGGAGCCTCTAAGTCCCTGCAGCAGATCTTGAGTGGCATCAGGGACCTCAGCATGTCCCAGAGTCACTGCTGAGGCTTGGGAAGCCTCTAACTCCCTGCAGCAGATCTTGAGTGGCATCAGGGACCTCAGCATGTCCCAGAGTCACTGCTGATGCTTGGGGAGCCTCTAACTCCCTGCAGCAGATCTTGAGTGGCATCAGGGACCTCAGCATGTCCCAGAGTCACTGCTGAGGCTTGGGAAGCCTCTAACTCCCTGCAGCAGATCTTGAGTGACATGCTCAGCCCATTGCTGTGATTCCTTTCAAACGTTCCTCTAAGAAAAGCCTGCCAAGATGACACAATAACTTCACTGCTTCAATAGCACAAGTTCAGCCTCTTTCAAAGAAGATGTCAAACCTCAGAATGACTCTGGTTTGCTGATAAGCAAGAAGGTACACAAAGATTTATGTGGGAAATGAAGAGGGAGAGCTTGCTGCCAGTTTGCCTGCACTCAGAGCTCAGAACCAGCACAGCCCTCTGGTTGCAGCCCCTCTCTTGGGTATTCTGCACATGTTCCAAAAATTATAAATGGCCTGAACAGCTCCTTCAGGTGGGAAAAGACAGAAAAAGAGAAAGGTTAATGTTTCTGTGTCAACCACTTACAGATCCACTGCACTGAAGGCTCTGCAAATGGATAACCAGGCCATTAGGTCACTGAAGATGGGTGTGAGAGAGCAGATCTTACCCACTGAGGGCTCTGACATCAACTAGAAAACCAAACAGCTCTGTGCAGCTTCTGCTTCTTGACACCATCGAGAGCAAAGGCAAAGAGAAGCATGGTCCTGAGCAGCCCTGAGTGGTGGAAGGATTCATGGTGGGTCACCACTCTGCAGAGGGCAAGGCAGCTTGGTGGGTGATAGGCAGGAAAACTTTCCATGTCAGAGGGGAGCTTTCCAAGGATTTCAGTGGCTGAAGCAGTTGTCAGCCCCTCTTGCAACTGGTGGCTGAGCTGGAGAACCCACACAACCCTGTTAGAGCTCCCGTGGTGAAGGCAGCAGGATAGAGGGGCTTAATTTGGCATCTCTTTGCAGACTTGCAGGAAAGAAAAACATGCCCAATCTCAGCCACTGTCAACAAAATGCTTCTGTTTAACCTAAACAAAGGGGGGTTTGCCTCTCTTGGGCTTCCTTGGCATTACAATTCAAGAGGCTTTATCCTGATAAGGCATTACCCAGGGGTCAGAATAATCCTGCACTAACGTCAGGATCAGCTGCAAACCCTCAGTGGCCAGCGTGTGGCAAAGGTTTATTTTCCTCTCTGCTTGTTTTCAGAGAACCCCTCCCCCAGAACTTCAAAACCTGAAATTGCAGGGAGATAGCCCTGCTGGAGAGTCACCACAGAGCCTCCTGCTGTCTGTGCATGATGGCATGGAATGTGTTCTGGCAGCCTGCTGATGGTGGTGACAAGGGGCAAAGGCACAATATCCTTACCTACTACATCTGATATGCAGACCTGATCTAAACCAACAATCTTCAGAGCACCATGGACTATCCACCAGCTCTGAAGCCATGGGGAACCCATTTTCCCTGCTCTGGGAGCTTCGTGCCTGGGACCAAGCCCTCTCATCACAAAATCATAGAATATTTTGGGTTGGAAGGGACCCTTAAAGATCATCCAAGTCCAACCATCCTCCAGTGAGCAGGGCCATCTACCAGTGCTAATTGCTCAGAGCCCCAGACAACCTGACCTGGAGTGGTTCTAGGGATGGGGCATCTACCACCTCTTTGGGTCAGCCTGAGCCAGTGCTTCATCACTCTCATGGTAAAAGTCTCTTCCTTAGATCTAATTTATCCTCCTCCACCACTCCCTTAACCTTCTGGCAGGATCACCTCCCTCATCTGAAGCCTCAGAGGGCACATTCAGTGCCATATGGATGGTAGCCTTTGGGCACAGCAGGAGAGGACCACAGAGGAGATGGGACAGCAAGGACAGGTCCTGAAGCACAAAAAGCATCTTCACAGGGAAGGCAACCAGTACAAAATTTAGAAAGGAAAAGTCAAGAGGGAACATCACAAGGAGGAGCCAGTTCAAAGGGAAGCACCATGGAAAGGGGAGCAGAGCAAACCCAGACAAGCACAGAGTCATGTGGAGCTGCTATGGGCAGGCTGAAGGTGACAGTGTGCTACAACATGACAGCCACAGCACACAGCAGGGCAGCCAAGGGGAGAGACTTACACAGGGCATGAAAAGCTGGCAAGGAGGACATCAGCCAAGGGAGAAGAGTGAGGCCCATGCTGCTCCTGGAGCACCTCCGACACCTTCACGCGTGGGCAGTGGTCCCCAGCTCCCTCTGTGCTCATCCACCAGCACTGAAGCCCCAGTGAGCAGAGGGGACTGGATGTGTGCAGCAAGCCCCAGTGAGCAGAGGGGACTGGATGTGTGCAGCAAGCTCCAGTGAGCAGAGGGGACTGGATGTGTGCAGCAAGCCCAGTGAGCAGAGGGGACTGGATGTGTGCAATAAGCTGCTGCAGCCTGGGCTTGATTTTTCACTGTAATTTCACTTTGGTGTCCCATCAGCAGAGCTGCAAAACAGCACAAGATGTTCTGTCTTGTTGAGCCAGGAGGACAATGACAACCTTCCAATCCACAGGAGCACTTGAGTTGGCTGGGACAGGCTTTGGGATGAGGCCCAACACTGATCTGTCTCTTCTTACTCGCTGTGGAAAGCTTTGCATGCTCCCACTCCACACTGGGAAGGTCAAAACTCTGCAGTCCTGCCGGGACCATGTGGGCTTCTGAGATGCTGCATCACTGGGGTGCTCTGGGCTACAGGAGGCAGTCTCTTGCCTTTGGATTTTCCAGGGAGCTCTTCTCAGTGACAGGGAGGAGAGGAAGGTTTGCTCAGGGAGGAGCAAGGTGCTGGCATTAAGGCAGCCCACAGCAGATGTGGGGCAGTCCTGGGGCTCTGTGATGCCAGTTCCTAACCAGCCCTGACACCAAAGATCTGCGTACACAAAAGAACTTGGAAAAGGAGAGATCTACTGAGGAGATGCTTCTGCTTTGAAAGCAGAAGGCTCAACCATCAACAGAGACTGCTCTGAGCAGTCCACACTTGCTGCTCAGGTTCTGTATGTGCTTGAGCAAAGAGGAGGAACCCCCAAACTGTGCAGGAGTTGGGAAGCCAAGAGACTGAACTCACCCAGGAAGCTGCTTCTCTTCCCCTGGTCTGAAATCTTCTGCCACTGCTCACAGCACTGAACACTGTTTCTTTGCTCTTGCACTGCTCCATATCTATTTTCCAAGAAAAGAGCATTTTCTCCAGCTTCCAGGAACCCCCTCTCCCAGGCTCTCATCATAGCTGGGCTCATCCCACTGCACCTTGACTGCAAATGCCACATAAGCCTTAAGTTCAAAGGATCGACTTGAAAGCAGAATGGCTGATCCCATCCCATCAAACCTCTCCCTTATCACCCACTGCCTGGGTCTGCAGGCGCTTGGCAAGCTGAAAGACTGGGATGAAATTAAGGAGGCTGCAATTTTCAATCCTATTCAGGGCAGCTTAAGCAGCCTGGCAGGGATCACAGCCCTCTGCTGCTGGCTCTCTGTCTCCGTCGGCAGCCAGAAAAGCGCCCTGCAAACCCAGGGTGCAGGCTTTGCTGGGCTCACTGAGCTCCTGGCCTCATCAGCTCCTGTGCTGAGCATGAAATGAGCTTTGCAGCACTGTGGGAAGCTCCTGGTAATCCTCATGAGAAGGCTTGTTCACAAAACCAACTGAAGATAAAAGCCCTTTAGATTCCCTAGAAATCCAAATGAGTAAATAGCAAGCATCGCTCCCGGGGCTTCAATAAATTGCAGTGGCAATAAGTTAACCCCAGTTATTGTGTTACTTAGAAAGAGCAAGAAGATGCTTTTCATCCACAGGCTGTGGAAAGAGAACAATATCCTACAGGAATGTTAGGAAAAAAAGCAAAATCCACTAAATAGTTTTGAACCCCTGGCTCCAAGAAGGATGTTGAGGTGCTGGAGTGGGTCCAGAGAAGGGCAATGAAGTTATTGAAGGGGCTAGAGCTCTTGTGAGGGGCAGCTGGGGGCATTGGGGTTGTTCAGCCTGGAGAAAAGAAAGCTGAGGAGAGATCTGGCTCTCTGCAACTCACTGAAAGGAGGTTGGAGCCAGCTGAGGCTTGATTGCTTCTCCCAAGGAAAAAGCAATAGGACAAATGGAAACAGCCTTAAGTTGCAGCAGGGGGTGTTTAGGTTGGACATGAGGAACAATTTCTTTCCCAAAGGGTGATCAAGCTCTGGAACATGCTGCACAGGGCAGTAGTGGAGTCCCTGGCACTGGAGGGACTGAAAAGCTGTATAGAGGTGGTGCTGAGGGCCATGGTTTAGTGGTGACCTGGCACTGCTGGGTTCACGTTTGGACTGGATGGTCTGAATGACCTCTTCCAACTGAAAGTCTGTGATCCTGACTCACACATCCCACGGTCTGAGTGCAGGCAAAATCTTGGTCTTGGCAGGAGGGCAAAGATGAGAGGACAAGCAGGGTTTGTACTTACAGCAGCACTGCCACAGCTCTGCCTGCAGCAATGTCAGGTTTCTGGGGCAGGTAAGGAGAGCACAGCTCAGTGGAGCTTTGTGCCTGCAGCGCTTTGAAAGCCATAGGAAGAACTGTGGATTCCACAGCAGTGATTGCCTGTCTTTGTGAGCAAAGCAAAGCAGCTGCAGTGCTGAGAAGACCCTTTGCAAGAGCTAACACAGACCTGATGAACACAGGGCTGTGGGCACCAGCAAAGATGCAGACACAGAGACACTCTCACAGGGTTCATCACAAAAGCATCTTCTGATTATCCTCTGGAGCACCTCTGCTATGAGGATAGGCTGAGGGAATTGGGATTGTTCAGCCTGGAGAAGAGAAGACTCTGGGAGGACCTCAGAGCTGCCTTCCAGTTCCTGAAGGGATCTTACAGGAAGGCTGGAGAGAGGTTTTCATAAGGATCTCTACTGACAGGATGTGGAGGAATGGTTTGAAGCAAGATGGAGCTGCTCAGTTCTTGCTCTCCATTATTCCTCTTGCTCTTCCACCCCAGCTCAGCCTGCATTCAGCATTACCTGCTCCTCTTCTATTCAGAAAGGCCACGGTGCCTTCAGCTAGAGAAATTCTCTGTGCAAATTAATTTTGTCTGGAAATAAGAAGGAATTAATAACTGCATTAGAGCCCAGGAGTTTAACCAGATCTTGGAGAGGAAAAATTGCATTACTGCAAGAGTGGGCAGGCATTGAAGCAGGTTGCCCAGGAGGTGTTGCAGTCACCATGCCTGGAAGTGCCCAAAAAACGAGCAGACAGAGCCACCTGGGACATGGTTTCATGGCCATGCTGGTGTTAGGTCAATGGTTGGACTTCATGATCTTAGAGGTCTTCTCCAACCCAAACAATTCTCTAGCCGAAGGGATCCTGCAGGAAGGCTGCAGAGGGACTTTTCATGAGGGTGTCTAATGGTAGAACAGGGGAGAATGGTTTTAGACTGAGGCAGAGAAGGCTTAGGCTGGATCTTAGGAAGAAGTTCTTCAGAACAAGAACAGCTTGACCAGAGAGGCTGTGGATGCCCTGTCCCTGAAGGTGTACAAGGCCAGGTTGGATGAGGTCCTGAGGTACCAATTCTAGATGAGAGGGATCTCTGCCCATGGCAGAGGGGTTGGAGTTGTGCCAGGGGAGGTCTAGGCTGGGTGTTAGGAGGAAGTTCTTGCCAGAGAAAGTGATTGGCATTGGAATGGGCTGCCCAGGGAGGTGGTGGAGTTGCTGTCCCTGGAGGTGCTGAAGCAAAGCCTGGATGGGGCACTTAGTGCCACGGTCTGGTTGATTGGATAGGGCTGGGTGCTAGGTTGGACTGGATGAGCTTGGAGGTCTCTTCCAACCTGCTTGTTTCTATGATGATCTCTAAGGTCCTTTTCAGCCTAAGCCTCTCTGTTATTCTATGGTTAGAACAAAGCAAGTTCATAAATGGCTACTCAAAACCTTCTCCTTGGTAATGCCAATGATCACAATACTGGAGATGCATCAGTGCTATGCACCCACTGACCCACACTTCACCTCCCAGGCTGGGACCATGCATCCCCCCAGCAGCACCTGGAGCCTGGCAGCAGCCTTAGCAGAGCCATGAGTGACTTTTATCTCCCCCTGTGAGGATTACTGAAGCTAATTCCCCTGGGTCAGCAAATGAACAGCTTCCTTTAGGAAGGTACTACAGATGCCAACATGTCATCAATTATTCAGCCTGCTCTTTTAAGAACTGTTAAGTTCCTGGTGGGAAATTAATCTTGCTCTAATGAGGTTTGTATTTCTGTGAGAGTTTAAGCATCTCCTTGTTGCTGCTGTTCAGACTCTGTGGTTTTCCCCACCCCCCCCCACCTCCAAGACTGAGTTTTGCCTTTGCTGCTCCAAAAATCCCACAGAGATTACCAGATTTCAGAGATTTGATGTCTCTAGATGTCCACCATTAGAAGATGAGCAAGCAAGAGGCTAAGGTCCTTTTGGAAAGACTCTTCCTCCCCACCCCCCCTCTTCTAACTCAGACAAAGCAGAAGGCAGTGGATCTCCCTTTGGTTTGAAGCACAGCTCCTGTGGCTGCTCTGGAGGTGACCTTGCTCAGCCAGCACTTGCACACACCCATGGCAGCACCTCCCCTGTTCCCCAAAGCCTCAGCTGCCCCAGCTTGCACAAGACCAGAGGTCCTGGCACAGCAGTGCCAGTGCTGTTACCCTGCTCCCAAGGGTGGCCCAACCCCTTTCATTGTGTTTCTCTTCCACGTCCATAACCACAGACTCTTCCAAGCAAGAGCACCTGGATTTCTGGCATGATGTCCCCATCTGTGCAGTTCTGGAGCCCCCAGCACAGGAAGGACATGGAACTCTTGGAGCGGGTCCAGAGGAGGCCATGAAGATGCTCAGAGGGCTGCAGCAGCTCTGCTCTGAGGACAGGCTGCAAGAGTTGGGGCTCTGAAGCCTGCAGAAGAGAAGGCTTCCAGGAGACCTTGGAGTAGCCTTCCAGTATCTGAAGGGGGCTACAGGAAGGCTGGGGAGGGACTATTGACAAGGTCTTGCAATGACAGGACAAGGGGCAATGGGTTTGAANGAACCTGCTTGGCTGGATTCCCACCTCCCTCTGCAGCACAGGACCCTTGGGACACTACCCACTTCCTGCTTCAGCCCATGCAGCTGCTCCTGGGGATGCTGGCAGCACTCTCCTCACTTCCTGGGATTTCCAGCAAAGTGCCTGGAGAAGAGAAGGCTCCAGGGAGACCTTGTGATGGCCTTCCAGTGTTTGAAGGGACAGACTTTTTAGCAGGGCCTGTTGTGACAGGACAAGGGGTGATGCTTTGAAATTAAAAGAGGGTGATTCAGACTGGAAGTGAGGAAGAAACGTTTTACACTGTGGGTGGTGAGACCCTGGCCCAGGCTTCCCAGAGAGGTGGCAGTTGCCCCATCCTTGGAACCAGGTCAGGTTGGACAGGGCTCTAAGCAACCTGTTTTAGTTGAAGATGTCCTTGCTGACTGATGGGGATTTGGACTAGATCACAGAATCACAGAACCATCCAGGTTGGCAAAGCCCCTCAGGATCACCTAGTCCAACCTAGAACCCTACTCTAGAAGGTTCACCTTAAACAATATCCCCAGGCACCACATCCAAACAGCCCTTAAACACATTTAGAGTGGGTGACTCCACCACCTCCCTGAAAAGAAGACTGAGAGGGGATTTAAGAAATGTTTATAAATATCTGAGGGCTGGGGGTCAGGGGATGACACACAGGTTCTGCTCACTGCTGCCTGGGATAGGACAAGGTGCAATGGATGGAAGCTGCAGCACAGGAGGTTCCACCTCAACAGAATAGAGAACTTCTTTCCTNACCTCAACAGAACAGAGAACTTCTTTCCTGGAAGGGTCCCAGAGCACTGGCACAGGCTGCCCAGAGAGGTTGTGGAGTCTCCTTCTCTGGAGCCTTTCAGGGCTGGTCTGGATGTCCTGTGTGACCTGAGCTAGATTGTCTGGTCCTGCTCTGAGAGCAGGGAGGTTGGACTCAATGATCTCTTTGGGTCCTTTTCAACCCCTACCATCCTGTGAACCTGTGGACTTCTCTGGGCAACCTGTTCCAGTGTCTCACCACCCTCCTAGTAAAGAACTTCCTCATGTCCAATCTAAACCTGCCCTGCTCTAGTTTCAAACCATTGCCCCTTATCCTCTCAGATAGGATAACCATGAAGAAGTCATTGTCCTCTAAACGTGCATGTGAAAAGGATCTGGGCAGCAGCAGCAGATTGTGGTGTGGACAGAGCAAACACACAGGAGTCCCTCAGCATTACTTTGTCATGAATTATTATTAAGTGGTGACAGAGTGCTTGACCTGAAGGGAGCCCTTCAGCCACAGAAATCCCATCAGGAGCTGTGGCAGAGTCACGCTGGCCAAGCAGGATTGCAGCTTGTTCTGTGCCTTCTCTGCAGCCAGCTAACGAGGCCAGATCACTCCTAGTTATTATCCCAACCCAAAGTCCTTTCAGCAGAACACAAAGGCAAAATGTAAATGATTAATTTGCTGTTTATAGCAGAATGTATCATTATTTGTGGTATGAATTATTCACATCTCCCCTCTCCTCTCCTGGGATCCTGACAAACAAGAGCTGTTGTCTGAGGGAAGCGTGGTGGGGCAGGGAGGTGTCCTGGTCCTTTTTCCCTATGGATTTGCATGCTGCAGCCCATGCAGTGCTTGCATCCCAGACCCTGCCAGCAAACAGTGATGGGGCAGGAAAAAACAAAACCCAAGGCACCAGGAGGATTAATCTCAGACAAAGCAGCTGTGGGCAATCGTTATTCTCAGGACTGTTTGCAGCCATGGGCAGATGCAGCCTCACAGATCTCAGCCAACAGAGTCCAAAGTGCTGGCTGTGAAAAAAAAAACCAAACAACAAACAAAGCAACAGGAGAAATAAACCCATTTTGGTGCTGTCTACAATCTGGTTTGGCTGGAAAAGACCTCAAAGATCACTGAGTCCAACCATCAACCTGGCACCACTAAACCATGTCCCAGAGTGCCATGCCTATGCATTTTTTGAACACCTCCAGGGATGGTGACTCCACCACCTCTCTGGGCAGCCTGTTCCAATGCCTGAGCATCCTTTCAGCAAAGAAATTGTTCCTAATATCCAACTTAAACTTCCCTTGGCACAGCTTAAGGCCATTTCCTTTTGTCATATCACTTGGAACTGCATGAAAGCCACCACAGAGCTGCTTCAGCAGCACAGATTGATTCAGGCTCTCTCCTGCTTAGGGACAGCTCTGTGAACCACTCAGGAGTTCACCCATTAGAAGCTTTACTTTCAGCAGTGTCTGAGGCCCATGACATGCATGCATGAGAGAAGGTGAAACATCTGCAAAGCTTCTGACATGCCCAGACAGCTCATCTTTGCCACTTTGATTTTGAAAGACAAAACCTAATGGTGCTTCCAAGTTTTGCAGGGATTCACAGACAGGTTCCATCAAGGTTATGCAAGAGGTGGTTAAATACAGTAGATGATGACAAGGTCAAGCCAACCATCACCTGAAAAAGCAAACAGTTGAAATCCCCAGCTCCATGCTGCTTTAACAGCAGCTTGAATGTGAAGAAGCCAAACCATGCTGCTGTGTGTGACACTGGGGGTTTAAAATGCCATTAAAAGGGGATTGTAAGGCCCAGTGGGCTTCTTCTGGGGGACTGCCAGGCAATGTCACAGGAGCTTTGTCTGAAAAGGCCTCCAGAATGGGATGTTCACGCTGGTGAAGCCACTCATGTGCAACCAGACAAGATCAAGGGGTTTGGAGTGGAGCAGTGAGCAAACCTGGTAGGATGTGACACAAGGTGACTCCGGGTGACCCATGGCAACAGATCCAGGGGAAAGGCCAGACCAAGAGAAGCCCAAGTTTTGCATCTATTAAACAAGGTGGAATTTGTGGTGCACTAGGCTTCCAGGATCTGGAGGGGGCTACAGGAAGGCTGGGGAGGGCCTATTGACAAGAGCTTGTAATGACAGGACAAGAGGCAGTGGGTTTGAAGTGGCAGAGGGGAGATTTAGACTGGATGTTAGGAAGAAGTTCTTTACAGTGAGGGTGGTGAGACACTGGCACAAGTTGCCCAGGGAGGTCATGGATGCTCCCTCCCTGGAGGTGTTCAAGGCCAGGTTAGATGAGGCCTTGAGTGACCTGTACTAGTGGGAGGTGTCCCTGCCTATGGCAGGGGGTTGGAACTAGATGATCCTTGAGGTCCCTTCCAACCTTCCCATTCTATGATTTCCATAATTCTGTCTCCTGGTTTCCCCAGCCAGACCTAGACCATCCATTTTCCATCCTGTTCCACTTTTCTGCCCCTTTCACCAAAGCACAGTGACGTGGAGCAAACTGTCACTTCAATCCATCAAGCTGAACAGGAGCTGATGAGGCAGCACATGGCCACTGCTTACCCCAGAGGTACCTGGTCTTAAAGAATTAAAGTAAGTGCCCAACATCCCCATGCTCCTTCATCATGGAAATGCTTCTCTGGAAGAAGAAAACTCATTCCAAAATTAATAAAGCTAAAAACAGAGACCAACCTGTGCTGGAAAGAGACTCTCTCTGACCCCACACAACCCGAATCCATCACAGATATTTAATGTTTCATTCCTCGCACGCAAATGATTTCTCAGGCCACTGCTCACCGATGTTTAATGCAGGAGACCTGTGAGATCTGATGGGGATAAAGAAAGAAAAGGAGCTTCCACATGCATATTTCAGCAGACTTTCATTCCAGCTGGTGAAAATACCACATTTAATAGGCTTTTGTCACCTTTGTGCCTGTTACTGCTCGCAAAACACCGATCGCCGGCTCGAAACGATGCCGCAGAGATAAATGGACATTATCAGTCCTCTGCTGGCTGTCCAGGTGCCTGCCTACAAATGAGGTTTTGAAATATGAACTGCTGTCAGGGAGGTGACTCTGCTCCCCCTGCCCACGCTCTCCCCCTTCTTTGTAACAGTGTCAGAGTGATGGGCTGTGACACCCCTGGGCTGCAGGGGAAAAAACCTCCCAACCGTGTCCACGGAACACACGGAGTTACATTTCCATCAGGCTGGTCTTCATGCATCGTTTCCTGAGGCACCCTGCACTGAGTGTCTCAGCCTCTGTCTGTCCAGAAGGAGCAAGGGGAAGTCCCGAGGGACCTGAGCTGGTGGCCACAGAGCAGAAAGCAGCTCCAGATACAGGGTTATTCCTGTCCTCAAAAGTGCCACAGATGGGCACCCATATTGTTGAGGACAAGGAAATGGTGATGCACAGCATGCACAGGCTCCCAGGAGAGCCCTGCTGTGCCCACAAGAAGGATTTTCTTTTTTTTTTTTTAAGCTTTCACCTTTACAGGATCAGGTTTTTGCTGGTGGCATCTTTCCTTGAGCAGAGGAGTGGGACAGAACTGTCCCATGGCTGCTGGGAGCATCACCCACGGCTGAGGCTGCCACTCGCAGCCCTCTCCTGGTGCCGCCTCCTCGCCCAGCTGCCTCCCCATGCTTTCCAGCTTCTCACGCAGAAGCTTAATGACTGTGAGCAAGTCCTTTCAATCCATCGAGCTGCTTAATAGATGAAAATGTCAAAATATGTGCTGATGAGGTGACAATTAAGGGGAGGTTTAATGAAAGGTTAAAGCAACCTTTCTCAGAGGGAGCGCATGTGGCCGAGCCCCTCCTGATCCCACACGAGTCATTGTCATGCCAAATGCTCTGCTTAACGTCGAACACTCAGCTCTGTCTTCACGGGCTGCATCCAGCCTGACCTTTCTCCTCTCCCCCCGGGTTGCTCACAGCACTGTGGCAGTGCAGCATCACTGGAAACAGCAGATGCCCCATCCCTAATGCTTTCGTGCCCGAAGGGTCCCTCTGGAAATCATCTCAGAGATGCAATGGGGAGCAGGCTCAGAAAGCCACGTCCCAGGGTGACTTTAGTCTGTAGAGCAGGAAACACTGTGAAAAATTAATGACTGTTCCAATGTGCTTCTTTCCATCCTTGTGAGTGCAGGCTGAGCCAGTCCCAGGGCCATGGCACTCCTCTGCTCCTCTTGACCCTCTTGCAGCACAGCAGATTCACCACACTTGTGGACTCCTTCCCTTACCTGCGTCTTCCTTTTCACCTCCTCCTCTAAAATTCAAGCTACAGGCAAATCATCTCCTCCTGGTTTTTCTTACCAAAAATAATGCCTTTCAGCAGAAATCAAAGGTGCTCCAAGAGAGCCCAAGGACAGCCATTAAGAGCAATGCAGCCAGCAGAAGCGAGAGAGGAAGGAGCTCTGCTGCAGTTTCAGAAGGCAGCAGCACACAGACGAGGCACAGATTAATTGGCAGAGTTAAATGGCTCCCATCCTCACGCTCTGGTGAGCCCCAGTGGGTACCAAACACTTATTAGAGTCAACAATTGTGAAATAGTCTCAATTTCAATAGACTAGCAAAACAAAACAAAACAGAAAACCCCCAAACCCTCATCATTCAGCGTGAATGTTACCAACCTCTAATGGAGCCTTGAGAACAGTCACAGGAATAATCATTTGGCTTCCTAATGGAGGTGCAATATCACACTCCCTGCTCCAACCTCCTCTCAGGAGGCCTAGTGCATGGGAGCACCTGTCCCAGGAGGATGGATTCAATCAGTTTTTGCTAATGACAAAGTAACCAGCCTGGAAATCAACCCCTCCCGAGGAACACCAATCTGACAGCACAGTATGCAACCTCTGTGCTGCTGCAGCCCTCTGCAGCCTTCTGCAGCCCTCTGCAGCCTTCTGCAGCCCTCTGCAGCCTTCTGCAGCCCTCTGCAGCCTTCTGCAGCCCTCTGCAGCCTTCTGCAGCCCTCTGCAGCCTTCTGCAGCCCTCTGCAGCCTTCTGCAGCCCTCTGCAGCCTTCTGCAGCCCTCTGCAGCCTTCTGCAGCCCTCTGCAGCCTTCTGCAGCCCTCTGCAGCCTTCTGCAGCCCTCTGCAGCCTTCTGCAGCCCTCTGCAGCCTTCTGCAGCCCTCTGCAGCCTTCTGCAGCCCTCTGCAGCCTTCTGCAGCCCTCTGCAGCCTTCTGCAGCCCTCTGCAGCCTTCTGCAGCCCTCTGCAGCCTTCTGCAGCCCTCTGCAGCCTTCTGCAGCCCTCTGCAGCCTTCTGCAGCCCTCTGCAGCCTTCTGCAGCCCTCTGCAGCCTTCTGCAGCCCTCTGCAGCCTTCTGCAGCCCTCTGCAGCCTTCTGCAGCCCTCTGCAGCCTTCTGCAGCCCTCTGCAGCCTTCTGCAGCCCTCTGCAGCCTTCTGCAGCCCTCTGCAGCCTTCTGCAGCCCTCTGCAGCCTTCTGCAGCCCTCTGCAGCCTTCTGCAGCCCTCTGCAGCCTTCTGCAGCCCTCTGCAGCCTTCTGCAGCCCTCTGCAGCCTTCTGCAGCCCTCTGCAGCCTTCTGCAGCCCTCTGCAGCCTTCTGCAGCCCTCTGCAGCCTTCTGCAGCCCTCTGCAGCCTTCTGCAGCCCTCTGCAGCCTTCTGCAGCCCTCTGCAGCCTTCTGCAGCCCTCTGCAGCCTTCTGCAGCCCTCTGCAGCCTTCTGCAGCCCTCTGCAGCCTTCTGCAGCCCTCTGCAGCCTTCTGCAGCCCTCTGCAGCCTTCTGCAGCCCTCTGCAGCCTTCTGCAGCCCTCTGCAGCCTTCTGCAGCCCTCTGCAGCCTTCTGCAGCCCTCCACAGCCCTCTGCAGCTATCCGCAGCCCTCCGCAGCCCCCACAGCCGTCTGCTCTCCCCACTCACTCCTCTGCAGCAGTGAGCAGTTGCAGCCCAAATCCACCAGCATCTGAGGACCAGCTCCACCACAGAAAAGACCATCAGTATGATGGACAAGCTCTGTCTGAGTCTTGCCGCCTTGGTTTATGGTTTAAAAAACCTTAAAACCTGCACTTAACCACTGCCACGGGCAGCAAGATGCTGCAGGGTGTGCCCCTGGGAGATGTCAAATCAACCTGTGGCTTAGGTAGAAACCTGAGTGTGAAGATATCCTTTTTGTTTTGGACACATCACACATTACAGTGAGGATGGTGAGACACTGGCACAGGCTGCCCAGGGAGGTTGTGGCTGTGCCCTCCCTGGAGGTGTTCAAGGCCAGGTTGGAGGAGGCCTTGAGTGAGCTGTGCTAGTGGGAGATGTCCCTGCCTATGGCAGGGGGTTGGCACTGGCTGATCCTTGAGGTCCCTTCCAACCTTACCGTTCTATGATTCTATGATTCCATCTCCACTAGCAGACATCCAAGAAGGACATCATAGCACCAGAACCACAGAATATCTCAGGTTGGAAGGGACCTCTAAGGACCCTTTATCAAGTCACAATGATTGTTTGTTAGTGATTTTGATGTTATGCACACATACATATACATATAAATCACGGAATCACAAAACTTTAGAGGTTGGAAAGGGCCTTCAGAGATCATCAAGTCCAACCTCCCTGCCAAGGCAGGGTCACCTAGGGTAGTTCACATAGGAAGTCCAACTCCCTGCTCCTTGTAGAACAACCTAGAAGTAAACCAAGTGACTAAGAACATCATCCAGACAGACATTCCTTGGACTCTGATAGGCTTGATGCTGTGGTGATGTCCCTAGGGAGTCTGTTCCAGTGCCTGACCACCCTCCTAGTGAAGAGTCTTTTGCTAATGTCTAGTCTGAACTTCTCCTGATGCAGCTTTTCTGCAGGGCTGCTCTCCAGCCCTTCCTCCACCAGGCTGTATTGATACTGGGCACTGCTCTGACCCAGGTGCAGGTCTTTGCTCTTGGCCTTGTTGAACCTGATGAGGTTCACCTGAGCCCACTTGTCTAGGTGCCTCTGGGTAGATTCTGTCCCTCAGATGTGTCAGCTGCACCACTCATTCTGGTGCTGTCAGAAGACTTGCTGACATCACTTCATCTGGACATTGAGCCATCGACCACTGCTTTCTGGATGGTTGGTCACATCCAGCCAATTCCTTATCCACCAAACACTCCACCCATCAAATCCATATCTCTCCAGCTTAGAGAGAAGGATGCTGCTGGGGACCAAGCCAAAGGTTTTACAGACTCCTGGAAAGGTGACATCCAGAGCTCTTGCCTTGTCCGCTCCATCACAGAGGGTCACTAGACTGGTCAGGCAGGACTTGCCCTTGGTGATCCCCAAGGAGCTGCACAGAGGGGGCAGTGGAGGATCATAGCTCTCCTGCAGCTGCTGTTCTCCTGGGAAGGCTTCTCAGGTGGTGTTAATTTAGAGCTCATGGGATTAGCTGTAACCTCAACTGAAGGGATTAACTGGAATCTAAAATAACCTGAAAGGTGAGCATTTTCTTGTTGAGTTTGAGTTTCCTTCTGCTTTAGAGACTCTGTACAAGTGTTGCAGTGGTGCTGGGGCACAGGCAGACCTGGAACTGGGGAGGTGGCACTGCTCTTGGTCTCATCTGACCTTTCAGAGGTGACTTTCTGCAAGAGGTTTGTTGAGCCTGAACCTTTTTAAACAGACTTTGCTGTTTTGCACTGCTCAGGCTCTTGTTAAAACAGCATTTTGGTGGGTGGGGGGTCATGATCTTTTCCCCTCCAATGTCCTCATACATACAGAAACCTCTTCTCTCTGTGCTGGCTTCATGAGGAGCTGCTGATTTGGGTTCCTGGGCAGTGTGGTAGGCTCTGGCATTGATCTTTGATTAAATGAACTTTGAGTAAAATGAGAAGGGTGATGACCTGACCTGGAGTGCTGCTTTCCTACTCTGTTGGAGTACAGGAGGAGGGATGGACCTGGAGCTGTTGGAAGCTTTAACCTGACTGTTTTTTTTCCTTCCCATTTCAGAGGGTCTGGCAGTGGGAGTTGGATTTGGGGCCATTGGAAAATCCACATCTGCAACCTTCCAAAGTGCCAGGTAAGCTACCACACTGCTTCTGCTCTGTGTCTGTCAGGTTTTGTGTGTGCCTTTGGGAGGTTGTCTGTCTGTCTGTCCGTCCCACATTGCTACTGAGCTGAAGTGGCTGGAAATGCATTGACTGAAACTTGTCTGGAGGAACAAGTGTGGGCAGAAGGAGCTGAAGAATTTCCTAGTGCTGCTGCATTTTCCTGATGGTTTGGCTTGTGACAGAGAAATGCTGAGATTTTCCACAAAAGCAGCTTCCCTGTGGATAGGAGCAGCTGCTGGAGCTGTTGGAAAGTGTTTGGTGGCTTTGATTTCTATCTCTGCCAAGCAGGGCCACTGGGCTCTGGGACTGGTGGCATTAAAGGCTCTCTGTTCTCCTGGTGTCCCTGCCTGCCTGCTTCTGGTATCCCTACCCACCCGTTCCTGCCATCCCTGCCCACCTGCTTCAGCCTCACCAGCAGCTGCTCTTGACAGGCTGTTTCTGGCAGTGCCAACCTTCCCACTGTGCTGCCAGGCAAACCCTTTTGTGTTTCTCCCCGGGACTGGTGTGAAAACAGGGGGTTAATTCAGCTCCTCCAGACTCTTTAGGTGGGAGTGTTTGGTCTCTGGGTGCATTTTCATACCAAGCAGAAGCGAAATCCAGGTGTACAGGGTGGGTGATGGCAGAGAAGGAGCCCTGCTGCTTGCCCATCCCCAGGCTCCCTCAGGCAGAGCTGAAATTGGCCTGATTGGGTTAGAGAAATGGGGAAAAGGAGTAAGTCTGGTGCAGAGCAGGAGCTGGAGGAGCTCTGAAAGAGCTGCTGGCACCTCTCTGCGGCTGGCTGGCAAATGGCACCCTCCTGCCGAGCCTCCTCGATGTGCTGTTGCTGAGCACTTGGCTTTTTCTGTTTGAATTTAACATCCGAGGCTCATGGCACAATGCAGTCCTTTGGCCTTTCATTTCCCAGACCCAGGCTGCAGTTTTGTGTGGTGTGGGGACACACAATGTGGTCAGGCTGTGAGTAACCTGCTCAGCCCTTATGGTTCATGGATGAATCTGGTGTGGAGGATGAGGGGTGATGGTTTTAAACTAAAAGAGGGAGATTTAGGCTAGAGAGAAGGATGATGTTTTTGACACTGAGGGTGGTGAGACACTGTCCCAGGGTGGCCAGAGAAGTGCTAGATGCCCCATCCCTGGAAGCATTCCAGGTCAGGTGGCTTGGATCCTGCATCCTGCTGTAGTTGAAGTTCTTTACAGTGAGGGTGGTGAGACACTGGCGCAGGTTGGCCAGGGAGGTTGTGGCTGCTCCCTCCCTGGAGGTGTTCAAGGCCAGGTTGGAGGAGGCTTTGAATGACCTGTACTAGTGTGAGGCGTCCCTCTCTATGGCAGGGGGTTGGAACTAGATGATCTTTGAGGTTCCTTCCAACCTAAACCATTCTGTGATTCTATGTCCCTGCTCACTGCAGGGGATTGGACTATGTGGCTTTCAGAGGTCCCTTCACACCCAAACCATCCTGTGATTCTATCACAGTCTCACAGTATCACCAAGGTTGGAAGAGACCTCAAAGCTCATCAAGTCCAACCCATTACCACAGCCCTCAAGACCAGACTATGGCACCAAGTGCCACATCCAAACCTGCCTTGAACACCTCCAGGGACG
>VWZE01000938.1:168070-218496 GCA_013396675.1 Eubucco bourcierii
GTAGGGTGTGGGGGGGGGGGGGGGGGTGGGGGGGGTGTGGTGGTGGTATGGTGGTGTCTGGTGCTGGTGGCAGCTTCTCCTGCATGGCTGGGAAGCAGTTCTCAGGATTCATGTGGATCCCCTTTAGCAGTTATTGCAGTCAGAAGGGGGAAGCTGGCAGCAGAGGGAACCATTCAGCACTTAGGTGGGGAGCAGAGGTGGCTCCTCGCCCTGGGTGTCACCCCCTCAGCACCCTCTTTCCCTGGGCACAGCTGGGTGAGTTGGACCTGCACCCAGTGAGCCTTTCTTACCTAAAGCCCAAGCTCCTTGGGCAGGGCTGGTTTCCTTCTCCCTTCAGCAGCACCCAAATCCCACCAAAGCATTTGTTGCATCCCCTTCTGCAGGTCGTGTTCTCTGTGGGGGCTGAGCCTTTCTTGCTGTGGATGCAAAGAAGGGGGGAAAGCCTGGTTTTGTGGGTGCAGTGTTTAATTTGGGCTTGCCCAGAGGCTGAGGGACCTGAGGCTTTTTAGTCTGGAGAAGAGAAGACTGAGAGGGGATTTAAGAAATGTATACAAATCGCTGGGGGTCAGGAGGGGGCAGGACAGGCTCTGCTCACTTGCTCCTTGGGATAGGACAAGGAGCAATGGATGGAAGCTGCAGCACAGGAGGTTCCAGCTCAACACAAGGGGGAACTTCTTTGCTGTAAGGGTCCCAGAGAGGCTGTGGAGTCTCCTTCTCTGGAGCCTTTCAAGGCCTGTCTGGATGTGTTCCTGTGTGACCTGAGCTGGATTATTGTCTGGTTCTAAGAGCAAGGGGCTTGGACTGGATGAGCTCTTTGGGTCCCTTCCAAGCCCTAACATCCTGTGAGCCTGTGAGATTGTGCCAGGGGAGATTTAGATTGGATATCAGGAAAATTTTCTTTCCTGAAAGAGTGATTAGGCATTGGAACAGGCTTCCCAGGGAGGTGGTGGTCCAGAAACATGTGGACATGGCACTGTGGGACATGGTTTACTGCTGCTGGTGGTGGTAGGTGGATGGCTGGACTTGATGGTCATGGATCTTTGGGTCCCTTTCAACCCCTCACATCCTGTGTGATCCTGTGAACATGCAAAGTACTTTTGGTGCTGGTGGATCAAGGCACCAGAGCTCCCACCAGCATCCCACCTGCCCCAGCTACCTCCTGAATGAAAGCTCCTATTTAGGGCAGCTGGAGAGTGGCTGTGAGTGTGGAAGGGATGGAAACAGATATTTTGGGGTTTTTTTTTCCCCCCTCCTCCTCGATGATGATGGTGATGTTTCCTCCACTGCAGCACAATGGTTTCCATTCATCAGCCCTTTTGCTGGGAATGTTGGCCTTGTTTTGATCTGTTGTGCCCACAGATTGTTTCCTGTCCAGCTTTGGTAAAGCAGACAGAAAGAGAGGCTTCGAGTTGACAGGCAGACTTTGACTATGGCTTGGAAAATATTATTTTATGGGACAGCCTGTGCCTCCCACGCTGTGTCTCTCAGGCTGAAGGGGGGAAAAAAAAAAAAAAAAAAAAAAAAAAGGAAAAAAAAAAAAAAAAAAAAAAAAGGAAAGAAAAAAAAAAAAAAAAAAAAAANAGAAAGGAAAGAAAGAAAAAAGAAAGAAAAAAGAAAAAAGGAAAGAAAAAAAAAGGAAAGAAAAAAGGAAAAAAGAAAGGAAAAAAGGAAAAAAAAAGAAAAAAGAAAGGAAAAAAGAAAAAAAGGAAAAAAGATAGGAAAAAGGAAAAAAGATAGGNGGAAAAAAGAAAGGAAAAAAGGAAAAAAAAAGAAAAAAGAAAAAAAAGATAGGAAAAAGGAAAAAAGATAGGAAAAAGGAAAAAAGATAGGAAAAAGGAAAAAAGATAGGAAAAAGGAAAAAAGATAGGAAAAAGGAAAAAAGATAGGAAAAAGGAAAGAAAAAGAAATAAAGGGAAAAAAGAAAAAAAAAAAAATAAAGGAAAAAAAAGAAAAAAGGGGGTTGATTAATGTAGGGAGAGTGAAACCAGGCAAAAATATTATACTGTGTTTTCTTTGAATGAATGGAAATCATTGTGGTCTGAGACACAGCAGAAGACACACTGAGCTTTTCCTCTCCTTCACCCCTGCATCATGAACAGATCCACGGTGCAGCTAATGAGGAGCTTGCTGGGGTAGCAGCAAAATGTGGGGTTGGATCCCAACCTCTTTATCAGCTCAAGGTTGTGCACAGCAGTGGGTTAAAAACAACCCAAACATCTCTTGGTGGTAGGTGAGGTGGGGCTGGATGGGGATTTCCACCTTTCTCTGGGACCTCAGACGAGGGCTGCTCCTGAAGCCAGGCTGCTCCTGCCCTGGATGCAGAACAAAGCCCCTGGTTACAAAACAAAACTGTTGAAGGATGCTTATTAAGCACCTTTTAATTAGTCTGTCCTGAAGGTAGATGTTTATTAAGTGAGAGGTAATGAGTGGGGTATGTTTCTTGAGGGCTTTTCTTTGTGGATGGTAGGGCTGGTATGAACCCTACCTTTTCACCGTGGTTGGGACTCTGGAGAAGAAAGGAGATGGTCTGGAAGGGCTTGGTGAGCCTCAAACCAAGACTGCTTCCTCAGTTAGTGTCTTTCTCATTGGGGCAGCAAAGGCTGAAGAGATGGAGAGGAGGCTCCTGTTTGAAGTTTGCTTCAGGACTGCTTCACTGTGTTTGGTTTGCTGTAGATGAGATCTCACAAAGCAGCTCCTGGTGTGAGGCTGGCCTGGGGCATGGCTGTGGCCAGCAGAACACTGGAGCCTCCCTCCCCTCTCCTTGTCCTCCATACACAAACTTGCACTACCAAGAGACAGAAGCCAGTCTGGCCACCGTGTTTTGTCTTCCTCTTCTATCCAAGAAAAACCATTACCATATGGATAATGAAATCAGCACACAGTGTGTCCTGGAGCAGCTCCAGAGCTACTGATGGCTCACATCACCTCGCAGGGCCAGGTCTGTGGGATGGGCAGAAAAAGTGTGGTGGGAAAGCTGTGTGGCCTCTGGTGTTTTTACTGAGCTGCCTTCAAAGCTGCCAGATGTTTTTCTCACCAGGAAAACATTCCTTCTGCTACAGTGCTTGGCCAGTCTGTCGTCCTGCAGATGGACCTGCTTCCCATTTTGGTGTGATGCAAGGAGGTAAATCCAGGCTCTTACAGAGTTTTGCTGCTCAGTCCCTGATGTGGAGAGGTGTGGGCAGGGAGCAGAGCCCTTGTTTTCCAATCTTTGGATCAGGAGCAGAGTGGAAAGATTTCCCTGATCCTTCAGAAATGTGGTATCTTGGTTTGGTCACAGAGCTTGCTGGAGACTGAGCTCAGGGTGGATTTACATTTGGGAGGAGACTTCCCTGGTGCACCCCAGGTCTTTGGACCCCAGCAAGGACTGTCACCTGCCTGCAGTGCCCCAGATTCCTTGGGTGATGGATGGATGGTGGGAAGGCACATGTGTCCTGCCATCAAGCAGACAAGTGCCTGTGGCCAAGGGAACCCACTGTGGCTCAGCAGCTGCCATCAGGCGAGACTCCAGCTGAGAGAGTAGCTCCTCGGCAGTTCTTGGCAGCTAAACCACACCTTGAGTGGTTTACCTTGGCCTCACGATCCTGCTCCTGCCTTCTGCCAAGCTGGGGAGGTCAGGGTGGGTCTGTTGCCCCCACCTCTGTGCAGAAGTGTTGGGGGAATGCTTTTTGGAGGATGCTTTTTGAACCTTGCAAGTGGGTGCTTGAGTGCCTGGGGGCAGCTGTCTGTTGCAAGGCAGTTCAGGGGCAGCTGCCCTTTCTGAGGCAGCCAGCTGGTGAGGGTCACTCTTGGCTGGTGGTGCTGCTGGGGAGCACATGGTGGTGCAGAAGAGGGAATTTTGGATGGAAGTGTGTGCCAGCTACTGGGCAGGGAGGTGGGCAGCATCTTCCAAAAGCAGCCAGCCTGCAGGAGATGGAGGGCTGTGAGAGAAAGCAGGGGCTACGTGCTGGCCTGAAATTCAGAAGCCAAAATTCAAGGCACTCAAAAGTCAGAGGAAACCTGCCTGAAGTGGTGCAGCCTGTGGTGGGGCCAGGCTGAGCAGAATCCCTTGGGGTCTGCAGCTTCTGTCTGGGTGTTGGATACTTCTTCACCACATTGGTGCTGGCAGGTTTGGTGGCCACACTCCTTCTTTGCTTGTGTGTCCCTTGTCTGAAGTGGGTGGGTTGAAAGCCTGTAGCAACACAGGCTCCACTGGGCCCCAGCTCCTGAGGCTGGGTGGGTGTTGCAACCTGTGTTCATTGCTCCAGGCTGGAAGAGGAGAAGACCTCCCAAGTCAGCAGGGAGGTCTCCAAAGCCTGGCAGGGGGTTGAGCTCCTGACTACAAATCCCTCATTGGCTGTTGGAGTTTCCATCACCATTTGTATAAACTCCCTTCCTCTTCTCTCTCATTTCTTCCTTGTCCCTTACTCAGGTGTCTAGACCAAGGAGGGATTTTGGTTGGTTTGTGGTACTTAGAGAGAGAGCTGGCCTGCCAAACAACATCTGGCTCTGTGGAAAGTCTGTGTAGCTGCTGCTTTCTTCTCTTTCTGTGGTGGTCACTGCATCTGCAGATACAACCTGAAGCACAGGTTGTATCTGTGGGACTCTGCTTTCTCATCTCTCTGAGAAAGGGCTTCACAGGGAACTGCCCAGCCCTTTCTCTGAGTGTGCTTTTGGCCAGCTGGAATGGTTTCTGACCAAGCTATGGCTGGGTGCTGCAGTGGCCCAGCAGCCTCTGGTGGCCCTGCAAGAGGAGAAAGCTTCAGCCCTGCATTTGCAAGAACCCCAGAGCTGTGGCTCAGTGATTTGCAATGCTTCCTCAGGGGCACAGCTCACCCTGAAGCCCATGTTGGAGGTGAGGCACTCATGGTTTTCAGTGCATCCCCGTTGGGTGTCTGCATTGTGCAGGAGAGCAGCTTGGGAGGCTGCCCAGAGCCTGGGATCCCAGTCCGTGGTGGTCCAGGCTGTGTGTGAGGTCCAGAGGATGGGTAGCAATGCAGTTGCAGTGGCACTGCAGAGGGTGGGCTAGGAGGTGAGCTGGGCCTGATGGTGCCAGTCTGTGTAAGCATCTGCCCTTGAACATGGTCCCTGCTCTCTCCCAAGCCCTGAAAGCCAAAACCTGGCACTCAGATGTTCTCCAGGAGCTTACTGAAAAGGTCTCTCCTGCCCAGCTTTGGTCTGCAAAGTGCAGCCATTCAGTTCCTGTTCACCTGAAACTAAAAGAAAGAAGGTAAGGCAATAAAAGCAGAGAAAGCAAAGCCATTATCCCTGTTTATCTTACCCAGATAATGCCCAAACAAAGCTCACTTTCAACACCAGCCTCACCTTCGCAGCCCCAGTGGTCCACTCCTCTCTTTAGCAGCCTGGTTTAAAAATAAACCCTCTGAGGAGGGGAAATGATTTGAATGAAGGCATTGTGACTGTACACGGTGTGATAATGGGGCCTTTTATAGCTACAGCTGTTAGTAAATTGTTTGGTTCCAGGTTTTGGGGCTGCATAAAGGAGCTGCTCTGCTGCTTTCATGCTCTCCTCTGGGGCGGTTTAACAGCCACGCTGCAGGGGAGGGAAGAGGAGAAACCATTTGGGTGCTTTTAGTTTTGCTCTTGGCTAATGATCCTCCATTAGGGTGCAAATGTGGATGCGTGGAATCTTGGGGAGCCCCTCGATGCACCCCTGCCCTGGCAAGCAGCTCTGCTTGTGTGGCCAGTTAGTCACCCAGGGTGCAACCAGCGGGATGCTGAGCTCCCATCACCATGCTGCTGCAGGCAGCTGAGAGAGCAGTGAGTTATGTACATGGCTTTATCTATACCTGCAGCTGGGCTTTGGCTCCTTTCAGGTTCTGTTCACCCCCACAGCAGGCAGGAGGAATAGTGTTGTTATTACCTATTCTCATCCTTCTTCCCTTGCCTTGCTCGAGGCTTCTTTTTCTGGCAGCAGTGGGGGCTGTGTGTGCTGGTGGCTGCCTGAATCTGGAGGAGAAGGCAAAAACCCCTAAAAAATACCCTTTAAACCACCCCACCCCATCCCCCAGCCTGTTAATCACATTGAGATTTCTGTGGCAAGTGAAATAAATTTTCTATGTGAAATGTCTTCACAACTTGAAGATTCATCCAGAAAGGAGAGGGCTGGGGGGGGGGAGGGGCTGAGGGGGTTGTTTCCATGAAGCTATCACCATTCACTGGCACCTATTATTGGGAATTTTTGTAGGGGAGGCTGTAATCCCAGCCCAGCTTTGGGACCACCCAGCTCCTGCCTGTGTTTAATTGTTTAAAAAAAATATATATATTTTAATAACCTTTAGAAGGTTCTGCATCTCCCTCCAGCTTTAGCCCTGCCTGAGGTCAATGCAGCCCACATGGTTAAACTCCTGCTTTATTGATGGGTGTGCCTAGATGAATATGTAAACATTTAAATTAGCTGCAGGCTGATGATGTTTAAAATGGAATTGATGAGGTCTCATGTGAAGGTGGTCTTAAGGTGGCTAAAAATAGATGCTTCTGACTTGTAGGGTCTTAAGTGAATCATAGAATCATAGAATGGGAAGGTTGGAAGGGACCTCAAGGATCATCTAGTTCCAACCCCCTGCCATAGGCAGGGACACCTCCCACTAGCACAGGTTACTCAAGGCCTCATCTAACCTGGCCTTGAACATGTCCAGGGAGGGAGCAGCCACAACCTCCCTGGGCAACCTGTGCCAGTGTCTCACCACCCTCACTGTAAAGAACTTCCTCCTAACATCCAGTCTAAATCTCCCCTCTGCCAGTTTAAGCCCATTGCCCCTTGTCCTTGTCGTTGCAGGACCTTGTAAATAATCCCTCCCCAGCCTTCCTGTAGGCCCCCTTCAGATACTGGAAGGCTACTATCAGATCCCCTCGAAGCCTCCTCTTCTCCAGGCTGAAGAGCCCCAAAGCCTCCTGGTGTTGGAAGGTGCTGCTTGCAGCTCCTTAGTGACTGCCAGGGAAGGATGTTCTTGGTCTCTGATTGACAATGGAGACATTTCTGTCCAAGCCATCACCTTTGGGAGTCAGCTCTGACGAGGTGTGAGCTCTGACCATCCCTGCAGCTCTCCTCTTTGCGGTCGTTGCCATTCTGCTTGTATGGGTTTGGTGGGAATTGCAGGGTGCCTAGGAGCTGGGTGGCTGCAGGGCTTGGGGAGCCCCCTAATGATGCTGAGCTCTTCTCCAAAGTTCCTTCTGGAAAGGGAAAGGTCCTGTGAAAAATGGTGGGGGTCCTGCAGCTCTTCATGCTGCTTTTTAATGCTGCCTGCCTGTCCTTAAAGGAAAGTGAGGCAGGGGGGAACTCACTGCAAGGCCTGAGCCTCTCCCAGGGCTCACCCACCCATCCGTAGCCAGACCATTATCCAACCTTGGGCCAGGTCCTCATCTCCCTGCCTGTCTGAGGACCCCATTTGTGTGTTGGTGATGGCAAATTTAGGAAGATTTGGTTCCTGTGCTGGTCCCTTTCCTGGAGCAGGAACTGAAGCAGTAAATACGATGTGGAAGCGATGCTGGGAATGGAGATTGATGGCTCCATCCATTTATGACTATCTGTTAACTTTTTAGCTAGATAGACCAGAACTGTATGAGTGGCAATTTGTCCTGTGATGGATCCTGCTTTTCATTATGTGCTGCAAGAGCAAGTAGCAGGACAAGGGTAATCCCTCCTGCAAAAGAGGTTTTGCAGGGAGTGACTCTTGGGTCTCCTGCTCATTTTGCCAGATACCAGCCTTGCAGAAGACAGAGCTGGGTGAGGCTCAGCCGAGGCTGGCTGGGTCCTGCACTCACAGGCCAGGTTCACACTCTTACCTGGCACCAGGAGAAAGCACCAAGGCTCCCTGAACCTTTCCCTGCTGCACAGCCGAGGTCAAAACATGGTGAGGAAGAGAGAGGAGAGCAGGAGCACACGGAGCCGGTGAAACGCGTCTTTGTGCTCCCCAGTTCAGGGGAGATGTGAACTTTTACCCTGTGCGTGAGGCTGACTCATAAATCAAACAGTTACATAAATAACCAGGTAGATAAGAACAAAGATTTTAAAAGCCCAGAGGAAAAAAATAGTCACTAGACAATGGGAGCTCTCCGTGCGATCCGGCGGTAGATACCTGCCCCAACGCAGCCATGACTGGGGCCAGCCGTGTGCAGCCGACGCTCGGTGCTTGTCACCCACCCTGCCCCGTGCTGAGGCTTTGACCTTGCTCTTGCCAGCAACCAGTTGTGCCAGGGTGTGGCTGAGATGGGTGTCTGGATGTGTGTCCTTTCATCTGAGCGTCCCCTTGCTTTGCTGGGATAGGGAGGAGATGTCCCAGCCCAAACTGGTGGCACTTGGCTGCTGGCCCTTGCTTGCACCATGTGTCTCTTGGGAGCATAGAATCATGGAATGGTCTGAGTTGGAAAAAGACCTTTCCAGGTCCTCTAGTGCAACCCACCTGCAGTCAGCAGGGACATCTTCAAATAAAGCAGGTTGTTCAGAACCCCAAATAACCTGACCTGGAATGTTTCTAGGGATGGAGCACCTCCCACCTCTCTGAGCACCCACACTCAGTGTAAAACATTTTTTCCTTATAGTCCAAATCTCCCTCTTTTAGTTTCAAACCATCCCCTCCTTGTCCTGTCAAAACAGGCCCTGCTAGAAGTCTGTCCCCATCTTTTTTATTGGCCTCTTTAAATACTGAAAGGCCAACAGAAGGTCTCCCTGGAGCCTTTTCCTCCTCAAGCAGGGCGACCACAAACTCAACCTGTCCTCGCAGCATAGGAGTTCCAACCTTTGGATCATTGTTCTTCCACCCTTGACCAGCTGCATCTAAGACCTTGCCCACCTTCTTGTGCTAGTCCCCAGTTTCCCCAACCACTAAAGCTGCAGTGATGGTGACTTGGTTGTCACTGAAAACTTCCTGTGTGTCTTGGCTGGGTGATGTAACTAGCAGATTGATCCAGCTCAGGCACATGAATGTGTTTGTATATTTCATACCCATACCTGCTGCCTTGGTGCACAGGATGTGGCTGGTCAGGTGGCATGGGGGCTTCCTCATCCTGCCAGGGATTGCAGGGAGAAGGTACAAGTGGCAGCCCTGTCCCAGGTTGGGCTGGCACTGGTGGGGATTTGTGTTGGCAAAGCTGGGGCACCTTTCAGTAGTGCAGGTTGCTCAAGGTCTCATCCAGCCTGGCCTTGAACACCTCCAGGGAGCAGGCATCCATGAGCTGTCCAGGCAGCCTGTTCCATGTCTCCTCATCCTCACTGTAAAGAATTTCTATCTAATATCAAGCCTAAATCTGCCCTTCTCAAGCTTCAATCCCTTCCCTCTCATCCTATCACTACAAGCCCTTGTATAAAAAGCCCCTTCCCAGCTTTCCTCTAATCCCCACCCAGGTGCTGGAAGGCTGCTCTTAGTCTCCCTGCAGCCTTCTCTTCTCCAGGCAGAACAGCCCCAATTCCAGTTCAGGGTTGGGAGCATGGTCCAGCAGACATCAGTGCTGGCCATGGAGGGACCACTACCACCCTGAGCAGCAGCTGCTGGTGGGAGAGCCTGGGGTGCTGGGTGCAGAGCTGCGTCGGGCAGGTAGGGCAGGTCTGGGGAAGCTCGCGGAGCTCCGCGCTCGCCGCCGAGCTCCTTCCCACCTGCCAGCCCTGATCAAACACCTCGACAGGCCGCCCGAGTGGGAGCCATGATGTAATCTTGGGAACCCAAAACAATCAGGCCTTTCATGGCAGGCTGATAACAATCAAAACAGTATGTAAGGGCCTGCCATGCAAGAGTACACATGCACATTATACACTGGAGGGAATTGAAAGCCGGAGTGAAAAGGGGCTTGTTAAGAATATGTAGCCTGCTTTCATAATCAGTTTGTAAAAGAATAGGCCCTTGAAAACAAGGGTTTAGGCTTATAGAAGGCTTTCTGTGCCTTGACCTTGCAAATATGCAGAGATGCCAACTTTTTTTTTCTTTTTTTTTTTTTTTTTTTTTTTTTCTTCCTTCTGAAAGTGAACTTGGAGCCTCCCAGCGTGGTGCCATAGCAGTTGGCAGGCGAGTTGGGGGTAGGAGGTCCAGCCCCACTGCGTTCCTGGGGTCTTTCGCTTTTGCCATGTGGAGCTCCACCAGGGTGCTGTGGTTTTACTTTTTCTCCTTTAAAGCTGCAGCACTGGGCTCTGGCTGCAGAAGGGAAGCAGCCAATGCAAGGTCAGATCTGTCCCAGCATCACCGGCTTGCTGCAAAGCTCATGTGTAGGTGGCACAGGTCCTAGTGGCATTTCTCTTCTGATTGGGAAGCTCGTGGAGGACATCAGTGTTATCACCACAGTTTTACAGATGGGGAAGCAGAGAGCTGGAAACAGTAACATATACAGTGCAAGTTTGCTCCTTGATGCTTCTGAGGACACTTGAGTCCATTGTGCCCAAATGGAAGAGACACCCAAGTGACAGTTCTGTGTTGGCCAGGGTGCTGGTGGCAGAACCATTAGCGGGGCACACACATCCCCAAGCAGAATCCAGCATGGTTTTTCCTGGGATGCTCTTTAAAGCAGTGCACATCTGTAGGTTGGGGATGACCCACAGGTTATCTATCCACTTTGTCTGCAAAACATCTCCTAGCTGTACGTGGGTGACCCATCAGACCAGATGGCATCTCTGCTTCTGAAACCAATCATCAGGATGAAATGTTCAGAGACATTAGGGTCTCTACCTTCCCCTAATGTCTCTGAACATGACATCTTGATCATCACTTCTCTTGCTGTCTCATCTCCCCATTGTCAGCTCCTCCATGTCCCATAGCTCGCTGCAGGCGCCTGGAGGTTGAGGTCGCCAGGGCCAGGCTGCCCCAGTCTGTCTTTGTGCACGTGTTTTACAATGTATTTCTTTGCAGTGGGGGAAGCCTTCCAAGAATCCCCACCTATTTCTGTAATAAGGCTGCCTTTGTTTTCCTCCCACACAATGCAGCTTTGATTCGGTTGCTTTCTCACCGACTGCGTTGCCGTCAGCTCCGCACGGCAGCTGCGGAGAAGGTGTGAGGTGTGCGTGGCTCAGCGGCCAAGGTGGGAGAAGAATGTCCCTTGGGATGGTTTTATTTCACAGTTGGGGCATTGGAGGTAAATCTTCTTTGCTTTAGCACCCAGAGGTCTCCTGAGATGCTGCACTGGGCAAACAGAGGTGGTCCCTGAGCAGCGAGTGGAGGTAGCTGTCGTGCAGTGAAGCAAAGCAAGGCAAATAGGAAGGCTTTTGTATTCCTGGCCTCCATGTTGGCATGGAGGAGATTAGCATCCCTTGGAGAGGCTCAAAAGGCCTCAAAGTCCAAGAAATATTCAGACAGAGATGTGGTGGGAGGAAATGTTGCAGGAACAAGTAGTCCTAGGAATAGGGAAATGTGGTCTTGGTGAGCAGAAGACTGTTGTGGGGACATGGAGGATCTGGAGGCCCAGAGATGACATGGAGAGCTTCTCAGATTGATGCTGAGCTCAGAAGGTCCTTTCTGCTTTTGGGTATCAGGAAGTGAGAAACCACACATGCAGGGACACCTGCAGCTAGGCACTGGGTCTCTGGTGGCCTTTGTCTCTTGCTGTGCCACACATCGAAGCTTTGTGTGCCTGCACCTGATGCCCACCTCAATTGTCAGGACCTACATGATATGATGCCATAGGGGTACAGGTCAAGATCTTGGCCTGGGAGTGAGCACACAGTGCTGCCTCCCTCCCAAGGGCTGGGGGATGTGTGTGGCCTGGCCTCAGCAGGTCCCCATTGGCACTGGGCAGACTGTGACTCAATGCACACTGTCTCACATTGCCAGCCATGGTGTGTGCCATGGTATGTTGCTCACTGCAGTCCATTGCTTGCTGTACTTGCCAAGAGGTTGCCAGCCATGGTGTGTGCCATGGCATGTTGCTCACTGCAGTCCATTGCTTGCTGTACTTGCCAAGAGGTTGCCAGCCATGGTGTGTGCCATGGCCCATGGCATGTTGCTCACTGCAGCCCATTGCTTGCTGTACTTGCCAAGAGGTTACCATCCATGGTGTGTGCCATGGCCCATGGCATGTTGCTCACTGCAGGCCATTGCTTGCTGTACTTGCCAAGAGGTTGCCAGCCATGGTGTGTGCCATGGCCCATGGCATGTTGCTCACTGCAGCCCATTGCTTGCTGTACTTGCCAAGAGGTTGCCATCCATGGTGTGTGCCATGGCCCATGGCATGTTGCTCACTGCAGCCCATTGCTTGCTGTACTTGCCAAGAGGTTGCCAGCCATGGTGTGTGCCATGGCCCATGGCATGTTGCTCACTGCAGGCCATTGCTTGCTGTACTTGCCAAGAGGTTGCCAGCCATGGTGTGTGCCATGGCCCATGGCATGTTGCTCACTGCAGGCCATTGCTTGCTGTACTTGCCAAGAGGTTGCCAGCCATGGTGTGTGCCATGGCCCATGGCATGTTGCTCACTGCAGGCCATTGCTTGCTGTACTTGCCAAGAGGTTGCCAGCCATGGTGTGTGCCATGGCCCATGGCATGTTGCTCACTGCAGGCCATTGCTTGCTGTACTTGCCAAGAGGTTGCCAGCCATGGTGTGTGCCATGGCCCATGGCATGTTGCTCACTGCAGCCCATTGCTTGCTGTACTTGCCAAGAGGTTGCCAGCCATGGTGTGTGCCATGGCCCATGGCATGTTGCTCACTGCAGCCCATTGCTTGCTGTACTTGCCAAGAGGTTGCCAGCCATGGTGTGTGCCATGGCATGGTGCTCACTGCAGCCCATTGCTTGCTGTACTTGCCAAGCTGGCTGCAGCCCTGGCACATACCAGACCCATTGGGCACCTGGTGGTGGCATTGAGGTGGCCCAGGCTGCAGGGCTGTGCCCGGTTCTTGCCTTCGTGGAGTTCCGCTGGGTTTTGCTAGTGGTGTGCATGGGAGAGAGAGGAGGAGGACAGCAGGGGCAAACCACCTTCTGCTGAATCTTTCCTCAGGTTACAGTCCTTGCCTTTGGGGCTTTCTCTGCCCCTGGGCTGCTGCAGGGCAAGGGGTCAGAGCTGGGTTCCCTCCTCCCAGTGGGACCAAGGGGCGAACTGGGGGCGGGGGCTGACTGCCTTCAGTACAGACCCCTCCATTCACACCTCCCTCTCCCACCCCATTAATTTGTTGTGGTCGGGGCTAGTAATAGCTGCTTTGTGCTGAGGCGAGGGAAGGAGGGAAGAAAAAAAAAAAAAGCCCAAGGCACAGACAGCGGCTCCAGTGTTTTCTAAAAGGGATGTTTTTTCCCCCTCGGTTCTCTCTCTCTCTCTCCCTTGAATAATGTTTTTGATTGTAATAGCCTGTCCTGGTTAGGGAAACCCACAGCCTCTCCCCCTTCCCCTCCCCTCTTCTGTAAACCCTGGTAGAAGTTTAAACAACCCAGAGAGATTTTTCTCACCAGTCTTATTTTACTAATAGGAAACAAGTGTTTAAAGCAGCAAAAGGAGCTTTCAGCTGCTGGCAAAGGAGTAACTGACCTTGCAGAGAGGTGCTGGGGTCCTGCTAGGAACTGCAGGCTGGGGTAGGGCACAACCCAGCACCTTGTTGCTGGAACTCTGAGCCTGTCCTGGATGGTCAGTGTGTGTGTCTCCCAGGGATGGGTCACAGCAAGCTCTGCCAGCACACACAGGTAGAGCCATGGCAGGAGAGATGCTCCAACTGTAGGACAAGTTGTTCACTCAACCCACATCGTTAAAACCAGCCCCACTGATTTTGCTGCTTGCAGCATTTTGTTCCTTTGAAGTTGAAGGAAGAACCCCTCCATATCCCAGTTTTCTGAGTTTCACCCAAAATCCCAAACTCCCACTGAGCTGGAAGGGACCCTGGAGAAGAGGGGAAAGACCATTCCTAAGGCTGGAGCAGACTCTGGCTGTGGGTGGGTGATCTGTGGCCGAGCGGTGCCAGGAACAGCTTCTGCCCTGGTGCCCAGAGCTGGTGTGCAGCTGCCTCCAGTAGGGAACATCTAACAGCCCCTCCCACTCCAAATCCAGCTTTTGTCACTGCTGGTTGTCCATCAAGGTGTTTCCCTTTTGGATAAGCTCCAGATGATGTGATGCTCCCACCATGGGGTTGGTGTGTGAGAGGGGCAGCAGGTGGGCACAGGGCGCTCTGAAGGTAGGCATTGGGCCTAAGTATGGAAGAGGAGAGGGCAGGGAAGGAGAAACCTCTCCTAGTTCTCAGTCCTTGCATGCTCCTTCAAGCCTCTCCTGTCTGTCCTTCAGTTGCTAGCTCTTAGAGCCTTGTTTTCTCTGCTGGGGTCAGGAGGGTTTACTTGGAGCAGTTCAAGTTCCCCATCCCTGCCTGCCTAACCCCCTGAATGAGGCTTTTTATCTCTTCTGCCTGGAGAATTGGTTGTCACAGCACCCTCCTCCTCATGGGCCACTTCACTGATGGACAGACCAGCTGTCTGCTTTTGGTCCTACGAGTCCAGCTGCTGCCTTTCCATTGGATGCAAGAGGGGGCAAAAAGAGAGAAAGCAACACAATTCTGTGGCAAAAATATACTCCTTTTCCTCTGCTGAGCCCCAAGGCTTGTGCAGGGGTGGTTATGGTTAAGGACAATGCTGGTGAGAGCTGGAGCAGGTTATGGGAGAGAAACTGCTCTGGGGCACTGCTGGCAAACCTCCCTGGGAGGGTGGAGCTCCAAACCCAGGGCTGCTGCAGCCAGTGGGATCCAGTGATGCTGCAGCTTTTGGGAAACCTCAGCTTGGAAATACCTTTGTAGGGCCTTTCTGGATAGGTCTTTTCTCCTCCATCTGGTCTCTGTTGCTCCCAGGGCTGGTGCTGAAGCTGACAAAAGGTAGTGGAGCTCTTTGAAGATGAAATTTGCTGTGTTCCTGTTAAATATGAGCATGACCTAGCCCTGGGGCCAGTAGCACTTCCATTCCAAAGGGACGTCTTTCATAACAGCTTTTATTCTTTCCCCTAGGTCCCAGCAGCCCACCCCAGGCTGTGCTTTCCCATTATCTATCTGTACATATATTTGTGCTTTTTTTTTTTTTTTTTTTTTTTTTCCCTGTGGTTTAGGAACTTAGCCATTGGGATTGGGATTCAGAACTTCCCAGAGGGCCTGGCTGTCAGCTTGCCATTACGTGGTGCTGGATTTTCAACGTGGAAAGCATTCTGGTAAGCCAATTCCTTTTCACTCCTCTTTGTTCCTCTTCACTCCTCTGCAGCAGCTCCTGATGAGTGGGTGTCTGTAGATTTTCTCCCCATCTCCCTTTGCCCCATCACTGAGCTGCCTTTGGGATGGGCTTGCTCTGGCCAAGAGCTGCTTCTCATAGTGTGTCCATGGAGTGGATGTTCTTTTGCCGGGGCTGGAATGAAGCTGCAGACCTGCCAGGTTCCCTCCTGGCATTATGGAGAGCTGGTGCTGGAAGCACTGCTTGTTTCCAACTGGGATGAAAGGCTATGAGCACTGCCCTGCTATTCCTAAGGGATGCATCAGTGATCCCAGTGGGTCACCCCATCCCAAACTGCCTGCTGAGCCCCTGTGGTGAACTCCTAAATTCTGCACTAAACACAAGGGTTAGTTGTTGGGTTTTTTTTTTGTTGTTCAGTTATTTAATTTAACTTTTTTTTTTCCCCTCTCACTTAACTCTGGGCTGGATTTCAATCTCACTTTTTATTATTTTTGCCTTTTCCTGGAGGTGAAAAAACCAAGGGCATGAACTCTGTGAGCTCAGGGCTGCGTTCCTGCCCGTGCATGTGTGCTGGGCCTGGGTGATGGATGGCAAAGCAGGGGGGAAGCTTGGAAATGGCTCCAGCCAAAGCTTTGTTTTCTTTCCCTCCCACCCAGCTCCAGTTCTGTAAGTGCAGCCAGTGCTGAGACTTGCACCAGAACTGCTGCTGCTGGGAAGGGAGTTCCCATGGTCAGGAGAGTTGAAACAGTCCTAGAGGGAAAGAAAGCCAGAGGGAAGGGCACAATTTCATCCAGGTTGATGCTGTGGCCAGGTGTCCTTTTTGGGATTGAGCTATACTCATTGGAGATGCTTCCTCTCTGAGCCATCCCTGCCCTGCATCAGAATCATAGAGTCATAGAATCACAGCATGGTTTGGGTTGGAAGGGACCTCTGAAGGTCATCTAGATCAACCCCCTTGCATCATCCTTTGTTTTCCTTCCTGAAAAAATCAGCTAGGTTAGATCAGCCGCTAGTCAAAGGTGATTACCTCTGTTGCCCATTTAATATGGCTTGATGTGATTGAGTGGCTGACATCCCCCCAGACATGGCAGCACTAGAGAGAACTGTGGAGATGGGGAGGTGCAGACCCCCATGGGAGGACTCTTCTGCCCCTTGAGCCAGGTCTCTGGTGGCTTCTAGTGTTGGCCTTTTGCAGGTATGGGCAGCTGAGCGGCATGGTGGAGCCCTTAGCTGGCATCTTCGGTGCCTTCGCCGTGGTGGTGGCAGAGCCTCTCCTCCCCTACGCCTTGGGCTTCGCTGCTGGAGCAATGGTTTATGTGGTGATGGATGACATCATCCCTGAGGCACAGACCAGGTGAGACTCCTTGGTGACCACCAGTAAAGGCAGATAGACACAGGGGGAGACACCAAGGACTCTGGTAGATCCCTTCCCTCGCCCAGATGAGACAGAAAGCAGTGCTTGCCTCATCTGAGAAACCAGTCCTGGCTGCCAGGAGCTCACACTTGCCCTTTTCTCCCTGCAGTGGCAATGGGAAGCTGGCATCCTGGACCTCCATACTAGGATTTGTGGTGATGATGTCCCTGGATGTTGGGCTGGGGTAGGGCAGCATTGCTGCTCCCTGGGGCAAGACTTCAGAGCCATTTGTGCAGCGGCATTTGGAACTGGACAGACGTTATCCTCTGGACTTTTTTCGTACATATATTTTGGTTTGTTTGTTTGTTTGTTTTTTCCTGGATCTGGTTTGGTGTTGATTTCCTCTAATTTTATCTCTCTTCATCCCCTCCAAGGTCATGTTGATGGTTTTCTAAGCACAAATAATGGGTGATTCCTTGCGGGTGTTGGTTCGCTTTCGCCAACAGGATTTCTTTTCCTCTTGGGAAGGTTGTTGGACAAGGTGTAGGGTGGGCTGCAGGTTACCTTGTCCTTCCCTTTCCATGCTGGGATGGTTTCTCTGAGTCAGGTCTCTCTGGGTGTTTGATCATCTTTGTTCTGTAGAAGATTAGGAATTCACTGCTGCGTGTTTAAGCTGGTCTGTGGTTGAGTACCAAAGTGGCTGAGGGGAGAAAGCTCCTGACAGAACCTCCACTCCCACCCTTTTTCCAAAGGGCATTAGGGCTTAGGTAGCACCTGCAGCACTCAGTGGGATCACACCTCTCCTGGACCCTGCTGGTCCTTGGGAATGTTTTAGGGTATTTGTTTTGATGGATGCAAATAGTCCAGGCAAATGAAAATGAATTTTCTTGGGATGTCTGTTAGAAGGAAATGTCGTCTTTTTTTTTTTTGTTGTTGTTGTTGTTGGTTTTGTGTTGGTTTTTTTTCCCTGAATTTATCTCCTAAGTGGAGCTTTATTCCAGTGCATTTTGTCCAATATCCAGAAGTTTTCTCTGGGATGAAAAACAAAACCAGAAAGGAAGATTTTTGTGTTTCCTAGCATGTCCTCTTTGACAAGGCAAGGTGTGGTCAGCCATGTTGTTGCTGATGTGCTGCTACCTGACTGGTGTACAGAAGGACACACTTCCACGTGGGCCCAGGACTGTGCCTGGCCTTACCAAGCAATTCCTGATTTATGGCTGCTGGGTCCCACAGTCCATAACTCACTGAAGAGCCAGGGCTGGTTTTTCCTGGTGGTGACCCTGGTTGCACCTCACCCTATAGGAGAGCTTGGAGCTGAGTCAAGATGGAAGCCTGCTGGGAGCTCTCATCTTCCTGAGCATCCTGAGAAATCATTCATCAAGGTGAATTAATTATCCTACCTGGGGAACCAGGAGCATGCACAGTGTGTCCCTGCCTCTTCACCCTCTGCTTTCCAAGCATCTCCTGTTGAACAACCATTCCTGAGCAGGCAGGGTTGGTCCCTTCCAGCCTGAGGAGCAAGCCCTGCCTGACCCTCCCTTCGCTTGGAGAGCGAGCAGCCGAACGCTGGAGGTGGAAGGATGCTGCACACCCACCTCACTTTGGTCAGAAGGACTTCCTTAGACCTTTCAGCTGGAATAACTGCATCTTCTGGCTGCCACCTGCACCTCTGTCCCTCTGCAGCTGTGGGGATTTGGGGGAACAGTGTGATGAGTCGGGGGGCGGGGGGGGGCACAGACTGCTGTGAAGCTGCAGGAAAAGCAGCCAAGGGGAACAGCCTTGACCAAACTGAGCTAGAGCCATGCACATTTGTTTGGTTCCTCCTTTTCTTTTTGGTTGGATTTCATTTGTGGGTCATTCTGGATGATACAAAACTGCTGTTTGCCAATGGATTCGACCTTTTAACTGTGATTGGCTTCAATAAATGGGAAATTCAGAGTTTGCACTGATAGATTTTCGTGCCACAAACCTGTAACTCTGTGTCTCCTCCCTCTGTTTCTTTTCTCCAGGCTAATTGTTGCTGGCTCGTTCCTCAACCAGGAAGGCAACGTCCCCAGGGAAGAAAATAAGGGGTGGGGGAGTTAAAAAAAAAAGCTTTGTAGTGCCTCATCCAGGCACCCATGGCTGTGTTTTAGTGTTTACTGGGTTTGCTGCAGGCAGCCAGGTCCAACCCTGACAGTGCTTCATGCCTTGTGACTCAGAAAAAAAGAAACCACAAGAAATCGCTGGGGATAAAAAGCAGCTCTGCCTGCATCGACCTGGCTGTGGGTGCCAGGGTCACACACAGGCTGTACACACTTGTAGGGCCACCCCTGGCACTATGTGGGAGGTTGTGACTCCATGCCACAGTCCTGGAGCAAGCTGCAGGGGTGATGCTCTTTGGGGGAAGCCCAGAGCACTGGATGGGGATGGGAAGGAGGACCTGATCTTCCTCATGGACTTGTTTGGGCAGGTCCAGAGGAGGCCACAGATATGATGTGAGGGCTGGAATCTGTCTGCTGTGAGGATGGGCTAAGAGAATTGGGAGTTGCTCTGCCTGGAGAAGAGAAGGCTCCATGGAGACCTTCTTGTGGCCTTTCAGTAGCCTTAAAGGGGCTAATGAGAAAGCTGGGGACAGGCTTTTTAGCACAGTCTGTCATGACAGGGCAAGGGCTGACATTCTGAAACTAAAAGGAAGTTCAGACTAGAGAGAAGGAAGAGATTTTTTTACAATAAGGGTGGTTAAACACCAGGTTGCCCAGAGAGGTGGGAGATGCCTCATGGCTGGAACCATTGCAGGACAGGTTGAGGCTCTAAGGAACCTGCTGACTGCTGAGTGCTTGAACTGGATGACCTCTGAAGGTCCCTTCCAACCCAAACCACCTTGTGACATAACAGGGAGGTTGGATGATCTTTGAGGTCTCTTTCAACCCAAACCATTTTGTGATTCTGTGATTCTATGCTTGTATAATTCTATATCCTACTGGTGTCTCCTTCCCAGTGTGACCAGTGGAAAGGCAGACCTTTCTAGACATGTTGGGAGTGTGTCTGAGGCTTTGAGCCTTGTTTACAGCCTAAAACCTTCACCTAAAACTCAGAAACACCCCAGGGCTGTCCATAGGTTCAGGATTTCACCTCTGTGCCTGGCAAGATCATGGAGCAGATCCTGCTGAAAGCTCTGCTAAGGCAAATGGAAAACAAAGCAGAGGTGATTGGTGGGAACCAGCAATGGCTGCACCAAGGGCAGATCTTGCCTGACAAATATGGTGACTTTTCATGATGAAGTCACAGTGACAGTGGACAAGGGAAGGGCAACTGATGGCATCTACCTGGACCTGAGTAAGGCATTTGACTCTGTCCCACATGGCATCCTGGTTGATGAAAAGCTCAACATGAGCCTACAGTGTGAGTGCAGCCCAGACAGCAACTGTGTGCTGGGCTGCAGCAGGGCAAGGGAGGTGATTGTTTCCCTTTACTCTGCTCTTGTCAGACCCCTTCTAGAGTCCTGTGTGCAGTTCTGGAGCTCTCAGCACAGGAAGGACATGGAAGTGTTGGAGCGGGTCCAGAGGAGGCCATGAAGATGCTGAGGGCTGCAGCAGCTTTGCTGTGAGGACAGGCTGAGAGAGCTGGGGCTCTGCAGCCTGGAGAAGAGAAGGCTTCCAGGAGACCTTAGAGTAGCCTTCCAGCATCTGAAGGGAAGGCTGGGGAGGGACTGTTGAAAAGGTCTTGCAATGCCAGGACAAGGGGCAATGGGTTTGAACTGGCAGAGGGGAGATTGAAAGTGGATGTCAGGAGGAAGTTGTTTGCAGTGAGGGTGGTGAGACACTGGCACAGGTTGCCCAGGGAGGTTGTGGCTGCTCCCTCCCTGGAGGTGTTCAAGGCCAGGTTGGAGGAGGCCTTGAGTGACCTGTGCTAGTGGGAGGTGTCCCTGCCTGTGGCAGGGGATTGGAACTAGGTGATCTTTGAGGTCCCTTCCAACCTTCCCATTCTATGATTTCTCACAGGCTGTTGGGGGTATTTTCATATTTAATTTCTGGCATGTGGTGTAAGCTGGTAGTAAAAACCAAACCAAAAACCTAACAAACCCCAAACACCCAACCCCAACACCCCAGTGTAGATTTAAAGGCAGCCTTATAATGAGATTGCTGCAAGCTAATACCACATAAAGCATTTAATCCTGTTTGGATGTCACCAGCAGAGGTAATTATGTACACTGGAGCCATAGGTAGTGAGCGGGGAGGGTGATGCAGAAAGGAGTCCTGAAAGAAAAAAAAGAATCCTTCTTTTCTGTTTGCACCCTGCAGGTAAATGAAATTATATATCTGTTCCTTGGTGTGATTGAAAAGCTGGCTGGGGGCCAGGCCTGAAATTACCCGTGGAAACAATAGCTGTCAATGGAGAGGTGGAGCTGGGAGCAGAGGCAACATAAACACGGCAAAAGGGAGCCAGGAAAAGAGAGGGAGGTTGTCCTGTGGTGGGAGCTGGAGACTGAGGTGTGCTTGACCTCAACCCCTTGCCTGGATGGGACCTTCTGTGTGTGAACCTGCCAGGGCAGGGAGGGTGGACAAGGTGATCTTTAGATCTCTAGAGGCCGGAATCCAGCCCCTACCCTAGGTAAGGGTTGGAATCCAGAGTGCCCTTCCAACCCCCACTGTTCTGTGACTCAGTGACACTGTGAGTCTGTGATGTGTGTGCCAGGATGCACACAAGGCTCTGCCCTCCTGGCTGCTCTGGCATCAGTGTGGTCCCTCCCCGTCACAGGCTGAGCCCCCTTGGTGAAGCTCTTCTGTGTCTCTGCCTCTGCAAAGTGAGCACAAAGCTTTGGCCCTCAGCACACAAGGTCTGAAATTGTGCCAGGGGATGGTTAGTTTGGATAATAGGAAAAAATTCTTTACTGAAAGAGTGGTCAAGGATTGGAACCAGGCTGCCTGGGGAGGTGATGGAGTCACCATCCCTGGAGGTGTTCAGGAAATGTGTGGACATGGCACTTCAGGACATGGTTTAGTGGCCATGGTGGTGTTAGGATGATAGTTGGACTCTTGGAGGTCTTTTCCAACCAAAACAATCCTGTGGTGAGTAAAGAGGGAGGGAAGGGGGTTTCCTATCATTCCACCTTTTTGAAGGATTGCAGTCAGTCTTTGAAGAGCTGCCTGAACCAGTTGGGAATGTCCTTTGAGCCACTTCCAAATATAATATTAAATTGAAGCACTAATGCTGGTGATGTCTGCCCCCCACCCCCCATTATTTTTTCAGTAAGGTCTCACACATACAAAAACCTTCAAATTCTTGGGTTTGATCTTAAAGTGTTAACAACTTCTTACATCAGCTGGAGGAAAACTTAAGCTGTGACTCCACCTGAACCCCTCAGACCCCAAAAGGTGAAGTGAAAGGTCCTTAGTTGGTGGCCTTCTTGTGGATGCTTTTGTGGATGTTTCAGGGTTTTGCAAGCCCTGCTTATGATGGAAAGTGACCCAAGCACTTAGCTGAGAACTGGAAAGTCCCCCAGTTCTTCACAGCCCTGGAAGTGCCCACTTGGCAGCAGGTGAGGCTTGGCAGTCGTTTGGTGTTGCCTGTACCAGCACAAGTGCCTCAGTAAGGAGCTGGTGCTGGGAGAGCTTCAGCAAGCAGCATTGCTGTGAAGGAGCCCAGCAAGGCAGCACTGGTTGGATTTTCCTGCCTTTCTTGTGCCTTCCTTCAGAGGCTGAAGCACTGAGACACTTTTCCTGCAGGATGGCCTAACTGAGCAGGTAATGGCTGGTGAGAAGATGGTGGAAGAATCCCCAGGGAAACTACTCTGCAGACAGGAGAGCTGCCCAGGATGAGCATCAGGTCGTGCTTATGGCTAAGTGGTGTATGGAGAGGCTGCTGATAGCTTGGGTGTGCAGCACTGTACCTTTGTTTGCCAGGGGATTAGGGCTGTGGAGAAGGGATTATGTGGGGCTGTGAGTGAGCAGTGCAAAGTGTTGGGCTTCTCGAAAATCACAGAAGTGTTTTGGTTGGAGAAGACCTTTTTGAGGTCATCAAGTCCAGCTTCTTAACCTGGTGCTGCCAAGTCAGCAGTAAACCATGTCTCTTAGCACAGAGGTTTCTGCTCCAGATGCTTTGCCAGCTTCATTGCTCTTCTTTGGATGTGGTCCAGCACCTCAATGTCCTTCTGGTAGTGAGAGGCTCAAAACTGAACCTGGTATTGGAGGTGTGGTCTCACCAATGCCAAGTACGGGGGCACGATCACTGCCCTCATCCTGCTGGCCACACCGTGCCTGACAGGATGCTTGTGTCAGAAGAAGCAACATTCCCTTTGCTCCCAGCAAATCCCACCATACTCCTTGTCTCCAAGCAATGCCAGCCAGCTCCTGGCAGGTGCCAGGGTGGCATGTGGTAGGTGTGGAGGTTGGCATGACAGCATGAGGGAACTGGGTTTGTTTAGTCTGGAGAAAAGGTAGCTGAGAGGAGACCTCATTGCTCTCTACAACTACCTGAAAGGAGGTTGGAGTGAGGTGGGGGTCAGTATGTTCTCTCTATCAGGTGATAGACCAAGAAAAAATGGCCTGAGACTTATAAATAAATGTTGATAACTATCTGATGAGTGGGGGTGAGGAGGGGGGGACAGGCTCTACTCACTGCTCCCTGGGATAGGACAAGGAGCAATGGATGGAAGCTGCAGCACAGGAGGTTCCAGCTCAACACAAGGGGGAACTTCTTTCCTGGAGGGGTCCCAGAGCACTGCCACAGGCTGCCCAGAGAGGTTGTGGAGTCTCCTCTGGAGCCTTTCAAGGCCTGTCTGGATGTGTTCCTGTGTGACCTGAGTTAGATTATCTGGTCCTGCTCTGGCAGGGGGGTTGGACTGGATGATCTCTTTGGGTCCCTTCCAAGCCCTAACATCCTGTGAGCCTGTGAGATTGTGCAGGGGAGGTTTAGATCCTGGATATCAGGAAAAATTTCTTTCCTGAAAAAGTGGTCAGGCTTTGAAACAGGCTTCCCAAGGAGGTGGTGTTCCAGAAACATGTGGACATGGCACTGTGGGACATGGTTTACTGCTTGTGGTGGTGGTAGTTCGATGGCTGGACTTGATCTTGGAGAGCTTTTCCACCCAAACCAGTTCTGCAGTTCTGTGATGCCTGCTCAGCTGCTGCTCTTCCCTCCCCAGCAGCTCCTTTTTCACCATGGGAATGGTGAGACCCTGGAACAGGTTGCCCAGGGAGGTGNAAAAAGTGGTCAGGCTTTGAAACAGGCTTCCCAAGGAGGTGGTGTTCCAGAAACATGTGGACATGGCACTGTGGGACATGGTTTACTGCTTGTGGTGGTGGTAGTTCGATGGCTGGACTTGATCTTGGAGAGCTTTTCCACCCAAACCAGTTCTGCAATTCTGTGATGCCTGCTCAGCTGCTGCTCTTCCCTCCCCAGCAGCTCCTTTTTCACCATGGGAATGGTGAGACCCTGGAACAGGTTGCCCAGGGAGGTGGTGGAAGCCCCATCCCTGGACGTATTTAAAGCCATGCCGGATGAGGGTTGCCCAGGGAGGTGGTGGAAGCCTCATCCCTGGAGGTGTTTAAGGCCAGGCTGGATGAGGCTCAGGCCAGCCTGATCTAGTGTGAGGTGTCCCTGCCCATGGCAGGGGGGTCAGAACTGGGTGATCCTTGTGGTGCCTTCCAGCCCTGACTGATTCTATGATTCTGTGATTCCTTCTCCCTCCGCTTGCTCTGGGCTGCTGAGCAGCAGGCTTAGGGCCACAGCTGCGGTTGTGTAAGCAGGGCAGGAGGAGCACACCTGGCCCAGTGCCCACCTGCCATGGCTCACGTCTGCCCGCGCCGGCTGCCGTGAGTCAGGGAGCAGGAATGGGCGGGTGGGCCGCGCGCGGGTGCCGGGCGCTCGCCTGCCCATGCCGGGGCGCTGGGGAAGGCGAAGGCAGCTGCGGTTCGCAGGGCTGGGCGTGGGCAGAAGAAGCCCGAGCGAGGCCTTTGCACGCAAGCGAACAATAATCCCATTCTTGGGGCCCAGCGCCGCCAGAGCCGGCACGGCGCGAAGCAGCACCCGCGCTGGCGAGGTGCGCGCCCAGGGTAGCTCCTAGCACCTGAGTCATTGCTTCTAAAGGGATGGATTTCGCCTCCCTCCCCTCCCCTCCCCTTAGGAAAGGAACAATGGAGACCTCCAGACAAAATGACTTCTATTCTTTGGAAGTGGACTTTGTTGTACTTGGCAGCCGGGCTGCAATTCAAACCGAGACGCTCGCTCTCGTGTGCACGCAGGCAGGCTCCCGGCCCCCAGCTCCACAGCAGACCTACAGCTCCTCTTCCTGCTTGGGCCTTGTGAGGGTGGCCCGAGCTCATCATGCTGGCCTTGGCCGTGACACCTTGACATGCTTCATCCACAGCTCAAGTGCTGTGCTGCGTGGTTTTGGGTCACTCGCTCCAAGAAGGGCATTGAGGTGCTGGGGTGGGTCCAGGGAAGGGCACCAAAGCTGGTGGAGGGTCTGCAGGATAGGGCTGGTGGGGAGCAGCTGAGGGAACTGGAGGGTGTTCAGTCTTCAGAAGGGGAGGCTGAGGGAACTGGGGGTTGTTCAGTCTTCAGAAGGGGAGGCTGAGGGAACTGGGGGGTGTTTAGTCTTCAGAAGGGGAGGCTGAGGGAACTGGGGGGTGTTCAGTCTTCAGAAGGGGAGGCTGAGGGAACTGGGGGGTGTTCAGTCTTCAGAAGGGGAGGCTGAGGGGAGACCTCATTGCTCCCCAAAGCTACCTCGAAGAAGGGTGGAGTTAGGAAAGGGTTGGTCTCACATGCAGCCAGTGACAGGACAAGAGGAAATGGCCTCAAGCTGTGCCAGGGGAGGTTCAGGTTGGATGCTCGGAAAAATGTCTTTGCAGGAAGGGTTCTCAGGCATTGGAACAGGCTGCTTATGGAGGGGTGGAGTCACCATCCCTGGAGGTATTTAAAAGGGGCATGGATGTGGTGCTTAGGGACATAGTTTAGTGGCAGTAGTGGTGGGATTGCAAGCTCTGGGTGGCTGGTTGGTCTTGGTGATCTTAAAGGTCTCCTCAAGCCTCAACAGTTCTATGATCCTATCCCCAGAATGGATTCTCTATAACCTTGGAAGAAGCCTGGTTTTGAGGGACCAGAGGGAAGAAGAGAGATTTGAGCTCAGGGTGCCCTTTTCCTAGGGCAGATATTATGGAATCATTGAGTTTCTAATGGAGATTTGAACAAATCCAAACATAGGAAGTTCCACCTAAACAGGAGGAGGAAGTTCTGTATTCTGAGGGTGCTGGAGCACAGAAGCAGGTTACTCAGAGAGGTGGTGGAGTCTCCATCTCTGGAGTCATTCAAAACCTACTTGGACACCATCCTGTGCAACCTGCTCTGGATGAACCTGCTCTGGATTGGACTAGATGATCTCCAGAGGTCCCTTCCAACCCTATCATTCTGTGATTTAAGGCCAATCTCTCTCTTTTGGTACGTGTTGGCACTCTCTAAGTGCAAATATTTAGTATTGCTTGGCCAATTAACCCTCCAAAAGCTGCATGCTGGGTTGGTGAGGCTGTAGCTAATGGGTGAACCCCATGGCTTCTCCTTCCTCCTGTTTGCTTTACTTAAAAGAAACTTCATTTCAGCTGATAGATGGGAGGGCAGTGACTGCAGAAAGGTTCCTTGCTGCCATCTCAGAGAGAGCTTCTCCACCTGGTTTCTTGTGTGAGGTGGGAAAGGTTGACTTGAGGTCCAACAGTGGCTCCACTACAAATTTTTCAACCTAGAGGATTGTTCCTAATGGGAAAAGAGAGAAAATGACACACTGTGGGGTCTGCATACTGCACAGCTCCATTCTTAGCACTTCTTTTCTTGTTTGAAGGCTTTTACAGGGTGGAGGGCTGTGGTTTGTGCAGGAGCAGGGAGAAAATATTCCTAGTATGTCCTTGGTTGAGATTTCTGGGATCTGTTTCTGTGCCTTATAATCCTATGAGGGGGTTCTTGGGAGGAGGAAATGTAGCCTGAAGGTTTATTTTAATATAATCCTAGAAAATGTTGATGATAACTAAAAAGGTTTGGGTGGGGTTTTTTTTGTTTGTTTGTTTTGGTTTTGGTTTTTCTGTGTGTGTGTCCAGAGCTGGTTTGTATGAGAAATTGTTTAAATCTCTCTCTTTGGCTGTTCCCTTTTGGTATTTTTGCAGGAGTAAGGAAAGCATTGCAGACCTGACACAATCTCGCTCCCCATCCTGCCTCCTACAACCCTTCTGCTGTGCCTGAAGCAGAAAACAAAAGTGCTGCACCAAAAAAAACCCCAAAAAACCTAAGTAAAAAAAAAAAACAAACAAAAAAAAACAACCCAACAAAACCTCATGTGAGAACAGGAGGGAAGAGAATGGCCTGGATCTGCTTTGCTTTTACTGCAAAATCATTTCCCTGCCATAAAATTACCAGCGAGAGCCAAGGGAAGATTAGGTCATAGGGAAAAATGCTGGTTGGGAAACAATGGAGGGAGGTGCTGGTAACGGCTGGGGTGCAGGACTCCCTGTTGCCCTGGGCCCCCCTCAGGGACCCCCACCTCTATTGGGCCCCCCATGTCTCCTGGGCACCTACCTCTGCCAGGATCCCCTCCTCTGCCAGGATCCCCTCCTCTGCCAGGATCCCTACCTCTGCCAGGATCCCTACCTCTGCCAGGATCCCCATCTCTGCCAGGATCCCCATCTCTGCCAGGATCCCCATCTCTGCCANATCCCCATCTCTGCCAGGATCCCCATCTCTGCCTGGCACCCACCTCTGTCAGGATCCCCATCTCTGCCAGGATCCCCATCTCTGCCTGGCAACCACCTCTGCCAGGATCCCCAACTCTGCCAGGATCCCCATCTCTATCAGGTTCCCCATCTCTGCCAGAGTCCCCATCTCTGCCAGAGTCCCCATCTCTGCCAGAGTCCCCATCTCTGCCAGGATCCCCACCTCTATCAGGATCCCCATCTCTGCCTGGCACCCACCTCTGCCAGGATCCCCACCTCTGTCAGGATCCATATCTCTGCCAGTCCCCATCTCAGCTGGACACCCACCTCTGTCAGGATCCCTGCCTCTGCTGGGCCCTCCACATCTTCCAAGACTTCCAACTCTGCTGTGCCCAAGCCCCAGCATTACTGCCCCAGCTCCGTGCAGGATAAGCAAACAGCATCACCACTCCCAAGAAGCTTTTTTATTTCCTTTTTTTCCCCAAGGGCTGGAGCATCCCAATCCCTGCTGACCTACTGTTTCAGTCTGGGCTGGCAGCAGGGGAAGGTGTGAGGTTGGACTTGGAGCACAAAGCAGCATCTCAACGCATGCTTTGTTTCCTCCCTTCCTTTCCAAGCCATCATTTGTCCCAGAGCTGCCCTACAGAAAGTAGGGGTGGAAATCCCTAGCACCCTGCTGGTGGATGGACAAACTCTCCTGAGGGGATTTGGAGGTTCTTTCCCCTTAATCCTGAGTCGCTGTTGTGTCCTTGGAGGTCAGAAATCCCCAGGAATTTTGGGGGAAATACATGTCTTACATCTTGTCTTGATGCAGGTTTCACACAAGCTCTCCTGTGCCCTCCAGTTCTGGGTGGTGGCTGCCCAGTAAAATCTTTTGGAGACCCGGGAAGCAAATCCAGACAACAAGGGGGCCTCGGGGCCTCCCAAGTCATTAAACAAATTAAGTTGTTTAGAAGAAGGAGGCCCAGGTGACTGGGTGTGAAAGCCCCTGAGGCCTCTGTAATTGCTGTGTAAAGGCAGCACTGGTGGGTGGAAAAGAGACAAAGAGCTTTGGGGATTTTTTCCTCCTGTCTGGTTGCCCTGGTGCTGCCAGCAGCAGCTCCAGCCCTGTTTGGCTTCATGGGGTGCTGAGGGACTCGGTCACGATGGTGCTGGGAGCCTGAGCTGAAATGACTGACATGATGCTCTGGTCCAGTGAGGTGTCCCTGGGCTTAGGGATGGAGCAAGGGGAGAGATCCCCCAAACCTTCCCGAGTGTGCTTCATCCTTAAACGGACCTTGGCTCTAAATCCTTTGAGGTGTTTTGCTACCTCTGAGGCTGATCCTTGCTCTCTCTGCAAGAAGAGACCCACGAGCAAAAGAGGGTTTAATACTTTTTTTCCTTGTGCAAATCTCTTTCCCTTTTGCTGAGCTGAGAGTCCACCTCCAGCCCAAACCACCAGCAGGGTTCACCTGAACGTCCCATAGAAGGAAACAGAGGAGCTACTGCTTTGCCTTTCCTTTCAGCCAAGGAAGACACAAAATTCCTGAGCTCTGCTGGTTTCCACGGTTAGCCACACGCTGTGCTCAGACAAAGTGACAACTTGGAGCATTGCAACCTCTCTCGGCAGGATGCTGTGCCTCAGGATATGCAGGAGGGAGCAGGAGCCCTGGGACCCTCAGTTCCAGCTTCCCCAACCCTGAGTGCCTGGCTCTGGCTGGGCATCTCTTTCTTGAGGACTTCAACATTTCAGGTCCCTGAAAGGACTCCTCAAATCAAGAAACCTGAAAATGCCAGTGGAAAACATCACCTGCTGCATAGCTGTGGGCCAACAGGGGACATTGTGCCTTCCAGAATCAAATGTTGAGTAATCACAGCTATTGAATATGGCCAGGACCAGCCCCACAGGGCTACTCAGCACCACATGCCTCAGCTAAGAGGTCCCATTTGCAAAGGTTTAAGATGTGGTCAACACTGAGAGGTCTCTGCAGGGTCTTGGGCAAACCAATAGAGCAAACCAATGTGGAAAACATTGCTGAGCCCCAAGAAGAGCTCTGAGGTTCCTTCTCCAGGGGGCTTGGCTTCTCTCTCATCTTTTTTTTTTTCCCCCCCTTTTTCCCTCCCCCTCTCCTTGAAGCTCTCTGAAACAAGTGCTGTTTTATTGCAGATAATTTACCAGCTGCACAAAGGCTGCCTTGTCCTGCCCAGCTCCAGATGTTTAACATTTCACCAAAACCCTAATCATAAAGTACCTGTTTCTCTGCAACACCAGCTGACCTGGATGGGGAGAGAGTTGACTTCCAGCCTTTGCTTCTCCTTCACAGGCAGCTGCTGGCAGATCCCAGCCCTTGACTGAGCAGGTAATACCTGGTGCAGCAGAAGTGGCTTGGAATCATGTTTTGTGCTGCCCTTGTTTGGGACAGAGGGGCTGCAGAGCTGAGCCAGCATGGCTTTGCCCAAGATGTGCATAGAAGAGGCACCTGTGGGGGAGCTGATCCCTTTTGCTGGTGGCTTTGGCAGGTGCTCACTGCAGCAGATCAGCCTCTGACAGCTCTGTTGGAGGGGAATGGCCTCTGACAGCTCTGTTGTAGCCAGGTGGGGTTGGTCTCTTCTCCCAGGCAACCAGCAATAGAAGGAGGGGACACCGTCTCAAGTTGTGCCAGGGGAGGTCTAGGCTGGATGTTAGGAGGAAGTTCTTCACAGAGTGATTGGCATTGGAATGGGCTGCCCAGGGAGGTGGTGGAGTCGCGGTTCCTGGAGGTGCTCAAGCAAAGCCTGGATGGGGCACTTAGTGCCATGGTCTGGTTGATTGGCTAGGACTGGGTGATAGGTTGGGCTGGATGAGCTTGGAGGTCTCTTCCAACCTGGCTGATTCTGTGAACATCCATTGCCCACCTCTGGCCCCAGCTTGTGGGAAATGGATGTCTCCAGGATGGGAGATGCTGCCTCAGCAAGAGCAGCACATCCTGCAAGGGGCTCCCAGGAGAAGAGCTGGAAGGGTTCATACTGGGAGTTTTGTTGGCACTGGAGACAGTGTTCTGCAGGTCTGGTTTGTCCTCAGAGGCTCTGGCACAGCCATAGGTATCTGGCTGCTCTGTGAGCCTGTGCTGAGGCTCTGTACTTGCCATGCTGCCAGAGGTGCTGGGCCCCTTCAGGACAGATCCTTCAAAGTCCTGTGGTCCTGTGGGAGGGTGATTGCCTGGTTCTGCTCCATCCCCACCCCATTCCTTCAAGTGCAGTCCCTTAATTGTTTCAAAACAGCACATGACAAAAGGCAGGGAAGTAATCACAGTCCCTTGCCCCCCCTTATCTCTGGGCAAATAGAGAATCAATTCTGGTGGTGGCCGAGGCTGGGCAGCCCAGGCTGTGACTGGCAGGCAGGGCTGATTTACTGCCCTTTGCAGCTATATTCAGCTTTTTATTGCAGCCATCACCATTGTTCTCATCAGGACCTTGCTGAGATGTCAGACCAGCACCAGCTGTTCCCTGCTCCCATTAGCCAAGGGCTGGGCAGGTTGGGCTGCCCCTGGTATGTCCTGCCTGTGTGGAGGAGGGCAGGTGACACTGCCCAGTGTCCCCTGGGGACATGCTGGCTACCAGCAGTGACTCNAACACAGACTCCATGCCATGGGGCTGCACTGCTGGTGGACTGCTGTTTCTGAGATGCTTTCTTTCCCAAAACCTGAGGCTGGAGGCTGAGAGGAATGAATCATAGAGTCAAAGAATTGTTTTGGTTGCAAGAGACCTCTCAGGTCATCAAGTCCAGCTGCTGACTCAGTATTGCCAGCTCATCACTACACCACATCCCCCAGCACCATATCCACACAGATTTTCAATGCCCCCAGGGTTGATGACTCCACCACTTCCCAGAAGATGCAAAGGGCAGCCAGCCCTGGACTGCAGGTCCCTTGTGTCCTGGACAAGTGTTTTCTGTGGAAGGTTATGGTGGAAGGAGCTGGTGATGACCAGGGCTGCCTCAGGTCCTGTGTGGGCAGGGCAGAGTCCAACCCATCCTTCAGCTAGATGAGGCAGCTCACCTTAAGCTCCAGCACAGGAACAAGCCATTGCTCTGTGATGGGAGAGGTAGCAACATTCCACAACTCCCTGAAAGGAGATTGGACACAGGTGGGGGTTGGTTTCTTTTCCTAAGTAACAAATGACAGGACAAAAGGAAACAGCCTCAAGTTGTGCCAAGGGGAGGTTAGGTTGGACACAAGGAACAATTTCTTCTCCCAAAAGGTTGCCAAGCCCTGGAACAAGCTGCCCAGGGCAGTGGTGCAGTCCCCAACCCTGGAGGGGTTTCAAAGCTGTGTAGATGGGGTGCTGAGGACATGGCTTGGTGGTGACCTGGTGGTGCTGGGTTAATGGTTTGATGGTCATAAAGGTCTCTTCCAAACCAAGGGACTGGTGATTCTCACCCAAGCACAGGTGTGGGCTGGGCAGGCAGGAGAGGAGCTGCCCCATCCTTCTCCCCACACTGCGGGCCAGCAGAGAGGACAATCAGCTCTCCTGGCAGCTGGGAGGCCTCAGGAGCAGTGGCCTGAGCCACTGGCAAGTGCTGCCCAGCCCCAGCAGCCTCTCATTCTCATGCAAAGCGTGCAAGGGGGGCAGGGAATGAATCCCTCCATTGGGGAGCAGAGCCGGGCAGCTTCCCGCAATGAAGTAATCCTCCCCCGGCACCCCGAGCATATAAAGCACCGCGGAGCACAAGTGCCTCTCTGTCCTGTCTCTTTCTTCCCTTTCCCTTTAATAATCTTACTCTTTTGTCCCCATACGCTTACCCTTCATGTCATTGTCCCTTTCTGCTCTGCTAGCTGACTGCCCAGCGCCGCCGGACCCTCTGCCTAGGAGGTGCTCCTGGTACCACCTGTTTATTATTTTTTTTTTTCCCCCCCTTTTATTTTCCACGACACCTGATGCAATTTTTTTTTCTTTTTTCTTTTTTTTTCCTTTTATTTTATTCCCCCCTCCCCATCCCTTTGGTTTAGGGTCTATTAAGTTTACTCCTTCTTCCCCTGCCCTGGGAGCTCCGGTTAATGAGTAACCATAGCGTGCTTGGAGGCAGCTGTCTCAGACAAACTGACGGAGACTTTTTTGGAGCTGCATAAGGGAACGTTTGTTCTGCAGCTTCTCAATAGATCCTTGTGCAGGAGGCAAGAAGTGTGGGGAGAGAAAGAAAGAGACACTAAATCACTGGACTCCTTGAAAAATCTCGCTGCGTGTGTGTGTGTGTGTGTGTGTGTTTTTATTCCTCCCCATAATAGATGTTAGATGAGTCACCTTTTCAGGCTGCAATAATGAATTTATCTTCAGCAGGCAGCACACAATGTACTTTTTAACAGCGTTGCAGCCTTAAAGTTCTTTTTAAGTAACTTATGTATAAACCACACAGCCTCATATATACACTGGCATGGGGCTAGCATCACATGAGTGTGGATTTTCTTTGTCCCAGTCCCAGCACAGAGCAGATTTCGCTCTTATGGTTTAGAATTTTACCTGTTCCCTTTTGCTTTTGTTGTGTGGAGATGTTCTGTGTGTGTGTGTGTGTGTGTGTGTGTGTTCCTCAGATCCTCATGCCATGGTGGGTGGGGGCTAAAGGCTGTTTTGTCTTCCCCAGGATGCCTGGCTGAAGGACTGGGCAGGAGATGGAGGACCCCACTGATTGGGTGAGTGGGTCCTGTGTCCTAGATGTCCTCCGTGACCTTGGGAGTGCCGTTTGAGCCTCTCTTCCCTGCTTTGCTTTGTCACTATGCAAACAGGTGAGGGATGTGCCTTCTCTCATGCTTGCAGCAACTTTTTTCCCCTCTTAGCACCCAGGAAGCTTGTGGAGGGGGGGTGGAATGCTGTGAGCAGGCAGAAAGCTGTGGGAAAGGGGTGTGAATTGCTCCTGGTGTTTCTCCCTCTCTCTGTAGCTTCACAGTTCTTTGATTAACCTCTTGAGTTTCTTGTGGCTCACCGTGCACCTCACATCTCCTGCTTGTTGTAAGCAAGAGAAAGACCTTGAGGTGCTGGAGCAGGTCCAGAGAAGGGTGACAAAACTGGTGAAGGGTCTGAAGGAAAAGTCTTGTGAGGAGTGGCTGAGGGAACCACAGTTGTTCAGCCTGGAAAAATCGAGGCTGGGGGGAGACCTTTTCACTCCCTACAACCCCCTGAAAGGAGGTTGGAGTGAGGTGGGGCTTGGTCTCTTCTCTAAGTAACACATAGCAAGAGGAAACAGCCTCAAGTTGTGCCAGGGGAGATTGAGGTTGTACACGAGCAACAATTTCTTCTGCAAAAGGTTCATGAAGCCCTGGGACAGGTGCCTAGGGAAGTGGTGGAGTCCCCATCCCTGGAGGGATTGAAAGGCTGTGGTGCTGAGGGCCATGGTTTAGTGGTGACCTGGCAGTGCTGGGTTAGTGGCTGGACTCAATGATCTCAAAAGGTCTGTTCCACCCAAAACAGTTGTGTGATTCTATGATTCTCATCACATGGCAGCAGCACTCAAAGCCCACATCACCAAGCTGCCTGTGGCATCCCTCGTCTATCAGGACAGTGATGGCAGTGAGATCTTTCACATGTTCCTGCTCTGCATTTGCTTAGGACAAACTTCCCTGAGCACTAATGCCTCATATCACTCAGTGTCGTTTGCAGCTCACAGCCCTCAGCCCAAGTAAACCATGTTGGTGCTGTCGGCAATGGTACAGAGGGGAAAGGAGAGTTTCCCGAGGTGTAGCCATCCCTCCCTCACTGCTCCCCTGGCCAGATTCACTCCAGCTTCCCCTGAGGAGATTTCCCACTGCTCCCACAGCCAGCTGAAGCAGCTGGAGCAGTGTCCATGCTGGAGAAGCCCACCCTTCCTAGGGACCTGCCAATGCATGCTTGTGGTCCAGGCTATGATCCAGCACTGGGGAGAAAACCAAAAACATGTAACCACACTTTTCCTCCTCTTCCACAAAACCTCAGGGTTGTGTTTTGTTTTGTTTTTTGTTTTGTTTTTTTTTAAAATTATTATTATTTTGAACTTTGGGATTGGTTCAAGTTTTGGGTAAAGATTCAGGTTGTTTGTGTTTTACCTGAAACGCAGCTCCCAGCTCCCTGGAGCAACAGCTCTTTATTGGCTGCTGCAGACACTTGGCACTCACTCTGCATGAAATAAAAAGCTTTTTGTTTCCATATTTCAATATATTTATATATATTTAACAGGCTTGAGGAGGGTATTTGAAGGTCAGAGGACTTTCAGAGGTTATGGTGCTGGCCAGGCCCTGGGAACAACCATCCTGTGGGAACTCATTCCCAACTCGCCCTTCCTGAATTTCTTTCTCTTTTATTTTGCCATTATTTTATCTTTTGTTTATTGGCTGGTGCCCATCACTAAATGTTTGGGCTTTATTTATTTATCTTATTATTTAATTAATTAAATCAGCAGCAAAAGTCCACAGTGAGCTTTATAGTTTTGCCATTCACAAAGCAGGGTGGTGAGAGGAACAGGACCCAGGGTTGTGAACCCAGACTTGCTACCGAGAAGGTGTTTGTGCAAACAAAACTTTTACAAGAAGCAGCAGTTTTGGGGCTCCACCCTCTCAGGAAAGGCTGCTGCAGCTGCAGGTTAGGGCAGATGGGCTCTAGTCACCTCCTGATGCTTTTCCTGTTTGTCTGGAGGAGTCAGCAACCCAGTCCTTTCTCCCTGCCAAGTACTGACCGTCTGCAGCTGGAGAAGAACCAGTGCCCACTCATCCTCCCAGTCCTATTTCAGCCCCATTCAGCAGCATAGCTGTCACGCAGGGACCCCCCCACCCAAGCCAGCCCTGGAGCAAGGTCCAGAACCTGCCTCTCCACCAACACCCTCTTCCCTTTCCCTTCATTCACCATTATGCTGAGGATTTCCTCTGCATAAAAGCTTTCAGAAAACAACCCAGAGCCAGCAGCCACAGGCAGTTTTACCCTGTGTGAGGCAGCCCTTGGACCAAACTGCCCTGTTCTCCTCACCCTGACTCCCCCTGCCTGGCAGGATAAAGGATGCTTTCAGTTGCTCTGAGTGGATCTGTTGGGAAACCACTGATTTTCCACGACTTGGAAACATCTGGTTGACATTCTTACATCCACAGGCTCTTGTGTAATTATCTTTATTACCTGATCCCCATGCACTTTTATCTTGCTTTATGGGCAGCTCTGCTCTCCCTCCCTGCCCACACCACCCACCATCATCACAGAAGCACATGGGCCACTTCCCTAATTAAAACTTTGTGCTTTCTTCCCCTGGCTCAAGTCTCCCCTCCCCATCTCAGCAGTGGCTGAGGAATGTGAGACAGGAATGCTGTCCTCTCGAAAGGAGCCGGGGGAGGGGGGGCGCTGGCTATCACTTAAAAACAATGTCTTTGTGTTCCCAGCCTGCTGTAGTCACGCAAGGCCGAGGCTGGGTGTGCAGGGCCACCCATCCCATGCCAGCTCCCCTCCTGCCTCACCTGGCACCCACGCGGCAGAGTTCAGCATCTTCCAAAACCTTTTACCATCACGTCATGTTCTTGCAAAACCAAGGCTGGGAGCATCCCATAAATCAATGCCAAGCAGGTCGGTGAATGAGTAGCTCACCTTTCCATTTCAATTCCTTCCTCAGACTGGCCTCAGAGGCTGGGAGGAGGCTCTGTGTGGAGCAGGGGCAGCTCTCCAGCACGCAGGCACTTTGCATAGCCCTTTAGACCAGTCAGACACTGCTGGCAGAAGCCCATGGAGCTGCAGTAGTCACTGTGAGTTGTTCAGGAGCAGGGAGGTCATTCTCTCCCTGTACTCTGCACTGGTTAGGCCACACCTTGAGTATTGTGTCCAGTTCTGGGCCCCTCAGTTGAAGAAGGACATTGAGGTGCTTGAGCGTGTCCAGAGAAGGGCAACGAGGCTGGGGAGAGGCCTGGAGCACAGCCCTATGGAGAGAGGCTGAGGGAGCTGGGATTGGTTAGCCTGGAGAAGAGGAGGCTCAGGGGAGACCTTCTTGCTGTCTACAGCTGCCTGAAGGGTGCTTGTAGCCAGGAGGAGGTTGCTTTCTTCTCTCAGGCAACCAGCAGCAGAACAAGAGGACACAGTCTCAAGCTGTGCCAGGGGAAGTTTAGGCTGGAGGTGAGTAGAAAGTTGTTGCCTGAGAGAGTCATTGACTGCTGGAATGGGCTGCCCAGGGAGGTGGTGGAGTCAGCGTCCCTGGAGGTGTTCAAGGCAGGTTTGGATGTGGCACTTGGTGCCATAGTCTGGTCTTGAGGGCTGTGGTGATGGGTTGGACTTGATGAGCTTTGAGGTCTCTTCCAACCTTGGTGATACTGTGATGATACCTAACAGCACCACATGCCCTCAGGACGTGGCTCTGAAGGAAATGCCACTAGAACAGGGAGCAAAGCTTCTTCATTGAACTATAAAAATGGTCCCTTGCCTTCTGAGATCCCAGGCCATCCAATCACGCTGTGCTCTGACTGACAACAGCCCTTTAAAAACCACTTTCAGGTCTCGTTGGGTCAGCAAGAGGCTTTCTGCTGGCTCCAGGAGCTTCGGGTCTCATCCTGCCCCTGAGCATCACAAGGCCAAGTACTGTAACCCAGCCCAGCACAATAAATCTTAGCTGCAGAGCAGATGGACCAGTTCTGCATCCCTGTGTCTGGCTGCAACCCAGTCCTGGCTTTATGGTTTTGAGACACTTTAGGGGGTGCTCCTGGCTGAGACAGGTGGGGGACAGCACACCAGACCGTGGCATGCCCAGAACCTTCCTCCTTGCTATAGATAGCACATTAGCATTTGCCATTTTGGGTGCTGATGCTGTTATTTTCCACCCTTGTTGACCACTCCTGAAGGTTTCTCACCTCTCTGCCCATGTTTCTCATTCGCAAGTTCAAATCCTATCACATTTAGGAAGGTGCAACCTCTTATGGGTGCAAAATTCCTAAAAGCAAAGGGAAGCTGGAGCCAAGATGGGCTCTGGAGAAGATAGGAGAGGAGCAGGCAGCTCTTCTCCACCGATGACTCAGAGACACAGCAGTGAGCAGCTGCTCAGCCACAGCAAGACATAGCAAAATCATCAGCTCCATTGTTTTACTGACTCACACACACACACACACACACACACACACACAAAAAGGGAGCAGCCAAAATTCTGTGGCTGAACAAAATCAGCAGAGCTCTTGGAGGCTGGAATCAGGACTTTCCTGCTGCTTTCTAGCAGTGGAGGATCCTCAGGCACACAGTGCTCTGAAGCTGCAGAGACTTGCAGAGATTGGGCTGGCATGAGAGAAGCCCCACAGGAGCAGCACCTGGAGCTCTGGGTGCTGCTCCCATGGGGTTCTCCTGTGTCTCACAGCATCACCCCTTTGGCTCAGTGATGAGGCCTGGGTGAGGTGGTTCAGGGGGACAGGTAGGGGCTGTGGCAGAGCCCCGCATCGATGCATTTTCCCAGCCTGTCTCTTCGCTGCGAGTTGCGTTCTGCTGCTTGCCAAACAGGTTTTCATTTCCACAACGTGGGTATGAAAAAAGCAGCACAACCCCCTCCTCCACTGCACTAAAATAGCACTTTTTTCTTGCCTTTTTTTTTTTTTAATATGCCATAAACGATGACCTTTTACCTCCTTCAGAAGGCAGCCAACACAAGCACAACAATGTGATTTGTGCAGCATTTCAGCTGCGGTTTCTTCAAGAAATTCATCTGGTCTCGAAGCAATTAAGGGAAGGGAAGGGAAGCATTTCCACTCCGGCTTTGGGCCCTGAAAACCTGCCAGGAGGTTTGTTTTTTTTTTTTTTTCTTTTCCCCTTCACTTTCCTTCTTTCTCCCCCCCAACCCTCTCCCCCCCACACTTTGCTCACTTGTCGTAGAAAACTTCTGTGGTTTCACTTCAGCAGCTCTCTTGAGCCTGTGAGGAAAAATCCTGACCTGCTGCAGGTGGGAGGATGCTGGATCTGGATCCTTGCTGATGGGGTGGGACATTGCCCACCTGGAGCCAAGCCCAGTGGCCAGCTGGATGAGAGGTGACCAGGATTAATCCCCCTTGGCTGGCACCTTCTGCACACTCCACTGCCTCCCCTGCCCCAAATTCAGTCTGGTAGAGGGATTGTGCTTGGAGAAGGCACCGGGCATGGTGGTGTTGGCTCTGTCACTGCTACTTGCCTTGTGCTGGTCACTTTTAGGACATTTTCCTCTACAACCCCCCAGACAGATTCAAAAGCGTGCAGGGTTCATGGAGCAGCAGGGAAACCTGTGGGACCAGAGCTTGTCCCGTGAGGACATAGGGGTGACTTTGCCAGGACTTGCAGGAATGGGCCTTAAATTAGCCCTCGAGCCAACAGCTCAGTTAATTGCTCATTCATTCCACAGATGGGTTAATAATTAAGTTAAATTAATAATTGGGACAATAATTAAACTAAACAATAACCAATACAGGGGACAATTGAAGTGATCGCTCTCCATGCTCACGGATTCGGTGAGGTTATTCATTTACCCAGCAGTTTACGGCACAGATTCTGCCCTCGGTAGCCTCTTTGGCGTCAAACCGGTGCCAGTGCCGTTGGGATGTGACTCCTGGAGCCCCGTGAACGGCGGGACGTGCTTTTCCATCCCAAACCATCGGCGCTTCCCGGAGAATATCGTGACCCCGGGAGGAGCAAATCTAACCAAGACCCTGCTAACCCCCCGCCTGTCCCGTCCCCTCCCCGCGGCTCCGGTCCGGGACAGGCGGAGGGAGGGAGGGGCAGAGGGCGGCAGGAGGCGGCTCCCGGCCCCAGGGGGAGGAACTACAAGTCCCGTGAAGCCGCGCCGCCCGCCGCCGCCGCCACCGGGGCTATATAAGCGGGGAATGGCCCGGCCGCCGCAGTCGGAGCATCCCTGGGCGCGATGCCGCATGTGTTGTTCCTGTCCCCCGGCCACCTGCGGGCCTCGGACCGGCAGGGCCTCATCCTGTATCGGCAGCACCGAGGCCGCCACCCGCGGGGGCTCCTCCGTACCGGGGAGGGGGACGCGGGGCTGCGCTCGACCCCCATAGGGGGATGTGGTTATGGAGGAGGATGAAGATGATGCGGATGCCGGCGGACGCGGAGTCTCGGAGGTGTTCCGGGCCTGCGGAGAGCAGCAGCTCGGAGGTGCGGCCCGACCGAGGTGGGTGCACGGCCCAGGCGGGAAAAAAAAAAAGGGGTGCTGGGTGGGGAAGTCTGATCCTGCAACCCAGCCGCCGCAGCTCCCACTTGCACTTGCTCCTGCTGCGGTTCTCCCAGTCCCGTTACTCTGTGCAGCCCCCCCGGAGCGGGGTGTGAAGGGGGTGCGTGTGAGCGTCGGTGGGGGCTGATCCCATCAGGTCCTCTCCCGGTACCGGCACCTTTCACCGTCCCCATGTGAGTCCCCTCCTCTCCCCACCTGCCTTTGTGCCCTAGCGGGTCTCGGCCATCCCCCGCCACGGCCGGGGCGCGGGGCTCTGACCTGGGGATGCTCCTTCTGCAGAGGGAGAGGTTGCTGCCGGCCGGCAGGCAGGGACGGTGCCTCTCCGCTCTAGGGAAACCCAGAGGCTGTTACTTGCCTTTGGTGTTGATTTTTTTTTTTTTTTTTTTTTTTTTTTTGGTGGGGGGGATGTTGGGGTGAGGATGCGGCGGGAGATGAGACACATGACACAAGACTTTTCCCTTCCCCTCCCATGGGAAAACCCTGTTGGAAAGGCTGACAGTGGCTCTGTGTGCCTGGGCACCTGCCCGTTGGGGTGATGGATGAGGTATGGTCCTGGGTAGCTCCTTTGCGCCCCTTTCCCCTGCTCTACTTGGGGGGCTGAGGGGTCTCCTCAGCCCCTTGCTGCTGTCTGACAGGAGTCTGGGTGTGAGAAACACTTGATCAGGGTTGGTGATGCAGAGTATCTGTGATGCACAAGGGCACTTTTGTGTGAATTCTGGAAAAATATGAATGACTCCCTTCTCTTGCTGGCTACAACAAAAAGACCACACCAGTCTAGACCTGCAACCAATAACACACACAAAAATGAGTGCTGTCTGCTCTGAGGGACCCAGCATGCTGAGGAGAACACCAACCCTTCCAGTGCTGAGCCTGCTGATCCCTATGGAGGGCAAAGGATGCCTGTTTGGAGAAAGGATGTTTGAGGTTACTTTGATATATAAACAAGAGAAGCTTTTATTGCCCAGACATTGTTAGTGTTGCTCGTTGATGGCTTGGAATGTGTTTCCTCTGAAGGGTTTTGAGACTAGAGGAATTGCTCAGCTCTTACTAATTGAGACATCTTTTTATAATCACAGTCACAGCTGGTGGGATGGAAGTGGGGGGTGGGGGGTGGAGAGAGAGGCTGGTGTGCAGTGACTCAGGCCTTGGGAGGAAGCTGCAGCTCTGCCTGGCAGTGAAGGGTAGATTGCAGGGTATGCAGGGACACCTTTCTTCTCTGATGTCAGGCAGGTGGTGTTTTCAGGCCACCAGCTTTCTCATTTACCTGTGAAATAAAGGATGAGTGGGTGTCTCCCAGGTGTCTCCACCACTCTCCAATCCTCCTCATAGGTGTGAGATTCAACATGTGTGGTGAGTTTGAGCCCCCTGATGGAGAGACCTCATGGGGCAGAAGGGTGTTGCAGTGCTTTTGTGCTCCCTTTTTTCAAAGGCTTGGCTCCAAAGAGCCAGAACTGCTTGAACCTGCTCTTTCTATAAAGCTGCTTGTTTACCACTTGCTTTCTGTGTTCAGGTGTCTCAGATGAAAGGTGGTATGGGACAGGGCACCTCTCAAGCTTCATCTGATGTGATGGTGATAACCTGTTTCATGGTGCTGTTGAATGGCAGTGAGGTCACTCTTTGCAACCCCTCTGACAGTGGAGATATGAAGTGTTCTGATGGGAAGAGGGTCCCCAACTGAAGCGTGAAGGTGCTTTGGCAGCACAATGTATGTGAAGAGCAATACAATCTGTGCCTCATGCTGGCAGGAGGAGGTAAATTTGCTTTTAGGGCCAGGAGTGTTCCCTTTGTGGTGTCTCTAGGGCTCTGGGAGTCTGATCTCCACTTGTGTGGCAGAAACCTGCTGTGGAACTTGAGGAAGCCTGAAGCTGGCAGGATGAGAGATTGGCTATGGTGGGCCCTGACAGGTTTCTCTGCAGGACTGGGGTGTTTCACTCTGACAGATTTCATTACAAGGGCTGGAGGTGCTGATGCTGCAGCTGCTTCTCCTGCTCAGTGGATCCAGAAAGGATTCTCCTGCCTGTGTGAAAGGGCTGTAAAAGAGGAAAACAACCCAAATGGTCTCAACTCCACAGCTCTTGGACTGTATCAGTATTCATTTCAGAGGTATAGAACTGAGGTGGTCCCTGGGCTGCTTTTCTGACAGAAGATCCTGGCTTCTGCCATGGCTGTGCTGGAGCTATGACCTGGGGAAGGTGGATTCCCCCTTTATGGACTGGAAGAGGGGAGATGTCCTAAGACAGAGCAAAACTTGAGGCAGCACTCTTGCTTCTAGTGGACCTGAGCTGTTTGAGGACCACCTTTAATTTAAACAAAACATTACAGGAATTTCAATGGCCTCTAAACCAGACTCAGCTGTTATCTCAACTACACTTGCTGGACTTGGGGCTCAGTGTGTTGCAGGGTGCAGAGCAGAGAACCTGGGAGGTGATGTGCCCTGGGGCTGGGACCTGGCTCTTTCCTAAGCAAATACTTCTGCCTGCTGCTAAAGCACAACTGTGCCATGTGGGAGCCCTGAGTTCCAAAATGGCTCTTCTGAGGGCTGGGTCTTGGTGTGCATTCTTCTTGTGCTTGGTTTTAAATGTCTGTGCTACAGTAGCCTCATTTCAGCTGGGGATGGGCGGCTTTAGTAGCAGCTTGCTCAGATCTTTGTTGCTTTGAAGAAACAGAAGAACCCTCAGAAGTGATCAGTGTGTCTTAAATTGTTGGAGACCAAATGTTTTAGGCCACACCAGCACCCCCCTCCCTCAGACTCTCTGAGCCCCAGACAATGAGGGGGACACACAATGCCAGGAATACAATGAAGCTTGCTGGGTGGTTGTTTGTGTTTGTTTGTCTGAACAGAAAAGCAAATCAAGAAAAACACAGGGGTTTGCCACTTACCAAGGCTTGCCAGAAAATTCTAAGTGAGTTACAAGGGGTGGCCTTGTTCAGGAGGGCCTTGTGTCATCAGAAAGGTGGGTTTAAAACCAAAACCAAAGAGGCAAATGCGAGCATGTTAGTATAAACACCGCCTGAAAACGCTTTTTACTGCCTCCTATAACTTCCCAATAAATACTATTCCTTTTTGATGAAAGCTCTTAACACAGGATTAGGGTTCACAGTGCCTTGCCTTATTAATCCCTGGAGACACAGCCCATGTTCAGTGTGGCTTGGTGTCCTGCTCTGCAGCCTGCTTTCAGAGCTTGAGACTTTTCCCTTTTCTTCGTTTTGGGTTTTTCCCCCACAGTGGCAGCATCTGAATTGCAGGCAGTGCTTTCCTGGACCTCTACCCAAGAGGGAAAACTGAAATGAGTGTGGTTAGGAAGATGGTTCTTGCTTCTAGTTCATCTCTAAGCCTGTCTTCTCCTGAACAGAACTGATGAGGTGTGAAGACCTTGACCCCAGGCTTGTGCTGCAGCCATACCCTGAGAAGGTAACATTTTCCCTGGCTCTTTCTGCCAAGCCACAGATGTTTTTTTTGATGGCTAAAACCTAAGCCTTTAAATAAATGTGTTTGATCCCTGAGTGGTTGTGCAGCTTTCCTGCAAAAATAAAGCCCAGATTGGGTTTTCATGTCAAGGGTAAATGTTATCTAGACAGGCTTTGTAAAAAAGCTTCTTCCCCTGGGATTTTCATCTTGCCTTTTCTCCCTGGGTGGGGATCAGAGATGTCATCTGTGGTGTGGTTGCAGTAAAACCTTGTGTAGTCTTGTGAAGGAGAAAATGAACAGCTGTGGCTCCTAAGCAAAGCTGAGCCTAAAACAGCCTTGAACCTCTCAAGCAGCATGACTGAGTTGCAAGGATCAAAAAGTTCGTGTGATGCTGAGCAGGAGCTCTAGGCTGGCTTTAGGGCTGCTTGGCCATTCTGTACTGGGTCAGATGTAGGCAGGATGCTTTAGGATGCTTTGGGACATCCTCTTCACTCTTGGATGGATGGGAGCTTTGCTGCTGTCCTTCAAGCTCACTTCAGCTCCTGCTGGTGGTACTTTAAAACTGCACCTTCAAGCCAGCCCATTTCAGAAGTGGCTTCTGAATTTTGGGAGTTGCTTCCCAGAAGTGATGTGAGAAAACACATCCCTGGTGTGTGGGCTCATGCTGGCAGCCAGAAGGTGCAGGGAAGGTCCCTTTAGGATTTGTAGGTTGAATGACTGTGGTGTTTCTTTGTCAGGTGGCACTCTGCCCATCTCTGTTCTCTGCAGGTATGCTCAGCACTAGGACTGGCACATGCCCAGGTAGGCTCTACTGCTGCTTGAGGGACAGGAAGGATCCTGCTGTCAGCCTCTGGGTCCTGGGGTGCCAGTGACACCAAGAGGCAGTCAGACTTACTCTGTAGCTGGATGGCCAAATGCCTCTCTCTGATGCAATGAACTTGTAGAGACCTCCCTCCTACAGTTCACATCCACTTCCAGCACTATGGAGAACAGGTCTCCTTGTCTGCTGAGCAGGGGCTGTGGGTGAGATCTGGCAGCTTTCTTCACAGCCAGCTAGAGCTCTGCTATGGGTCTGAGCTTACACATGTGGTTCCAGCATCTCCTCAGCAAGTTGGAGGTGAGGAGGGAATGAAGGAACCTGGTGGAATGGAGTCCTGGTGACACACCTCTGGGGTTATCAATGTGATAAGCAAGGCTTAGTTTTAGGGACTGGAAAATGTCGTCATTGTGGCTGTGCTTCTGCTGAGTGTGATGCCAGGAATGCTGCAGTGCAGCCCTTGGTGTGGGGGGCATGTAAATCATAGAATCAGTCAGAGTTGGAAGGGACCACAAGGATCATGAGTTCCAACCCCCTGCCATGGGCAGGGACACCCTACCCTAGATCAGGCTGGCCAGAGCCTCATCCAGCCTGGCCTTAAACACCTCCAGGGATGGGGCTTGGCTGTACTCTGGAGGGGACTCAGCTACCAGGACATAAGGGTAGCAGGAGCCTGGTATTGGTCACTCTGGAAGTGGTTGGAAGCTGTATGAGTTCTAAACTGGAGCTGAAACTCACCAGTCCAAGTGCTGTGGCTTTAGCTCTTCTTTCTGGCCTGTGTCAGACACTGTTCTGCAGGAGACTCTCCATCATGGTTAGAGAGGAAGAACTGCTCACCTGGAGGTGGCTGGCAGGTCTCATTCCATCCACATGAGTGATGGGCAGGCTGTTAGCCATGAAGTGCTATTGTTTCTCTGTGTGCTTGCATCTCTGGGGCATAGGGGTGTACACAGTTGCTTCAGTATCACTGGCAGGACAGTGGCATCCTGGTCCATCAGTGGGCATTTGAGTCAGATGTCATTTTTGGGAGATTCTCCTCTTTGCTGCTTATTGGTCCTGAGCTAGGAGGTCCTGGAGACCTCGAGCAGGTGAAGTTGTCTCATGTAAGTGGTGACTGTGGGAGGGGGGAAGACATCTCCAGCAAAGGGAAGCTGGATGGTGACCACTGTCCTACCTCTTCCACTTGTCCTAAGTGGTGTATGTCCAATCTTCCCAGGGGAGCACTTGGGAGGTGGGAGGGAGGGCTTCCTGACCCAGCAGACTGGATGGGAAATAATGATCCTCTTTTTACAGCTTCTTCAATTGTTCCTGAAAATCCTTTTAAAAAGGAGGAAAGTTCCTTCCTTCCTTTCAGCTCCTGGTATCTTTAAGAATTCGCTCTATTGTGAGCCCAGGACAGAGACCCTTCTATGAAAGCTGCATAGCTGCTCTTCGAGGCCCCCTCCCCATGCCCCCTCCCACCCCATCCCAACAAGCCCCCATTCTCCTCTGAAGAGGGTCCCTCTGTCTAACGCCAAGTAACTCTTAAGGGTAGCATTTATCCTCGGGCACTCAGCTCACAAAGAGTGCTGGAGTGTCAAATAAACTCACTCCAGCCTGCAAAGAGAAGAGGAAGAAAATACAAAACCCCCTTTATTTCCACCCCTGCAGGGAAACAAATACAGACTTTGTGCTGGAGAGCAGCAGTGCCCTAACGAAGCCGGGCAGAGCTCGGCCTGCTCTATCTCTAATAAAATGGTGTGTGCCCGCACACGTGATGGTGTGTGCGTGGCTCGGCCACCACAGCCATAAATCAAAGCCCTCCAAGCCAGTGTGGGCCATCCCCCTGTGCCTGCAGAGCTGGGCACTGCTGGCTGTGACGGTGTGCCCCTGATTTCTGGGGCTTTGCTTTGCAAGAGAGGGTGCAGGGAGGAAGGTGCCGGTTCTGTGCTGGGTTCTCGGGTGGAGTGGTCACTGAAGGTAAGTGGGGGGTGGAAGTGGGAGCTGTGCTTGGTCTCATCTTCAGAGTCTTTATGCTCTGAGCAGATGTTTGGAAGGGTTGAGCTCAGCTGAGCTCTTCTTTAGGTGCTGATTTTATGAGGAAACTCTTGCAGGAAGGGAATGAAGCTCCTTGTCCTGCCGTGGAGGACTTCAGCGTGGGAGATGTCCGAGCTGCCGTCGCTGTGGTTCATCATCTCTTTGCAAACCTGCTGCCTGTGTTTGCATTTGCCACCACTGCTGTGCAGAGAGGGTGCTGCCCTGCAAAGAAATCATTGTCTGTCTTCTGTGGATGGATCTAAACTGTAGTTCTACGTGTCACAAACCAGCATGACCAGTACTGACCAGACAACTGGGACAGTAACCTCTAAGCAGAGCACTGCCCAGTGCTGCCTGTTCCTTGGGAATGTGTCCACCAGCATGGCCAGCACCAAGAAAATTCCTGCTCTGTGATCCTTCATCTCTACACAGTACTGGCTGCTTTGTGCTGGATTTGGGGATATTTTGCATCTGTGCTACGTGGGATGCACTTGGATGCCCTCAAGTGTTCCTGCAGCTGGCAACAGACCTGGAGAACAAGATGCATCTCTGGCTGTGCTTTCTTTACAGGCTTTGGTAGCTACAGAAGGGGGCAGATGTCATCAGCCATGATAGCTGTTGGACTGTCCTTGCACCTAGAAGCAAGAAGATAAGAGTCTGACCATGTGCAGGCCTGGGACTTCTCCCCCTCCTCTGAACAAGTGGTCCTGAACCAAGAGGATTTGTCTCTGGATGGTTTCTCTGCTGGGATCTCTCATGGAACTGCTGTGGGTTTTGGATGCTCCCTTCTGTCTGTAGTTGGGAATGTCACAGCTGGTGGGCTGCAGACACCTGCTTCTCTCCAAACCTGCTGGATTTACCCTTTTTGGCATTACTCTGCCAAGTGCTGTGGTTTTTTCCTAATCTGGTGGAACTGGCTTCATTCTGTGAAATCTCCTGACAGATGTGGAGAAGCAGCAGCTACAGCCCAATGCTGCTGTCCCTTCTTTCTGGCTGCTTACTCTGAGCATTGTGGCTCTGGAGGAGGAGGGAGTCCATGTCCACGTGTAGGACAAATCCAGCTGGTCTTAGGTGAGTTGAAAATATGGACTACTTCTTCTCTTTTTCTTTGACCACTTTTTTCCCCCTCAAGTTTTAATCTGGTGACTTGCTACTCCAAGGGGAATAGAATGGATAGGCTCCTGACAGCTGGAGTGGCTTTTCCCTCCTGTTTTAACCAAACCATTTGCTTTCTCGTGCCATTTGAGCTTGAAACCCCTAATAAGAGCTTTTCTCCTGGAGGAATGGACAAAGGAGCTGAAGTGAGCCAGTTTTTTCTTGCCCTGGCAAGGAGGAACCCTGCTGGCTGTCCCCACTTGAGAGGTTGTCTGAGTGAGCAGTGGTGGCTCTGCAGGCAGCCTGCTGCTTGTTGGGCTGACTGGGAACAGTGTGACTTGTCCTGAGGGTACCATGAGGCTCTCAGTTGTTGGGCAGGTGCAGTGGATAAGCTGAAGTGCTCCTGTCCGAGGGGAGGGTGGTGTAAGCCTCCTTCATGAAAAGTTCCTTTTCCTTGGGAAGGAGAGGAACTGGTAGAAAATGATGCCAGAGCTTTGGTTTTTGAGGGGATTTGTGTTAACATTGATATCTTGGGGACATGATACCCAAGGGGCTTTGCAGGAGCAGCTGTGGGAGTGAGCTTGCATGGCCTGAGTGAGTGGGAGGAGGAGGACTTGAGGAATAAACCTGGGGATTTGTGCTTGGCTGGATAATGATCTGCTGATTCCTGTGCTGGGGAAAATGGAGTCTGTGGCCACCAGCCCTGTGTGCTGCCTCTGGGCCAGAGGTAACCGGAATGGTCCTGTCTTGGCTCCCTCCTGGGGCTGGCTTGCCGGTGACACCTGCCTGCCGTGGTGCCTCTGTCTTGGTGAGGATATTCTGCTCCTGTCCCTGCTCCCTCTGGAGGCTGCAAGCCTGCAGCTGCTGAGGCCCTTTGCTCTGAACTGGGGAGGATTCAGCTTGGTTTGGGTACCTTCTGGGAAGGTGGTGTGGTTCACTCCACCCAGATTGTTGTCTTGCAGGTTGTGTGGTGTTTTGTTGTTGTTGTATTGAACTTTCCTCTGGGAGAATGAGGCTGAGAAATGTGGTGAATAAAGGGAAAGCTGCTGCCAGGAAAGATTTGGTTCTTGAAAGTGCACTTCTGGCTGTAGTTGGAGCTCATATGCTCTTCGGTGACTGCTCAGTCCAAGAAGTCTGATGCAGGCTGGCAGGGGTGTGAGGTCTGCAGCAGAGTCCTTCTGGGAGCAGTAGAGCTGTGGCCATGTTCTGCAGTGGGCTGTGCCCCTATGGCCAGAGGGAAAAGGAGAAGAGCTCTAGAGCTGCTGTTCTTCCCTTTTGCTGGAAGCAGACCCAGGAGGATGCTCTCCTCAGAGGCAGCTCTTCCAGCTGGGTGCTTTTCAGGGTGGTCAGAGAGAGCAGATGCAAACCTGAAGAGCCAAGGGTCTGAAGCTCTGTTCTGCACTTCAAACTCCCAGCTGTTTGAACAGAACTGGGATATTTTCATTTCCTTCCCTTCTCAGGCTCTGACTGGTGCTGCTTGTGCTCAGTCTCTTCCCAGACCCTTGGGATTATGCTGTTTTTCCTTGAATGAGCATGTGAATGTAGCAAGTACTTGACTTCATCTCTTTGCAACATGAGTCTCTTGGCTTCCTGGCCTCTGAAAGGCAGGGAGGAGGCATGAGGTCATGCACATCCTCTTGCTGGTGGTACAGCAATTTCTTGAGTGCTGAGCTCCTTGGGCTAAGGCAAGGCTTTCCACCTCAAATCAGAGTAACACAGCCTAGGCCTGCTGGGCTCTGCACCAGCTGCTGTGGTGAGAAACCAGGCTGGTACTTGGAGCTCAGATTTTTTTCTGAGAGGTGCCCTATGAATGGCTGAAACATTCACTGTCTGCTTGGCTGCTCTCTGCATGTGTGTAGCAAGTGGTGTCCTGAGCCCTGCTTGCTCTGGGGACCTTGCTGGTTCTCTGCTGGAGATTGAGCTCGTGATGGCTGCAGGGGAAGGCAGGCTTGGATGGCTGTGACAGTCCTGTTCTGGTGTTGGGTTGCTTCTTGGATCCTGCAGGAAGAGTAATGTAGCTTCAGAGATCCTGGCCTCTAGTTATGCAATAGTATCACGGAATGATTTGGATTGGAAGGGACCTTTTAAAGGTCATCAATTCCAACCACCCTGCAGTGGGTGCATCTTCAACTAGAGCAGGTTGCCCAGATTCCTGTCTGACATGACCTGGAATGGTGCCAGGACTGGGGCTTCTAACACCTCTCTGGGCAACCTTTGCCAGTGTCTCACCATCTTCACTGCAAAAATGTCTGCCTTGCATCATGTCTGAGTCTCCTCTCTAGCTGAAGGCAGCAACAGCTTCTGATATGTTCTGGAATATCAATCCCATGTCATGCTCTCTGGCCAGTAAACTGTTGCTTGACACTTTGTGCCTAGTGGAGAACAACTCTCCATGTCCACCACAGAGCAGAATTTGTCATGTGCCAGAGGCTGTGCTGGACAATGTCCAGTACAACTGGTCTGACAGATGAGGTCCAGTGCTGCTGGGTGATGAGTTTTGTACCCAGAGAAACCCACATGTACAAGGATGTGGACCTATTGGAGCAGGTCCAGAGGAGTGCCACAGAAATGATCAGTGGATGGAACCCCTCTGCTGTGAGGCCAGGCTGAGAGAGTTGAGGTTGTTCAGAATGGAAAAGAGGAGGCTCCAGGGAGACCTGATGGCTTTTCACCATTTCATAGACTCGTAGAATGGTAAGGTTGGAAGTGACCTCAAGGATCATCTAGTTCCAAACCCCTGCCAGAGGCAGGGACACCTCCCACTAGTAGAGCTCACTCAAGGCCTCGTCCAACCTGGCCATAGAATCATAGAATGGTAAGGGGTCAATAAGAAAACTGGGGACAGACTTTTTAGTAGTGCCTTTCGTGACAGGACAAGGGGTGATAGTTTGAAATTGAAAGATAGTCTAAATCCCCCTCTTTTAATTTCAAACTGAAGAGAAAACAGACATTTTTTTACAGAGGGTGGTGAAACACTGGTTACCCAAAGAGATGGTCCCTGCAACCGTTCTAGATCAGGTTGCTTGGAACTCTGAGCAGCCTGCTCTAGCTAAACATCTCCCTGCTCACCGCAAGGATGACCTTGAAAGGTTTGGGTTGGAAGGGACCATTCTGTGCTTTGCAAACTGCCCCAAACCTTTCTGGATCGGCTGACGTTCCTGGGGCTGCCCCAGTGCCCAGCCCCAATCTGGGGGTGTCATTCCGTAGGTCCCCTCTCCGAGCAGAGCTTTGCTGGCTCCCGGTAGGGCCTCGCAGCGCTCCTAGGTGCGCGGTGACCCCTGGCGGCAGCGGCGGGCAGGGGCCGGGCAGCACCAGGCGTGGCCGCCAGGGGGCGGGCTAGGGCAGGCAGCGCACCATGGGGACACGGGCGGGCGCGCACCGTGCTGCGGGACGAGATCCGCCGGTTCGGGAGCCGCCGGAGACGGAATCGGAGGATGCTTTGGGTTGGAAGCGACCTCATCTCGTTCCACCCGGCGAGCAGTCGCGCTCTGCCGTGGCTCACAAGCTGGTGGTGTTCAGCATATGAATTGGAATTAAATTCCAGCTGCTTTAAAAATCCTCCCGTCCAAGTTTGTTTTTTTTTTTCCAATGCAACAGAATCACCCAGTCCTAGGGTGTTGGGAGGTGGAAATGATCTCTGGAGATAATCCAGTCCAACTCCTTATTAAAGCAGGGTCACCCAGAGCAGGTTGCGCAGGTTTGGAATCTCTCCAGAGGAGGAGACTCTGCAGCCACTCTGGGCAGCCTGGTGTACTGTTCTGGGACCCTTAACTGCAGCACTTGTTGAAGCCCAGGGCAGTCGAAACCAGGCCAATGTATTGCCACCTTCCCTATT
>VWZE01000938.1:225221-238989 GCA_013396675.1 Eubucco bourcierii
TTTAATGTGGAAATGCAACTTTTGTCTTTCAGGACCCTCTTGTGCTGTGTTTTTTACAGCTGGTTTGTCTTTGGGCTGCCTCATTGAATCAAGACTTCAGCTCTGTGTATGTGGCTTTATCACACAGTTAAACCTGGAGTCAGTTTTTTAGCATGGGCTGTTCTTCCAGCTGGGATATAGGAATAGTTGCCCATGGAGCCAGGCACTCTGGGCACAGGGAGTGCTGTGTGGTGAGATGTTCCCTTCAGTCCTGGGAAGCACTTTGCCATGGGGTGGTTGTGGATGGGGAGTAAGTCCAACTTCTCATTTCTGAGGTGGGAGGGTTTGGCCTCTTCCTTTGTAGTCTCTTTCTGGGACTGGGTGAGAGGAAACAGCTGTTGCTGGCAGCAGTTGAGCTTGGATGTCTGGCAAAGATCTCCAATTTATACAGTTTAAAGCCCAAAGGAGCAGGGACAGAGCAGTCTGGAGATGGGAGGGCAGGAGATTGGTGCTGCCAACATTGAGCAGCTGCATTGTGTGTTCCTGCTGGGGCATCTCCTGGTCCAACACTTGGTAAAGTTGTTTGCCTAAGAGCTATATTTTGTTTTGATGGCTTTTGGCATCTGTTCCAGCACTTGGAAGAGGGATGCTGTGATGTCAGTACAGGTAGAGTGAGCTCTGTGCTGACTTCCCCTTCTGGGCCAAGACTTAGCTGGATGCTCATAAAACCTGCTTTCTCCAACCCCTGAAATGAGTTCCAAGAGGCTTTGACTGTTTTTGGGAGGTGTGAGCATTTGCAAGGAGACATCAAATAGCACTGTCTGGAGGGCTGTAGCTGGAGAGTGGCTTCTCACCCTTTGTGTGAAGCCACAACTGCTCCTTACTGCAGTCCTAGGTGACTTCAGATGTGTTGTTCACAGAGTGGTGATGTTGAGAAGCTCAAGGCTAGGTTTGTGGCCATCCTTGGAGCAGGACCTTGCCATTGGTTCTTCCTTTGGATGTGATCTATCTCCATTCCCAAGTGGGAGCCACAGGACAAACATCTGACCACCAGGGCTGCTTGCTTTTATTTTTTTCCTCTCCTCCTTGCTTACCTCAAAACAGCACCTGGTTGTTGAGCCCTGCTGGGCAGTTGGAGAGGGCAGTGCCAGCGAGGTTGCTGGGTTGGTTTGTGCTTGGTTTCTTGCTCAAGTTCCTCTGCTGCTCTGTAGACCTGATGGGTTCCCTTGCTGCAGAGCAGTGCTAACAGAGGATTAATGGTTAATCACTTGGTGGTGGAGGGTTATAAACAACCTGTCGGGCTCTTTAACACCTTTAGCTGATGTGTTGCTTGCCCTTGGTAACACATTCCTGTCTGTCTGATGCAGCTTTGTAACCTCTGTTAATCACTCCTGAGCTCCTGCTGCTGAATGCAGCTTGGATGGTGCTCAGCAGCCTGTGGACCTCAACTGCTGTGCCAGGATTTCCCAACTCCTTGGGAGATCCAGTGAAGGCTGTCAGAGGACCTAACAGGGCACACAAAGAGCAGGGAGGCTCTGCAGACCTTGTGCTCGGTGCTGTGCTTTAGAATCATTGAATGGTTTAGGTTGGAAGGGACCTTAAAGCTCATCCAGCTCCAACCCTCTGCCATAGCAGGGACATCTCCCACTAGAACAGATTGCTCAAGGCCTCATCCAGCCTGGCCTTGAACACCTCCAGGGAGGTCGTGGAGCACAGAAGCACAGAATGTGATTGAAAATAGCATTCTGTGCTCCACAACTTCCCTGGGCAACCTGTGCCAGTGCCTCACCACCCTCACTGCAAAGAACTTCTCCCTAACATCCAGTTACAATCTCCCCTCTGCCAGCTTAAACTCATTCCTCCTCATCCTGTCATTACAAGACCCTTTCAATAGTCACTCCCCAGCCCTCCATCCTCTGCTCTTCCCCAGGAGATGGAGGAGTTGCTGGGAGAGGTCTTAGTGTGTCAACAATCACTTCAAAGGGCAGGTCCAAGGAAAGACGTTTGAAGTGCTGGAGCATGTCCAGGAAAGGGCAACAAGGCTGGTGAGGGATCTTGACCACAAGTTAAGTAGCTGAGAGAACTGGGGTTGCTCAGCCTGGAGAAGAGGAGGCTCAGGGGAGACCTCATTGCTCTCTACAGCTACCTGAAAGGAGGTGGAAATGAGGTGGGGGCTGGCCTCTTCTAGGTGACAAGTGATAGGATTGTGAGGAAATGACCTCAAGTTTTGTCAGGGGAGGTTTAGATTAGTTATTAGGGAAAAGTTCTTCCCTGAAAGAGTGGTGAGGCACTGAAGCAGGCTGCCCAAGGAGGTGGTGAGGTCACCATTCATGGAAGTGCTTAAAAGATATTTGGGTAAGAAGCTCAGGAACATGGACTAACAGCTGTGCACAGGGAGATGTTGGGTTATGGTTGGACTCCTAAACTTGAGGCCTTTTCCAACCAGGTGATTCTGGGTTGCCCTCAATGTGATGGGGATCCAGCACTGAAGGTTTCTGTATCCCTTTTCCTAGGAGATGAGTCCTGGCCCCGTGCAGCTGGCAGAGAAGTGTCCAGCTCTCCTGTGTTGGTTTTGGTGCTCTCTCCTTCTGTCATGTGGGATGTGGCATGCACCCTTCCTCTGGGCTGCTGGGGAGCAATCCTGCTTGAGCAAACACTGCTGAGCTATGACCTGTCTGTTGAGCTGGCAGTGCTGGTTTGCAGCTCTGGTTTAATCTCTGGGTCTGGAATTTCCCCTGCAGTTTCTGCCCCCTCCTCCCCCACCCTTGCTGCCCACTTCCCACGGTCAGGGTAATTAAATATTGCCTGTGCCCTGTCACTTAATGGCTCAGTTGTTTGCCAAGGGCAGATAACTGAATGTTTGCTCACTGCAGACCAAGGACATGGGCAGCTCATGCCCAGACAGGGCAAGTCAGCAGGCCATGGGGTGATGCTTGTGTGTGACATCTGGCTGAGGTGGCAGAGCCCTTCCCATGGGGCACAGTCAGCACCTGCAGTCGGTGCTTGAAAGGGATGTCTGGAGCAACCTCTGCCCTCTGGATCTGCTGCTGCTATGGCCTGATCAGTTAAATACCACTGTTGATGTGGCTTCAGAAGCTTTGGCCAAAGGAAAGGGAACCTCCTTTCATGGTCAGGCACTGTTTAGACTTGGGTATTTCTCAATTTTTGGTTTGAATTTTACCTTTTTACTGAAGCTTGAGGCTGTTGGTAGAAGTTCTCCCCAAGTCCAGGACAGAAGAGCTGACCAAGCAGTGCTGTCTCCAGTGTGCCCCTGCTCACAGTAGTCCAGGAGAGGAGACAGCAGCTGGCTCTGGGTAGAGGAAGCTGAGACTGAAGGCTCATCACGAGCAAGGCTGGGGGGCCCTGGGCTCTGTTACATGTCCTGTAGTTGTGTGCTGGGGTTCCAGCAGACAAGCTGGAAGCTGCCATGGCTGATGAAGTTGTGCTCCTTTTGCAGAGTGGTCCCTCCTGGCTGGATCTGTGCTGGTTGAGGTGTGGTGGTTTCTCCAGTCACCCACAGCAAACACTGGCTGGGACCTCCCTCTTCTGCTTGCCCATGTCCCTGCAGGGACCATGTGCTGGGACATGAGCCATGTGCTGGGACATGAGCCATGTGCTGCCTTTGTGAAACGGTGATGGAGCTTTCACAGCCCAGCATGCCCTAACCAAAGCCATTCTTAACCCCTTGGGAAGGGACAGGGCATGTGGTGTGTGTGCCAGGGGAGCTCAGCTTGCCTCCCTGTGCCCAATGGGTGCTGGGGAGGAAGTAAAATTGCCAAGGACCTCATCTGCCTGGAAACCCATCCTGTTGTGTTGTTTTTTCAGTGGTGCTCAAGTCTTTGGCAGGTGTTAAGCTAAACCTGGTGCCTGGGGATGAAAGTGAGCTGCCCCATCTGGAGCACACCCGGTGGAGACCAGTGGTGATGGGCCACAGCTGTCACCACCCAGACATGCAAACCACCCGCTGGGGTTTATTGCTGTTTGCTGTGCTGTGAGGTGATAAGGCTCACCTGATGGCATGGCTGCTTTGCCTGTGCACCATCCCTTCACCCTGCCTGGGGCCAGCTGCCTTGCAGTGCTGTTTTGGGTGCTTGTGGCTCTGTTTGAAGCACCTTGATGCTAGAGAGCTTCATGCTTGGACACTATGAGGAGGTTTATACACCTGCTGTTACTTCTAAATGAACAGGCAGGTCAGGTTTTAAATCCCAGGAGCTCTGAACTCGGTGCACATGGTCTGCCCAGGAGGTGGAGTTTCCCTTGCAGAAGGCTTGGGGGTCCTCTGGGATGATGAGCCATGTGTCAGTGATGTCTTGAATAAGTATTAAATCCACTCTGTGGAAGCCAACTTTTGCAAGCCAGAAACAAAGTCTTCTAGTGGGAAACTCAGAAGGAAGAAAAGTCCCAAACGATGCTTTCTGGATACTCTCTCTAATTTTGGGGATTAGGAGTTCAGTTCCTGCATTTCTCCAAGGTTACCATGAGCAGTTATAAATTGAAGTTGCTGCAGAACTGAAAGCTGCTGCCAGAGCTCTTGAAGCCTGGATGACGCTTGGCTGCAGATGTCCTTGCTTCACCTTTCCACAGGGGAGGGGAAAAAAGTTTACACTTGGCTAGAGAAGAGCAGAAACAGTGAAAGGCTGAGCTGGTGCCCTGTGAAACCCATCACGTAGCTGGTTCCCCAGCCTGGCCCCGCTCTGCTTGCTGCATCCAGGCTCCCAATGGGCTCAAAGCAAGGAGCTAGGCTGGCCCCAGAGCCTCCTCTGTGCTGGGGCTTTCCTCCAGTGCAGACCTTGCCCCTTGGTTGGTGCCTGGCCTGTCCCCCACCACTTGAGATAGATCCTGAGACACAGCGGTGCTGAGTTTGCTGTGGAGGGATTTGCTCAAGCTGGAGCTGCCTGTACTCAGCTGCTCCTCATTGTTGGATGCAGGAGGGTGAAGAACAGCTGAAGGCAGTGCTGGATGGTGTCTGCTGTCAGTGAGACCACCCATTTCACCCTGGCTCTGGAGGCTGTTCAGTGAAAACCTGTCCCCACACCATGGTACCAAGGTCTGTGCTGTGATGCCAGAGCTGTGTCTGTGGCGCTCTCCTCAATGCTTCTGACAGACAGGAGGTTTTCCTCTCTGGGTTTGAAAGAAGCCATGAAGCAGATTGAGTGAAGCAGGGACCCCTTAGCAGCTGCAAGGAATTTGGAGGTTAACCACCCCTGGTCCTCCTCCCATGAGATTCTAAGCCCATAATGCCATGTATTGTGTTTTGGAGCCTGGGCAGTAGGGCTCTGCTCACAGCTCTGCTCCTGGCAAGATGAATGCTCTGAGTAAGCAGGAACGACAGCTCTGTGGAATGAAAGCCCAGCTCAAGACATCCAGGAGCCACCTGGGAAGGGGGCCAGTGGCTCCCCCAGCATCCCACTGCTGCAGCCAGGAAGCTCCACTAACAGTTCCTGTTTTCCCCAACCCCCCTGAGTCCTGTTTGGTACCTGCAAAGGGCTCTGGCAGCCCCCATCCCAGCTCCCCCTGTCCCTGCACTTGAAATGAAGTTGCTGACTGTACGGGGCTCCCTTTTGTCTCTCCTTCCTGAAGCTTGTGTTACCTCTTGAGCTGGCTCAAAGGCTGTCCTTCAGGGAGGCTCAATAGACACTACAGAGAAATGAGAGGAGGAAATTAAACACGGTGGGTGTTGGGCCAGCACCCTGGAAGCTGCTCCGTGACCAGGCTGCCAAAGACCCTGGGCTCTGCTCTTGCGGCTCAGGAGCCCTTCGATGGAGGGGGGGAAGGAAGCAGAGCAAAGGGCTTTCATTTAACCCTCAAGAGACAGCAGAATTCTTCCCAGATGGGATGTAAGATGCAGCCAGATCCCCAACCTGGTCCCCCAGTAGTGCTCTGGGGGGATGGAGATGTTGCTGTCCCTGTGCACAGGGATGGTGTGTGTAGGGGCCAGGCTGGTCTGAGCTCTTGTGGCTGAAGTGCCTTGGTCAGGACAGGCTTGTGTCTGAGAAAATGCATGTGGTTAACTTTTTTGAGGTTGCTTCCAGCCCTCTCACTTGCCTTGCACTTAAGATGAGGTCTTGGTGCCAGCATGCTTGGGGGTGATGGAGGCTGGGCCCCTGTTATCGCAGGTACCACATCCTCTGGTGCTTGTGAAACTTCATGTTTAAAAATAGCTCATCCTTGCCTTCATGTGCTGCATCTTCCTGTTACTCTGGCTTTCCCAGTGGCTTTGGTGACACAGGCAAGTTTGGGAATGCTGCTCAGGAGAGCAGATGTCACTGCTAGGGGCTGTCCTACCCCATATGGTCCATGTACCCTGTGCCTCTGAGCCAGAGCAGCGAGCGCTGCAGTGATGGCAGCTTCTGGAACTCCCTGCTTATTAAAACCTGGAAAGATTTAGTTTTTCTCAAAACTTGCTGTTGGGTGAGTGCAGCATAACCTGGCTTTTTTAGAAAAAGTGATTTTATGGGCTCTTCTTTTTGTTAATTTCAGCTTGAAAAGGCAGCCCTGAAGCTTAGGAATCTCAAAAGCAAATGAAAAGGGATGCGAGCAACATTTTTTCTCTCTCTTCACATCTCAGGATCTTATTTTTAAACCCATCTCATGATTTTTCAGAATGCTGAGCTTGAGGAGTGACACCATTACCATGCTCTGGTGCTGGTGGTATCCTCTAGTGCCTGGGGAAGTCTGCTATTGATGTTGGGTTATCCTGGAGATGCCTAATTAAGATTATTTTAAATAAGAGCAGCTTTTACTGGAGTTGGCAGCACATTAACTTCCCTTTCTTATACCACAAGCTTAGAAGTTCCTTGGAAGGACTTTTGAAGGATGTTTCTATGGCTGAGCACTGACATCATGCCAAAGAGGCAACCCCCCAGCCTGGCTTAGACTGGTGTGACTGCAGCAACTGAGCATTGTTGTAACCCCGGGGGTGCCCAAGCTTGGCCTCCTGCTTGCCCACCCTGGCAGGAACCATGAGTGTCTCAGCCAGCAACTCCTTTACTGCACCAGCTTCTGTGCCAGGGCAGCAAGGAGCAGAAGGGCTGCCTGTTTTGGGATGAGGTGACATGTTGTGGCAGGGGAAGTTTAGATTGGATATTAGGAACAATTGAATTACTTGAATGAGTGGTCAGGCATTGGAGTAGGCTGCCCAGGGAGGTGCTGGAGTCACCATCCATAGAGGTGTAAAAAAACTATGCAGACATGGCACTTCAGGACATGGTTTAGTGGGCATGCTTGAAAGTTTGACTCCATCTTGGAGCTCTTTTCCAACCCTTATCATTCTCTGTGCCATCAGAACCTGATACCAGAGGTGGTTGTAACCTCTCTGTCCCAGGAAGGAGCTGTTGGACTCCGGGCACTTGCCTGCCAACTTTGGCAACATTTGAGGCAGGCTTTAGGATTGCTCTGCTTTAATCATGGCTGGACCTTTTTCCCCAAATCTCTCTTAAGATTTTAATTTTTTTTTTCTTTAGCAGATTCTGTCTGAGGCTGTTTTAGAGGATTAAGGTCCCCAAGTGTGTTGTCGCTCTGCTGCGGAACGGCGAGGCAGCGTGCGAGGCTGGCTTACCTGGAATGGCTCGTTACTGGGGGCAGAGAGATTTTTGGGTTTGCTCTCTGCCTCAACCATGTGAGCAGCCTGGCTGGCACTGTATGATTAAATTAGTTTCTAGGAGAACAAATCCCAGATTAGCCTAACCATTTGCCATGCTGAAAGTGGAGCTCTGCTAATTAGGTTTATGTAAGGGGCTCGCATGGCGTTCCGTAATTGGCGAGGGGCACGGGGGGGAGAGCTGGGGCTGGTTAATTGGGAAGCATGCTGGGGTCTCTGGTGGCCTCTGGAGCTGCTGAAGGCAGGGCTGAGAATTCTGAGAATTAAAAAAAAATTATAAAAATCAAGCACTGTGATGCTTCAAGCTTCAGATGTGTGCTGAGCAGTTGGGCTGCAGCTGTTCTCTGCCTGGTGCTGAGGCTAGAAGTGTCTCTGGCTTTTTGTTTTGGATCACAGATGCTTTTTCTTTGGGATCTGAGAATCACAGACCTGATTTGGTTGGAAGAGACCTCCCATATCAGAGTCCAACCTTCAACCTAAGAGGACATTAAACTACATCCTGTAAAGTCTTCGTGGAGCAGAGGCTGGTGCTGCACCCAGGCTGTGCTGGCCCTGTTCAGCACCATTGAGCAACCTCTGTTTGTCTCAAAGGAGTGGGTGACTCTGCACCTGGGAGATGGTTATTCCATCATTTTCCCTTCCTCCTGTGGCACTGATGAAGTGACCATGGCATAGCATCAAGAAGCTGCAGTGAGCAGCAGCTTAGGACCCCCAAGTAGTGACAGGCTGCAGTCCAGCTCCCACCACAGGGCCAGGTCTGGGCTTTTCCAGAGCTCCAGATGTGGGCAGATTCCTGCAGGAGAAGCTTTGTTTCCCCAGGTCTGTTGGCACTGTTACAGTTTCCTGGCTGGGGCAGCAGTGTGTGCAGCATCTGGATGGCCCAGGCAGCTCCCTCCCTCCTGCTGAACAAACCCCAGTAAAAACTGCCCAGCGAACCCCAGTAAAAATTAATGGAGTAGTCAAAGGCTAATCCATCCCAGGGAAATGCAGATTAAATCCCTGCAGCAATGGCAGACTTTCCTTCCAGCTGGGATCGAATTGTGAATTTTCCCTTTTGCCTCCCCAGCTGCTGCTCCACCTCCTCTGCCAGCACAGTGAGGGTGGCACAAAGGGATGGCCCCGTGACAGCTTGGTGGGATCTGTGCCTGGGATGCTACTCCTGCAGATGAGGGAGAGACTGGAGTGGAGGGCTGTGGTTGGGTACTGCTCATCAGGGCATATTCTGGGGTCCTGAGGGGAGAAAAATATTTGTGCAACTCTTGGCTTTTGCTAGATGTAATGGGAGTGTGCAGGTGAGGGGCTGCAGGCAGCAGTGCGTGGCAGAGCTGCAGCACAACCCACCCTGAGCTGACCTCTCCCCTCTCCAGGCATCCTGTGAGGCTCTGGAATCAAGGTGAGGTGTGTCTGGGTATTGCAGGTCTGGTGGGAATCCTCCAAGTGCCCTCCAGGACAGTGTCTCCGCTCCTGAGGGATGCTTGCATGAGGATGAATGTTGTGTGTTTGCAGCCTGTGCTCCCTGGCAGAGGCAAAGCTCATCTGGGAGGTGGGTTTAATCATGGCAGCATCTGACCAGCCTCTCCCAGAAGTGCCACATGGGCTTGAAGCTGTGGTGGTTGTCTCTCTTAACGGCATGGATGAGGTGCAGGTGGGAGCAGGGCCAGGCCAGCAGCATGCAGCTCTCCTGCTGCAACCATGGAGCACTTAGGAAGCAGGAGGTAGTCTAAACCAGGACTTCCTCCTGGGACTGGGTCCATTAGGCTGATGCTACCAGCGCTGTGATGGAAGGATTGGGGTGCAGAGGAGATCTCTGCAGCCCTGAGCCTTTGCTATTGGGAGCAGTGATGCCTCCTCCTCACTCTTTGACTTTTCATTCCTTGGGGCCAGCCCTCAGCCCAGCTGATGGCTTTGGGCTGCAGGCAAGGCACTGCTCAGCTCCAGCTCCCCATATATCCCTGCAGAGAGCTGATGGCTCATAGAGAGGCAATCCCCACAGGCAGGTGACATCCTGGGAGCATGCTGGGGCTGCTGTGCACCCTGTGAGCTTTTCCTGCTCCTCATAGTTCATCCTCTGCTTTATCCCCATGTGCCCAGCCCACCACCAATAGTGCTGCTGAGCTTTGATCTGCTCAGAGTGATTAAATTCATATCATCCAGACTGACAGCTTAATACACCTCGGCGAGGCCACGCTAAATTGGTTGTGTCTGTCTTGCTAAAGCTGCAGAAATGCTTTCTGACAGCTACAGGCACTTGAGATGTTTTTATTTTTTGATTCTTTCTTTTTTGTTCCCCCCCCCTTGCTGTACAGCCCAGGTTGCCTTTGCTCTGTGAGGGCATCTTTCCTTGAGTTTCACATGAGCTGCTCCACCACTGCTGGAGAGACTTTTTCTGTCTGTTGAGTGGAAACAGCTGCCCTGGAGCTGCAGGCACAGGGTCTGTGCCTGCTAAATGCTCTGTCATCAGAGATTCATGGAATGCTTCAGGTTGCAAGGGACCTTTCAAGGTCATCTAGTCCAATCCTCCTGCAGTAGCAGGGTTGTCTTCATCTAGAGCAGGTAGCTCAGAGCCCCAAACAACCTGAGGTGGGATGGTTCCAGGGATGAAGCAATCTCCCACCTCTCTGGGCAGCCTGGGCCAGTGTTTGTCATCCTCACTGCAAACAATTTTTCTTCTTTCTCTCTAATCTGAATCCCCCTCTTTTAGTTTCAATTTGCTCATTGGAATGAGCTACCCAGGGAGGTGGTGGAGCAAAGCCTGGATGGGGCACTTAGTGCCATGGTCTGGTTGATTGGCTAGGGCTGGGTGATAAGTTGGGCTGGATGAACTTGGAGGTCTCTTCCAACCTGCCTGATTCTATGAAACCATGACAACAGATCCTGCTAAAAAGTCTGTCCCCAGACAGGTTGGCAGGGCCAGGCCCTTCTGGTGTCATGGCAGAGGTAAGCCAATGCCTTGAGTGTTGGATTCCCTGCAGCAGGTAATGTCTCTCATATCTCTGTGGATGCTCCAAGCTTCTACCAGTGAGCTGCAAGCATTTGGGGGTGAAATATGGCACTTTGCTGGTTCCTGAGCCCAGTGGAGGAGGAGCAATGAAACCACCTTTGAGGATCTGCAGGCAGCACATCTGTTCTGTGGCGTGAGGTTTGTGTACCAAATGTTCTCCTGGTGTGGGGACAGCTTCTGCCTCCCTCTGACAAAACCAGGTCATAGCTTAGGGTTTTCATGTGCACGATGACAGGCTGAGGGTGTGAGACAAGAGGCATCCCTGTCTGCAAGAGGTTCCCATGACTTTGATCTGAGAGGGAAAAGAAGGCTTAAGATCCACTTTCAACTAACCCTTTTCAGCCAACTTGGTGAAAGTGATCTCCTTGCCAAGACCTTAAAGGAGGAGTGGGGGGGGGGTGGAGGGAACAACTAACCCCACCAACTAAAACTCAACCACCCCTGGTAATTGCCACATTTAGAGGAAGGAATTCTAAATAAAAAGTTAATCTCCTCTGAGGATTAGCAAAGCAAGCGGCGTCTTGTCAGATGTGGAAGGGAAGCAGAGGCCTTAATTTTTTAAGACAAGAGAGATGTTTCTGTTGCAGCCTGTCCTCACTGTGTGCTGGGCAAGTGACCCCTGCAGCCCCACGGGCTGGGTGGGTCTGAGGTCCCTCATCGTGTCCAAGGAGGATGAGGAGTTGTTGTCAGGCTGTGTGCTGACCTTACCCCCTCCAGCTCTGGTTCTTTTGGGTCCAGTTTTGGGCTCCCCAGTTCAGGAGAGACAGGGAGCTGCTAGAAAGAGCCCAGTGGAGAGCCAGGAAGATGACTGAGGGACTTGAGCATCTCCCCTGTGGAGAGAGTGAAAGCCCTGGGTCTGTTTAGTCTGGAGAGAAGACTGAGAGGAGATCTCATCAATGTCTGTAAAAATCTGAGGGGTTGGGTGCCAAGTGGCTGGGGCCAGTTTCTTTTGGGTGGTCCACAGCAATAAGACAAGGAGCAATGGATGCAAACTGGAACACAGGTTTCACCACAGCATGAGAACCTTCTTTACAGTGAGGGAGCAATGTCACAGGCTGTCCAGGGTGAGGCTGTGGTGGTGTCTCCTCTGGAGGCTTTCAAAACTCACCTGGATTTGTTCCTGTGCAGACTGCCCTAGGGGTTGGACTCAGTGATCCATCCTGCCTATGGCAGGGGGTTGGAACTAGATGATCCTTGAGGATCCTTCCAACCTTACCATTCTGTGACCCCTGGAGGTCCCTTCCAACCTTCAAGGCTCTGTGATTCTGTGTGATACTTAGTCTGGTGGAGAATTCCTTGCAAGACAGTGTGTGAGGGATGGGACTGCTGCTGGTTGTACCAAGGGCTATCACCTTGAAAAGAGAGACTGCTCCAGCATCTTCTGTGCCCCGGGAGAGGTGAACTTACTGCATCAGCTGCAAACTGGGAGAGATGGCCACTGGCTTTGGCTGTTGCTGGGTTTGGCATCTGAGCTCTGAGGACAGGGGCCATGGTTTGACTTTTGCAGCACCTGAGCTCCAGGAGTTGTTATTTGCTGTTAATTGTGGCTGGAGGTTTGGGAGCTGAGCGTGTTTGACGCCTGGGTGCAGATGCATGGAATGAAAAGCATGAGGGTGCTGGTGGAATCACCTCTGTTTCCCAGGTTGGCAGGGTTGTTTTTCAGCACAGGAACTGGGGAGCTGCCTCTTGTCCTGCTGTGTCCTCTCAAAACAGAACAGCAACTTGCTGCAGGTTTGGTTTGTTTGTGGTTTGTGGATTATCTGCTCCATCTTTGCTTGGCCCCTGGTACAGGCATATGCAAACCTCAGGCTTGGCTTCTGAAACACAGATGCAAATTGGACACAGATACCCTGAAGATAGTGTCTCCACCAGGCAGGAGGTCAGGTCCACCTGCAGCTTGGCATTCCAGGTGTGCTTGAGCCCCAGGCTGAAGGTGAGAGGCATCACAGGAACTGATCCTCCATGACACAGCCAAACATCAGTGACCTGCTGCTGAGCAGGAAGAAAAGAGTTCTGTGGAGTTCCCTTTTGCTGACCCCAAACCCCAGCAGCTTGTCCAGCATCCTTAGGAGTCAGCACTGCCCTGGCCACTTGCTGAGCTCAGTTTGATATTTTTCTGTCTTCTGGCAGAGCCTGGATGAGCTGAGTTTCTCCATTCTGGACATGGAACATCACAGAGGGAACTGTTCATTTCCATTGCTTAGCCCTGTGTGTTTCATCTCTAGCTCCTGCTCCAGCACTTTCCTATCACTTTATTCACTTACACTTATTCTGTAGTTGTTTAGTGAGTACTATTGGTTGATGCATCACCTGGAAAGGCTTGCAGAGGTGGCTCAGGATCTCACTACAGGAACATTGAGGCCCTTTGCTTCTTTGGACACTCTCCAGCACCTCAAACACAAGTCTTATGAGGAATGGCTGAGGGAACTGGGATTCTTTAGACTTCAGAAAGGGGAGGCTGAGGGGAGACCTCATTGCTTTCTACAACTACCTCAAGGAAGGATGGAGTGAGGTGGGAGTTGCTCTCTTCTCACATGCAGAGAGTGACAGGGCAAGAGGAGTTGGGCTCAAGTTGTGCCAGGGGAGGTTCAGGTTGGATCTTTGGAACAGTTCCTTCATGAAAGGGGTTGTAAGGCATTGGGACAAGCTGTCCAGAGAGGTAGTGGAGTCGCTGCCCCTGGAGGTATTTAAAAGACATGTAGATAGATGCAGTGCTCAGAGACACATTTAGTGGCAGCAGCTTAGCAGTAGTGGTGGAATGCATAGAATCACAGAATGGTAAGGTTGGAAGGGACCTCAAGGATCATCCAGTTCCAACCCCCTGCCATAGGCAGGGACACCTCCCACTAGCACAGCTCACTCAAGGNGTCCTGGCATTGCAAGACCTTGTAAATAATCCCTCCCCAGCCTTCCTGTAGGCCCCTTCAGATCCTGGAAGGCTACTCTAAGGCCTACTGGAAGCCTTATCTTCTCCAGGCTGCAGAGCCCCAATTCTCTCAGCCTGTCCTCATAGCAGAGCTGCTGCAGCCCTCTGAGCATCCTCGTGGCCTCCTCTAGACCCGCTCCAACAATTGTCAACTCTAGGTGAGTAGTTGGACTTGATGCCAACCTCAACAGCTCTAATTCTGTGATGCTAGGACACAATCTGCCTCATCCCTACTGAGGGGTCCCAGGGAGCCATGCTGAGG
>VWZE01000938.1:239722-275829 GCA_013396675.1 Eubucco bourcierii
CCCCTTGTCCTGGCATTACAAGACCTTGTCAATAGTCCCTCCTCAGCCTTCCTGTAGGCCACTTCAGATACTGGAAGGTCTCCTGGAAGCCTTCTCTCCTCCAGGCTACAGAACCCCAACTCTCTCAGTCTGTCCTCACAGCAGAGCTGCTGCAGCCCTTTGAGTATCCTCATGACCTCCTCTGGACCTGCTCCAACACTTCCATGTCCTTCCTGTACTGAGGGCTCCAGAACTGCACACAGGACTCCAGGTGGGGTCTGAGGAGAGCAGAGCAAAGGGGCAGAATCCCCTTCCTTGCCCTGCTGCCCACACTGCTCTTGCTGCAGCCCAGCACACAGTTGCTGTCTGGGCTGCATTCACACTGCAGGTTCATGTTGAGCTTTTCATCAACCCGGACCTCCAGGTCCTTTTCCTCAGGGCTGCTCTCAACCATTCACCACCCAGCCTGGAGTTGTGCTTGGGATTTGCCTAGCCAGGTGCAGGACCTTACACTTGGCCTTGTTGAATTTCATGAGGTTTCCCAGTCTTGCTTCTGATTGTGGATAGAAAGTTGAAGGGAGGTTCTGGATTTCCAAGCTGCCTTCCCACCTCCACCCACTTCTCTCTTGGAAATTCTGCAGAATTATTAATTTTTCCAAATGAAGTTGCCAAATGATGTTGCTCTTGGATGGGCTCGTGGTTGCTTCCTCTTTGCTTGCTTAACCTTCTAGTTCTTTTGAGTTGGATCTGGGTGGAACTTCAAATCTCTGCTTTTAGTATGAGTGCTTCAAGGTCTTCTTTGAAAAGCAGGCCTGTGGCCCAGTCCCTGCACAGGAGGAGGAGGAACAGGAGGAGCATTGGGAAGGGGTTGTGAGGTGGATGGTAGTTTGAAATCCTTTGATGGGAGGGTGCTTGTGTACATGAGGCTGTGCACTCATCCCCAGCTGCACTGGGTGGAGGGTGCTGTATTCCTGGGGTGCTGAGGGGAAACCCAGTGCAAGCAGCCCTGCAGGACAGGAACTGGGAGGTCATTATGGCCCTCAGTGTGCTCACCCTGAGCTGAGGTCCTGTTCATTTTCTGTTCCTTTGCCTTGCCCCTAACCAAGATCTTAAGATGAGCTTAATTTTTCACACAGGAGCATTGCTGGGCTGGTGATGCCGGGGGGCTGCTGGTGTGCCAGCCTCCCTTTGGCATCACAACCAGTGTCTGCAGTTGTGTTGGGGGGTGGTGGTGGTGGTGAGGATTTCAAAGCTCTGCTGAGATAAGTCCAATTTGATCAAATTCCTTATGGGAATGTGTTGAGAGATGTGCGTTACACAAAGCGCCTTTATCCCGGTGCAGATGGCATTAGCACGAGGAGGGTGGCAGGGGGAGTGTGGCTGAGGCTAGGACAAAGCTGCTCCACAGGGGCTGGCTCACCTCTGCTGCAGCCACACTGATGCCCTGAGATGCAGCTGGGCAATAGGAATTTTTAAAGATGATCCTGCCTTCCCCCCTGCAAAGGATTGAGTAGAGGAGCTAAAGAGATGAGACAGGAGTGACTGTTTTCCCTAGCACAAGTTGCTGATACTCTCTTGCTGTGAGGGTGGTGCCACAGGTTCCCAGGGAGGTTGTGGCTGCTCCCTCCCTGGAGGTGTTCAAGGCCAGGTCAGATGAGACCTTGAGCAACCTCTTCTAGCATGTGGTGTCCCTGCCTATGGCAGGGGATTGGAACTGGATGATCTTTGAGGTCCTTTCCAACTTAAACCATTCTATGACTCTTGAAAGACATTGCTGCTGCACCTGCAAGTGTAGAACAAACTCCATGTTCTCCAGTGAGAGCTCTAAATGCTGCTGCATCAACAGTGGAGGTGTGAAGCCAGGCAGAAAATTGCTCTGAGATGTGATTTTTCTCCTGCTCACTGCAAGCAGCACTGAAATGGGTGGATGGAACTGGAGGAGGGGGGGGGTCATGGGGATTGCCCTGCATGGGGACATCTGTGTGCATAGCAGTGGTGGGGATGGGATGTTGTGATGTTCACTTTCTTCTTCCTCCAAGGAAGAGAAGTCTTGCAAAAAACATCAGTTTTCACTGCTGGGAAGCCAGTCCCTGCAAGTGCCAAATGCTCGTGGGGCTTTTCTGTGATGCAGGATTGTTATGAGTTGTGTTTCCACACCCAGCACCCAAAAAGTTTTCCCAAGGTGTTTCTCTGAGGTGCAGTTTTGCAAGGTGTTGGTGCTGCTCTTTCTAAGCTGGTGTGTGCTGCTCCCTCTCTATCTGAAAAGAAAGAAAAGAGGTGGGTTTGAAATCTGAGGAAGGCAGAAGAGTTGTGGATAATAATGGGTGCTGCCCTTGGAGCTGGAGCCTTGCTGGTGATGAGGTCTGTGGGAAGAGGAAGCTTTGCAGAGCTGCTGATACCCAACACACCACATTTTGTTTTGTTGTTTGTTGTTTTTGTTTGTTTTTTTTTTTTTTTAATTAGAATGGGAAAGTGCTGGCCCAGATTGTCCAGAGAGGTGGTGTATCCCACATCCCTGGAACCCTTCTGGATCAGATTGGTTTGGGCTCTGAGCAATCTGCTCTGGATCACAGGATGTTAGGGGTTGGAAGGGTTGTTGAGTCCAACCCCCCTACCCTGCTCTCAGAGCAGGACCAGACAATCTAGCTCAGGGCACACAGGAACACATCCAGACAGGCCTTGAAAGGCTCTAGAGAAGGAGACTCCACAACCTCTCTGGGCAACCTGTGCCAGTGCTCTGGGACCCTTACAGCAAAGAAGTTCCCCCTTGTGTTGAGCTGGAACCTCCTGTGCTGCAGCTTCCATCCATTGCTCCTTGTCCTATCGCAAGGAAGAAGTGAGCAGAGCCTGTCCCCTCCTCCTCCTCCTGACCCCCAGCCCTCAGATACTTCTAAACATTGATTAAATCCCCTCTCTGTCTTCTCTTCTCCAGACCAAGCAGCCCCAGGTCCCTCAGCCTCTCCCCACCAGGCAGTGCTCCAGTCCCCTCGTCATTCTCATAGTCTTCTGCTGGACCTTCTCCAGCAGATCCCTGTCCTCCTTAAACTGGGGAACCCAAAACTGAAGACAGTACTCAAGATGAGGTCTCACCAGGGCAGAGTAGAGGGAAAGCAGAACCTGCCTTGATCTGCTGTTGCAGATGTTCCTACTCACTGCAGGGTGGTTGGAGTAGATAACATTGAAGGTTGCCTTCCAAACCATTCCATGATACTATAATAGCCTAGAGGGTAGGTAAAGGTTGGCAAATACAATCCCTTGGCATCCTTCCCCCTCCCTTCTTGAAGGCATCCTCACCCTGTCCCCCTGCATGAGTCACTTCAGCATTGTTTGCCCTGCTAGTTTAGGGGTGGGATGTTGATGGCAGAAGGTATTTTTGGAGTACAAATGTGTGGTCATTCGATGCACATCCCAACTCCTGGAGTACAGGGTCCCTGCCAAGGGAGGTTGGGGCAGGTGGTGGTGCAGACCTGAGAGCTGCTGGGCACAGATGCTGCTGTGGTGCTGCTCTCCCTACTACAGCACAAAGTAGTGCCTGGTGCCTGCTGAGTCCAGTCCAGAATAATGCTCCCTTCAGCCCAGATCCACAGAAGCATTTGGGCCCTTTTCAGCTCACTGATTTCCTTGGGAGCTCAAGCACTGCAGGAGGAGCTGTGAGAGCCTTTCTGCTTTAGGGGTCTGGCTCATGGGTGTGAGGTGGCTGGTGGCAGGCATTAAGTAGTGACCTCTTCTGGAGATGTCCTGTTGATGCTGAAGGATGACATTTTCCTCATAGGAGTGAACCAGCAGAGATCAACTGCATGTAGGAATAAGCAAAGACCTTCTGGGCAATTGGAGCAGCATGGTGGAGGGCTTTCAGCTTTCCAGCTGGAATGGGACCTGGGGAAAACTACCTGGAAAAGGGGGAAGCTCATGCTTTTTTGCTTCCTCTTTGTAATGGGATGGGCACAGGCATGTGTCTCTCTGCAGCTGAAGTTGGCTCCAGGGGTCTGGCTTCTACATCTAGGCACTGGCTGGACTTAAAGGCCAGGGAGTGAGCTGGCTGCTTTTCTTCTGGGTAGCTGGGAGGTCCCTGCAGGTTGGCTGCTGTTGCAGGCACAGGGGGAGCATTAATGACTTCCCCTGGGGTGCCAGGAGGAGCTCAGTGCTCCCAGCTGTGCAGGTTTCATGGCCAGGGGGGAGGCTTTTGGAAGACGACACCTAAATGGGGCTGCAGCAGGGTGGGAGCATGCAACCATTCCGAGATCCTTGGGCAGTCACCAGATCTCATCCCAACCCTAAATCCAGGTCATATGAATCTTTATTTTTCTTTTCCTCTCCCTCCTGGAGTCCTCTCTATTCAGTTTTGTTTCGAGTGAATGAACTGGCTGTAAAGGAGCCTTTGCATTCCTCTCTAATCTCAGGCAAGCATGGCCTGGCTGCCGTGTCTCAATTAAGCAGAGTTTCTCTTGCCTTTCATTCCCTGTCCCCTGGCATCCTAATTGGAGGCTCTGCACCCTGCCCTGCAGGCTCGAGGGGCACAGGGGTGCCTCCGGTGTGGTGGTGCCCAGGGTCAGCGCCGGCTGTGTTGGCATGAGGAGTGGGTTTGCCACCGGGGTGCTGCCTGCAGCTGTGCCATGCTGTGCTGTGCCCAGCTGCTCCTCTGCACTGCCTGCTCTGTTTTGTTTTCCCTCTGGCAGAGGGAACAGCTTCCCTCTTGCACGACGCTGAATTAATTTGGCCTCTCCACAAAGCCTCCCTTTTGTCTTTCTCTCTCACGCAGCAGCCTGCGTTGCCTCTTGCTGAGCTGCTGGGCTGGAGCAGGGCTGCAGATCCCCCACACTGCCCTCTCCCTGGTGCCCTTCAGTTACCTGCAGCAGGCAGAAGAGCTCTGAAATGAGAAACCTTCTGCCACATGCCGAACCCTCCTTTAATGCCTGGGAACCAACCCCAGATTTCTGTGCCCATCCCTGGTACTGGCCTTTGCTGATGGGATGAAGATGGAGAGCTTGTGGCAGCCCTCATGCTCCTGTCTCTGCTGAGCACAGTTGTCCCCACTGGTGGGTGATGGAAACAGAGTGGGAAAGTGTAAAAGCAGGGTTGGGAAGGAGGTTGCTGACATTTAATGTGTGCCCTGTTTCAGTTCAGTTGCTGTAATTGTATCAACCCTGATGACATCCAGAGGGGCTGTAGGCACCATCCTGCCAGTGTATGCCACCGATGCTGCAGCTCTGGCTGGTGTGGCTGGGTCTTGCCCTGGCTGGTTGGTTTGTTCCTTTTTGTAGCAGCTTTTTCCATGTTTGCTCATGAATCAGAATGGCAGATTGAAAGGAACCCCAAGGATCATTTGATCCAACCTTTCTAGGTAATAGTAGAGTTGAAATGAGCTGGCTCAGTACCCTGTCCAACTAAGCCTTGAAACTGTCCACTGCAGAGGCATCCACCACCCCTCCTGGGAGATGATTCCAATCTCTAACTGTTCTCACTGTGAAAAAACTTTCTTCTGGAGTCTGATTGAAATGTCCCCAGCAGTAACTTGTCCCCATCACCTGGTCTGTTCTATGTGACTCCTTGTAAAAAGAGTGTCCATCTTCTTGGTAGCTGCCCTTTATGTGCTGAGACACAAACTCATCTCCCTCCAGCTCACTTGGGCTGAGCCTGTCCATGTACCTGTGGGTCACAAGGATGTGACTGCCTCAGCCCTTGCAGTTGGGAGGAGAGCTTGTGGCTGGGGGGTGTCTGCAGGGTCCAGCCAGGCAGGGTCTGCTGACTCCCTTGGCAGCCTCAGCTGCTCCGCTGGGAGCACAGGGCTGCAGGGGATGTTCGACAGGACTCAGCAAAGTTTATGGGACTTCTTAAATTTCACCCAACCCTTTTTCTTTCTTCCCCTTGCCTCATTTCTCCCCCTCCTCTTCCCTTCTTTTCTGTTAAACGAAATTTCCAACTGGAGCCACCACAAACAGTCCTTCCTTTTAAAAACTGAGCTTTGCTGCAGCGCTAAAATAAACACAGGGGCACTGCTGCTCGTGTGAAACCACACTCAGCTGCTGTGTAAAGAGAGCAGAAAAGGTGGTGTAGAGATTTTTTTTTTTATTTTTTTTTGGGACAAGCACATGCCTTAAAGGTCTGAAAGTCTGCAGAGGGGCATCTGTCCAGGCACCGGCATGGCGAGGCTGTGCGTGCCCGCAGGTGTTTGCTTGGCAGCAGTTGCTGGCACCCCGTTGCTGATATCCTGGCTCACAGCTTCCCCCTTCCCCAGCATTTGGGTATTTAGGGTTTGGTTTTGTTTTGTTTTAATGTGTGTTTTCACACCAGCAGTTTTTAGCCCTGTTCACACCAGCTCCAGGTTGTGGGTCCTGGTGCCAAAGCGCACCCTTTGCTTGCCAAGGCTGTGGTGAGCTGCTACCAACCCTGGCATGCAGTGCCAGTGCTAATGAGCTGTGGGGAAAGGGAAGGTCTTATGGCTGCTTTGCTCTGGGGAGGGATGACAATAAATTCATGTTTTGGCTTTCAGAAGATCTGGGGCTACTCTTGCAGTCTGCAACATCTCAGATGGACATTTTGCTCTCTAATGTACCCTGAAGGAGACTCCAGATGGCCTCTGAGCTTCTCCTTGCCCTCTGCCTCTAGGCAAGAGGGAGAGATGTGCTGTTCAGTGTCAACAAAGCGGATGTGATCTTGGAGTACAAGCCCTTGGGGAGGGTGTGGGGAGAGAGGGAGCCTCTGCAGTTTGGACTGTTCCTGCAGAAAGCAGAGACAGTTCTCTGTGTGTGTGTGATCAGAGCAGGAGCTCTGCTGGAGTTCCCCTGGCACAGCAATGTGGGGCAGCAGGCACACTGGGATCTAAGATGCATCGACCAGGGAAAGCCAAAGGGGTTGGAGGTGTTTCATGCTGTGCATGGCCCAGGAGACCAGGAAGGGAGGATGGCAAATTGGTGGGGTGCTTGGAGTGAAATTTTCCTTAAGTATGGGAATGATGGAGAAAGCACTGTGGAGAAGAACACCTTTGGGGTGCCCATGGGGAAAGTGAAGGAGCATGGTTTGAGTGTGAGGTCAAACCTTCCCATCCTCCCAGCTGGGCACAGGGTGGCTCTAACTGGGGTGGGTTGGAGGGAAGACTGGGAGAAGGCAAGCCTGAGGTTTGAACAGGACCAGGGTGGAATGCTGAGCCCCAGCACGGGGCAGCCACTGTGTCTGCAGCACGGTGGCCACGCTGCCGCTTGGCTGTGTGTAAATCACTGGAGCGTGTGGGTTTGGGATCTGCCTCCCCTGCCGTCCCACACCCCCAGCCTGCTGCCACAAGGGGTTATTATTCAGCCTGCAGATGCCAGGTCAGCTCTGCTCCTCCATAAAACTCAGGCAGGCGCTAGGAAAACACAGCTCTGCCAGGCCCATCTGCTGTGGGTGAGGGGAGGGTGAGTGGTGTGGGCTGTGGGGGAGAGCTGTTCCTTCTCCACTGCCCCAGCCCACTCCCATCAGCGCTACTGCGGGGAGCTTTTGCCCACCTAGCATGAGAAGCAGGATGGGAGGGCAGGAGCTGTTGCTTCCTGGTGAGAGGAGCAGAGTGTTGCCCAGGTTTCTCCTGGTGGGTGGCTGCTCTATGGAATCCCAGCATGGTAGGGTCTGGATCTCTAGAGATCATCTAGTCCAACCCCCACCCTGCTAAAAAGCAGGATCACTCACAACAAGGTGCCCAGGATCATGTCCAGGCAGGCTTGGAATCTCCTGAGAAAGGAGACTCTGCAACATCTCTGGGCAGCCTGCTCTAGGGCTCCAGCACTCTCACAGCAAATAATTTTCTTCTTGTGGATCCTCCTGGGATCCAGTTTGTGCTTGTTGCTCTTTGTCCTGTTGCTGGGTACTACTGAAAAGAGTGGCCCCATCCTCTTGATGCTCACTCTGCATTAAGAAGATGCCCTCTCAGTGTGCTTTTCTCAGCTGTGGGTCTCTTCCCTTTCCTCATCAGAGAAATGCTCCAGTCACCTCATCTTTGTAGCTCTACCTGCCATGGCATGAAGTGCTCAGGGCAGGACTGATGATGTTTCACAGGCTCCCTTTCAGAAATCACCCATCTGATCTGAGTGAGCACTGTCAGCATCCCACACACCTCAGCAGCATGGCTCATGCTACTCTACATCCCCAGCCACATCACCTCAGCCCCTTACTTGCTAGTGACCAAAAGTGATGCTCATATTTTTGCTGACTGTTCTCCTGGAGAGGACAAGATCTGTTTGTGTAGAATTGTAGAATGTATGGGGTTGAAAGGGACCCTTGAAGGTCATCTTGTCTAATGCCCCTGCTCACTGCAGTTGCCCAGGGCCCCATTGAGTTGGACCTTGAGTATTTCCAGGGGCAGGACCTCCACCACATCTGTTTCAGTGTTTTGCTGCCCTGGTTGTGAAGATCTTCCTCCTAATGTTCAACCTGGGTCTACCAAACCATTGTCCATTGTCATCCCATTGCTCCATGCCCTTGGTAACAGTCCCTCTGCCCTCTGTAGGTCCCCATCAGACATTGAAATGCAGCTAGAAGCTCACCTCAGAGCCTTCTCTCCTGCAGGCTCTCCCAGCCTGTCTTTGTAGGAGAGGTGCCCCAGCCCTGTGATCACCTTCAGGTGATGCCAAGACACCCTGCACGAGTGGCCATGTGTGCTGCAAGCGACCTCAGCAGGCAGGGGCTCCTCTCCAGATGTTGCTCCGTGTTTTACAGGGAGCCATGGTCCCTGTGATCACCTTCAGGTGATGCCAAGACCCTGCACGAGTGACCATGTGTGCTGCAAGCGACCTCAGCAGGCAGGGGCTCCTCTCCAGATGTTGCTCTGTGTTTTACAGGGAGCCATGGTCCCTGTGATCACCTTCAGGTGATGCCAAGACCCTGCACGAGTGGCCATGTGTGCTGCAAGCGACCTCAGCAGGCAGGGGCTCCTCTCCAGATGTTGGTCCGTGTTTTACAGGGAGCCATGGTTTTGGCTCGGCTGATTTATATTTGTTTACTCAAAGGGACTAGCTGGGGGCAAAACATTTTGGTTCCCGGGGGAGCTGGTGCGATGCTCAGAAGGACGTCGTTGCTGTTCTCCATCCCCGGGGGGGCTGGCACAGGCGTGGGTGGGCACTGCGTGGCGAACGCTGAGCCGGCAGCATGGGAGCGTGGCCCAAGCTGCAGGTACCGACATGCAGATGTGCGGTTGGGCGAGGGAGGAGTGCAGATGTTCCTGGAATTCCCAAGCCGGATACGAAGCAGTGAACAGGATGCGTCGGGGGAGGGGGGGAGGGGAGCTTGCCAAGATCTTGACATAAGGAGAGGATCATTTTCTGCCCTTCCGACAGCTGCCGGTGTGCTTGGGGCAGGCTGGGAGAGTCTCAGGATGTGGGCAGCAAGTGGTGCTGCAGCTCAGCACCCAGCCAGGGCATCCAGCGCCACTCAGGGGCATGACACTGGGCTCCTTCCTTTCCCCAGCCTCACCGTCTCTCCAGGAGGAGCCCTGAGGAGAGGGGCTTGCGTGTACTGGTGGACGAGAAGCTCAATGTGAGCTATCAGTGAGTTCTTGCAGCCCAGAGAGCAACCAGAGCCTGGGCTGCAGCAAGAGAAGTGTGGGAAGTAGGGCGAGGGAAGTGATTCCCTTTGCTCTGGTGAGACCCTACCTGGAGTACTGTGTCCAGTTCTGGAGCCCCTGTTACAGGAGGGCTATGGATGTGCTGGAAGGTGTCCAGAGAAGGGCCATGAGGATGATCAGAGGGCTGGAGCTGCTCTGCTGTGATGAGAGGCTGAGGGAGTTGGGGCTGTTCAGTCTGGAGAGGAGAAGGCTCTGAGGTAACCTTATTGTGGTCCTTCAGTATTTTAAGTGAGCCTACAAGAAAGCTGGGGAGGGACTCTTTAGGCTGTCAGGTAGTGATAGGACTGGGGGGGAATGGAACACAACTAGAAATGGGGAGATTCAGACTGGGTGTTAGAAATTCTTCACCATGAGGGTGGTGAGAGCCTGGAACAGGTTGCCTGGGGAGGTGGTTGGAACCCCATGCCTTGGAAGTGTTTAAGGCCAGGCTGGATGAGGCTCTGGACAACCTGAGCTAGTGTGAGATGCAGGGGGATTGGAACTGGATGATTCTCGCGGTCCCCTCCAACCCTGACTGATTCTATGATTCTGTATCTCTTATCTGTGTCAGGCTTCTCCTCTTGGTTTTTATGCTGATTTCTCAGGAAAGTAAACTGTGCTCATGCAAATGAAGTTGAGCTGCCAAACAGGTTGCTTTGCCACAGAGCCTTTCTTGTCCCCCTTTGCTAAATGGCAGTGGGGAGCAGTGTGAGCTGGAGCTGCCCTGCAGTGGGGAAGGGGCATGCATGGATGTCTGTGCTTTCCTGTGTGTGTTCCTGATGCTGTCTACTTGGCTTGTCTGTGCCATCAAGGTGTGTGATGGATTTCAGGCAGCCAGCTGCATCCCTGGAGGTGATGCTCTGGCTCTGTATCATCTCTGCTTACATGGGACCATGACCAGAACAATTAGCAGGTTTTTGTAAAATACAGGAAGGTGGAAATTCTGCAGGTGGCAAGAACTGAGTGGGGTTGGAGTTGATTTCTGGAGGTCCTTTTCAACTATGAGGAGGGCAGATTTAGACTGGTTATTAGAAAGGACATTTTTACAGTGAGAGTGGTGAGAGATTGGAACAGGTTGCCCAGGGAGGCTGTGGATGGCCCCTCCTGGAGGTGCTTGAGGCCAGATTGGATGGGGCTTAGAGCAACCTGGCCTACTGGAAGTTGTCCCTCCCCATGGCAGGAGAATTGGAACTAGATTATTTTTAATGTCCTTCCCATCATCAATCCATCCTATGAACCTATGAATTTGCTCTGCTTTACTCCTGAGTGTTTCTCCAGAGCAGGGTGGTGCTTGGATGGAGCAGTGTGGAAGCTCACCATGAGGGCACAGGGCTTCAGAAATGTGTTCAGCCAAAGCCTGTGCTCGGGAGAGTTTTCCTTAGTACCTCAGGGAGCACATTCAAGGTCCCTGCCAAGAATTCCACATCTGCACAATTGATACTTGGCAGGAAATTTTAAAAATTTGTGCATGTTCCCTGAGATGAGGGGGGTGGGGGGGAGGGGAAAGTGCCTGGATCTGCAGATCCATCTCCGCTCTGTCCCCAGACTGGGATGGAGCAAGACTGAAATCCATAAGCTTGAGAGTCACAGGATGAAGCAGAGTCCCAGAGTGGTTTAGCTTTCAGATGTCCTCCTGATTTGTGAGCTGGGGTTTCTCTCCGTCTCAAGTGGTAGTGTTTCAGTGCCTGAGAGGTGGCAGGGGAGGCCTTTTGCTGCAGCAGTGATGGAGAACAGACTGTGACTTGGTGACACAACCTGGACAGGTTAACAGGTCTTGCTGCATCACCTAACCATGCTAACCTGCTGCAGGCTCCTGACTCAAATCCTGAGGCTTCCCAGGCTCTCCGGGTTAGAGACAGGACTCTCCCTGTCTGCTTTAGACCAGCCCAGGGCTGTTGGGTGCTGGGACAAAACTAGTACCTGCCACTGCTTTTCTGTGTGTAAACAGAGGCAACAAAAACCAGTGTGGCTCTAGGGCTAGGTAACCTGGGGTAGAGATGACTGATGATGGCATCTCGGGCTCCCTGTGCAGATTTGCCATGCATGTTGAGAGCTGGCACCCTTGGGATGCCAGGAGCCTGTCCAGGCTGCCCCCAGCAGCTGCAGCCCCTTTAAGACCTCCTGTGCTCTGACCACGAGGCTGTTGGCCAAAATGGGCTCCAGGGTGTTTCAAACCAGATGTTTGAAGACCGCAGAGCTGTCCCCTCTGCCCAGAGCAGAAACTCCTCCTTCCCAAATCGACGGTCCCGAGGCTTCAAATGCAAATAGCAGCTTCACTCTGTTGTTGTCTTGGCCTAGGAAAAGCCTCTGGCTCAAGTGCAGCTGGTAAATACCCTCCCTTTGTAAGAGGTGATTGTGTTCCTCAGCTGGTGTCCCTACCCCTGGCAGGGGGGGTGGAAGCAAATGATCTTTAAGGTCTAACTTAAGTCGTTCTATGATCTTGTGCTGGACCCAGCTGCCCAGTTCCTGCTCATGGCCAGGTGGCAGGTGGGTTTTCTGCCCCTGTCAGCTGGAGATGGCCAGTGTGATAATCCTCCCTGAAACAAAAAAAGGGAGCAGAACCGGTTGGACAGAAAGTGCAGGGATGGAGAGGGAGTGCAGAGGGCAGCTGGGGTGTGTGTGGAGCCAGCACCGCTCCTGGGTGAGCTCTAACCAAGCAGCAAGGAACTGCTGCAGCATCTGATGGGTATTATGGTTGCTGTTGTGCACGGGCTGAGGCGAAGCTGTTTGCTTTAGGAGAGCTCTCCTGGCCTGCTGGGGTGAAACGAGTCCATCATGCTGGCAGCTTCCCCTGCAATGAACATGCCTGAGAGCTGTGGAGGGGTGAGCTGATGGCTCTGCATCCCTGACAGCCTTTCTGGGTCTAGGGCAGATGTTCTGCAGTTGAGCATTTCCCTGTGCCTCAGTTTCCCCAGCTGCATGATATGCACAGTGGTGGTGCTGCTGCTTCACCAAGCAGAGAGGAGCTGCAGTTTTGTCTCTTGCCCAAGTGAAAACTTGGGGAATTCAGTGACAGTGGAGGAAGGGGCAAAGAAGGAAGAATAAAAAAGGCTGGATGGAATGTTTTGGAATGGAACAAGCCCATGGCTGAGGGAGAGAAGGATTTTCATTGTATCACCTCTTAAAGCATGGCAGTTGCTGGGCTGGGCTTCAGTTGTTTCTGAAAGACCACCATTGAGTGACAGTTCACTAGGGCCTTGCCCACTCTTGACTGCATCCTGTCCTGAAACAAAGGTGCTGAGGGTGAAACCCTATCCTGAGATGTGTTCTCCACTCGTGGGGTGAAGACAAGACTCTTTGCCACATTACCCCCAAAACAGAGGTGGATGTTGCTGAGGGCTTCCATGCTCCTCGTGCCACCAGCATGAGCAGGGGCTGCAGCACGGTGTGGTGGCCTCAGCTGCTGCAGCCCAGGGTGACCCACGTGCCAGGATAAACAGAGGCAAACGACTTGCAGGGTCTGCTGATGACTTTTCCAGTAGTAATTAACTGGGACATAGAAAAAAGCCCGAGGACTTCTGCCATTTCTGAACTGTACAGCAGTTTCCACGCTCTCTCCCTCGTCCCAGCTGGTGGTACCCTCCTTGCTGACCCGAGGCAAGGACATCTCAGCACTTTGGTGGCGGTGGCTCGGCCCCGCTGGCGGCTGCGGGAGGTGCGGTGGCTCGGCCTCGCAGGCGGCTGCGGGAGGTGCGGTGGCTCGGCCTCGCAGGCGGCTGCGGGAGGTGCGGCGGCTCGGCCCCGCTGGCGGCTGCGGGAGATGCAGTTGCATTTTATTTCTCCTGGAGCCTGTGGGGCAGGTAGCTCAGTCTCAAGGGGGATGAGAAAGCACACAGGAGCTCCTTAGTCCTTGAAGGAACAACTCCTGAAAGGGAAACCCTCCAGTCCCCAGGGCACCTTGTCTGCCACGGGGTGTCAGAAGTGCTTGGTTTGTCCCCCTTTTCCCGGAGAGGTGGGAGTGAAGGGACACTGTCATCTCTGTCTGCCTGCTCCGGCTGGAGAAGAAATGTGAGCAGGGCATTGTACCGTCTAGGAAAAAATCCTCCTCCCCTTGACCAAACCCCAGGGAGCTCACTGGACTCGTGACTTGGATGGAGCAACAGGGCTTGTGGGTTTTCCTTCTTTGCCTCTTGCCTGCCTTTCCAGCGTCTGCCTGTCCTGCCTGGCTTGTATTTTGGGTAAGCCCTGAGAACACTGAGTTTGCTTTGAGCTGTGTCCCCCTGGGTGGACCCGGCTGGAGAAGGACGGTGGCCGCAGGAGAACTGAGCCTCGCCTGTTCCAAAGGCTTGTTTGAAGGTTTCTGTGGTCTGCACCAGGGCTGCCCGCAAGGACCTGAGGATGTTTGGCATGAGATCATCTGGCTGCTTATTTAGGGACCACCAGCGAGTTGCTGGGCACCTCAGGAGCTGGGCTGTGGGCACCTTTTGATATTGCAAAGGCAAATATTGAGACACCTTTTTGGGGTGGGGGGAGTTGGGGCTGGGCGGTGGTTGGGTGCTGGTGGTCACCGCGCTCAGGGTGCAGCCAGAGCGAAATGCTTGATGTATTTTGGTGGGATGGCACATAAAAAGGTGTGGAGTGGTCATTAAATGGGGCATTTGGAGCCTGTGGCTGGCTCTGGGAGACCACCAGAGCTCTGCGGGGTGTTTGCTGTTGGGACAGAGCAGCAAGTATTTCCCCCTCCTCCTCTTCCTCCTCCTTCTCCTCCTCCTCTTCCTCCCTTCAACTTTAAATACCACCCCACAGATTTCAAGGAAAAAAAATAAATGCACTTAAAATGGCATCATTTTGTGGTGCCTTGAGGACTATTTATATTTTTATTGCCCCCACAGTTTTGGCATAATGGCCTTTTTCATGAAAACATCAGTGTGTGTGTGTGTGCAGTTAATGTGCACATCATCTTCAAAAAGCAAGTTTTTGGCTGGATCTAGGGCAGTGGCACAGGGTGCTTGGGATCCCAACTGCCATCAGACCCTTCCTGTGCCCTCCTTGGCAGCCCCATGCTGATCTTGAGCTTTTCATCCCCTTCTGAGCTAATGTGAGCTTCTGTTTTCCAAGCTGTAGTGGAGGCTCTGAGCTTGCTTGGGTGAGTCTCACAGTAAAAATACATTTCTTGGGGGTGAAATATGAGGAAATACTTTGTAAGATAAGCTTTAAAAGTATGTTAAAAGAAAACTTAAATATAGCTGGCCAGCAGGGGAAGGGAGGGGATTCTGCCCCTTTACTCTGCTCTTGTCAGACCCCACCTGGAGTCTTGTGTGCAGTTCTGGAGCCCCCAGCACAGGAAGGACATAAAAGTGTTTGAGCAGGTCTGGAGAAGGGCCACAAAGATGATCAGAAGGCTGGAGCTGCTGAGGACAGGCTGAGAGAATTGGGATTGTTCATCTTGGAGAAGAGAAGGTTTAGGGGAGACCTTAGCATCATGTGCCAGTACACAAAGGGTGGCTAGGATGAGGAAAGAGACTCCTTTTTTACAAGGAGTCCCATGGAATAGACAAGAGGTGATGAGGACAAGTTATTGCTGGGGAGGTTCCTGCTGGAATCCAGAAGAACATTTTTCCACCATGAGATCAGGTAGAGATTGGAATCATCTCCCAGGAGAAGTGGTGGATTCCCCTTCACTGGGCAGTTTTAAGGCTCAGCTGGGCAGGGCTGGGCCAGCTCATTTCAGCTATGCTATTACCCAGGAAGGTTGGACCAGGTGATCCTTGGAGTCCCTTCCAACCTGCTACTCTGTGATTCTGTGATACAAGGTAAACATCCAGAATGCTTGTTCCTGGAGTGATCCAAACTGACTTCACACAAAGCAAGCTTTTGCCTGCAGGTTTTAAGGACAGAAGGTGGCTTTTGGTATTGCTTGGTGTGGCCTTTTCCTTAGCACAGCTCTGTGGCTGTGCCTGGCAGCTCTGATCTCTGCTGGCAGACTCACCCTCTCCCATTCCCTGTGGAAAATGAACCCCATTCCCTGTGGAAAATGAACCAAATCTCCCCACTTCCGACTGAAATGTAAGATGTGAGATAAGCCTTTACTGGAAGGTTCCCACTGCCAAATAGCCTGGAGCACCTTTCCTTCCTCCTCCTTCTCCAAACAAGACCATCCAGGTGTTAACTGCATCTCTGTGAGTTGCAATACTTAGCAGGTTCTGGTCTGATGTGTGATTTTCATCTTCATCACAATAGCCACCTCGGGCAGTGTACAAACCCCTAGCTCTTGCTGAGTGTCTTCTAGCAGCTGCCATACCTCCTCTTGGTGTTTGCTGGGAGAAGGAGCTGATGGTTCTGGGTAGTGCAGCAGCATCTCAGGAGAAAAGGAAATAAAATAGTGGCTTCTCTGAGACAAACCTGCTCCTCAGGCCCTCGTTTCTGCAAGACACAGAAGCATGCCCCCCTCCCTGAACCAGCACCTTGAGCCTCACTCATGGTCCTAGTTGATGTTTTGATGCTGCTCCTCCCCTCCTTCCTGTATCCATCCAGCTGTCCTGGTAGCTCAGGCTGGGCAGAAGGGATCCTGTGCAAGCTCCCAGCTGCTCACCTTCCGTAAAGACCTACCCAGAAACACAGTGGCTCTTGTGGGGGTTTCTTCACTGCCAGCTACAAACCATCCCTCACAGCGTCGTTGGGAAGCTGCCGACAGCTCACTGCCACCAGGTGCGTGGAAGAAATGAGGTGGGGATGCAGTGGTGCTGCAGGGTGAGGCAGGCAGAGCTGCAAGCCTGGCTGCTGCCGGTTAATATCTGCGGTCTAAGTGCAAATGGAGCAGGCTCCAGCTCCAGTATGTTTGTCTTGGAGATTAAATCTGGAGAGCCTCCGGTCGGTCTCCAAGTCCATGCCGGGAAGAGGGGTGAGGAGGGAGGGGAGCCCAGCCCTGCGGGGGCACACACACCTTTTTAACCCTCCCACAGCTGCTGGCTGGCTGCAACAGGAAGGGTTAGGGAGCAAGCACAGGGAGGGGGAGAAAGGGTGGGGGGAGCCCGGGTCTTTGAAATGAGCTTTGGAAAGGTTGGCACAGCCCAAACCGATGCACCTGCTGGTGAAGCTTTTGTAGCTAGGAACTGTCCTTCGCTCTTCCTGCAGGGTGAAGTGCTGCTCAAACCAGGAGCAGTTCTGCAAGTGCAGATGCAGAGCAACTGCACCTGGTGTAGGGAGGGCATATACAAGGCACTTGGGTTTCACCTGGCTCTTGGGCACCTCCTGGCTTTTCCTGCAGCAACCTTTTGTGCCCACCCGGAGGGCACAGAACCTTTTGTGGCACCACAGATGCAGTGTGTCCCTCTCTGCCCATTCCACTGCATCATTTGCGTCATCCAACCCTACTTTGGCAGGCATAAGCAGCATGGAGGCTTCTTCAGCTGCGTGTCCTGAACCCCTGAGTGGTTGAGGGTATCTCAGACACCATCCTCCTCCTCCACTCGAGCCTCAGGTGTGAGGCAAGGAGGGAAACACTGCACCGTGCCTGAGGTTTCCTTTAAGGCTGATGTGTGGGGCAGGCAGGAGGGAGGGAAAGCATCTCCCCCCGGGGACCCATTGCTATAATGTTCCCAAACACTTCATCTGGTGTAGGGAAGGTACTACAAGTGTTCCTCCAGTGCTCAGGGCTGTTTTTGCAGTGTTGTTTATATAAGAGATGGTGCATGGTGCCTACATGCTTCTGGCACTTCTAAACCTAGGTAAGGCTGTGTTTATCCTGGGGATTGGCCCCAGTTGCAGTCATCTGGGGCTCAGCCAGCAGCATAGTGAGACTGATACATATATTATTTAAAAGAGCCCTGGCTGTTGAGAGGCCAAGCATGCTTGCTGCACTGGTGAAAAATGTGGCTTTGAGCAGTTCTCCCCAGTCTGAACTGGTGGAGCTGTGCCAGTGGGCAGAGAGGAGCTGGGGGATGCACCCACAGGGTGTGAGAGCAGGCTGAGCAGTGCCATCCTCAGTGAGATGATTTAAGGAGCTGGAGGCTGGGGCTGGTGGATGTCTCCCCCCTTGTCACAAAGGCTGGTGAGGGACACAGGGTTGGGGTGGATTTCCAGTTTTCCTCTTTTGCTTGAGGCACCATCCACTGCAGTGTGCTTCTGGCTTGTCTTAATAGGGTAGGGGGTCTGTGACTGCCTGGCCAAGGTCTGGAATTGGGGAGAATCTGCAGAAGAGAGGACAGAAAGCTGGAAAACCACAGAGGCTCTTCCCCACATGACTCATTTCTTCAAGTCTTTTCCTGCCCTCAGCAACCCAACACATGGGATGGGTTAGCAGGGTTGCATGTGGGTTGCCATCAGTAAAGGTTCCATTTTCACCCATCCTCCCTGGCCACATATCCAAAGGTTTCCAGGTCCTCTGAATTCACTCTTGGATGCTGGGTGGAGCTTTACTCCAGCTTCTGCATCCAACCTGGGAGGGAAAACCCATTGGGCTTGGGGCTTGGTGGCTGGCCAGCTCTACTCCTCCAGCCCTTGGCTGGGCAGAGTCATCTTATTTGATCTAAAAGGAAAAAATTAATTAGCTGAGATGTGGATCTCATCCGGTGGGAATTCTCTCGTGGGCACCATGCCCTGGATTGTGCCCAAGGCAACAGTGAGAGCTGGGGGAGGAAGGCTGGTCAGTGCCAGGCTCCTCTTGCCTTCCTCTGCTGCTGCCCAGGTTTTATTCCTGACCTGCCCATCCTCATCCTGATGTGTGGTGCCATGGGCTTGGTTGTTGTGATGCTTGTGACCATGGGATGCAGATCACACCAGTGCTGATGGGGCTGCAGGATGAGTGATTTGGTTTCACCTTGCCCTGGCACTGTTTTGTCCCTGAGGAAAGAGGATGGACTTTAAAACAGCACAACAGTAGGTGTAGCTTTGAAGAAATCATATTTTGTGTCTCCAACTCTTTTAAGGATGGATTTGGAGTTGTGGGTTTGTTTGCAGGGGGGTGGTTTTGTTCTGTTCTTTTGGCTGTGTGACCTTGGGTTGGACTGGGCCAACTGTGAGACTTTCATTCATGGAATCATAGAATGGCTTCAGTTGGAAGGGATTTAAAAAGTGATCTAGTTCCAACCCACCCACTATGGCTGGGGACACCTTCTGCTAGCTCAGGTGGCTCAAGGCCGCATCCAACCTGACCTTGAGCACCTCTGAGGAGGGGGCATCTCCAACCTCCCTGAGCAACTGTCCCAGGGTCTCACCACCCTCACTGCAAAGAATTTCTTCCTAATCTCCAGTCTAAACCTCTCCTCCTCAAGCTCTAATCCATTTCTTCTCATCCTATCACAAGTGCCCAACTGTATCATAGAATGGTAAGGTTGGAAGGGACCTCAAGGATCATCTAACTCCAACCCTCTGCCATGGGCAGGGGCACCTCAAGGTCTCCTCCAACCTGACCTTGAACACCTCCAGGGAGGGAACATCCACAACCTCCCTGGGCAACCTGTGCCAGTGTTTCACCACCCTCACTGGAATCAGCTTCCTCTTAAGATCCAACTTCAATCTCCCCTCTGCCAGTTCAAACCCATTGCCCCCTTGTCCTGGCATTCCCAGACCTTGTCAATAGTCCCTCCCCAGCCTTCCTTTAGGCCCCCTTCAGATCCTGGAAGGTTACTCTAAGGTCTCCTGGAAGCCTTCTCTTCTCCAGGCTGCAGAGCCCCAACTCTCTCAGCCTGTCCCCAGAGCAGAGCTGCTCCAGCCCTTTGAGCACTTTTGTGGCCCTCATCTGGACCTGCTCTAACAGTTCCATATCCTTCCTGTACTGGGGACTCCAGAACTCTACACAGTAGGGGGGTCAGACTAGGATGATCAGAGAAGGTCCCTTCCAACACAAACCATTCTATGCTGTTCAAGTGCTGGTAGTACTTCTCTGGTTGCATTTCACGTGTCAGAAATTCGCTGCCTTTTGACTTTCTCCTCCTTTCTCTGCCTCAGGGCATGCTGAAAACTCCAGGCTGATGATGCCCTGATGATGGGGAGCTGGCATTTAGTGCTCTGGTGCAATGCATGCTTTAAACTGTACAGCAGAGTACCTGGAATAACTGGGAAGGATGTAGGAATTGTACAAACCTGGTGTCTGCCCTGTGGCTGAGGGCAAGCTGGGGCAGGCTGAGCGTGCCCTGGCAGCAGGAGCCCCACGGCGGCAGCACCACCACCAATGTCCTCTGTCCTCAGGCACTGCTCTGCCCTCTCACATCCCTGAGGTTTGAAACATTTTCCAGGTGCACCTCACATGGATCCCTCACCCAGGGGGTGGCACCGCAGGGTTGGTGAGGGGAGGGGGTAAAAAGAAGCTTTTCACTTAGAGTTTTTTTTTTTTTTTTCCCTGACCTACATTTTTGTGTTCCTGCATCAGGTTGGAGTTTTAACCAGTTGGCATTTCTCTGCCAGTAACAGCTTAAAAAAAAAAATTCCTGACTGATTCTAGGAAATGCTCAGCTGAAAGTACATGTCTGCATGCCCTCTGCTGAGGTCACCCACCCAGCTGGCTTGGCCAGGGGCTCCTGCTTGCTTTCCTTCCTACTGGGAATGGTCCCAAGGGACTTTTGGGGGTCACCAAATCCTCATCTTCAACCTTCTTCATCCTGAATTTTGGAACCCTCTTGCCTGCCATAGCAGTGCAGCAGTTCCATGTAGTCTCTCTGCTGGGGGTCAGGGATGGCTGTTACCACTTGGGACTACCCAAGAGGAACACAATGCAGCTTCTTTGGGTGGTGCCAAGCCCAAATAGTCCCAAGAGTGGTCACACATGGTTAAGTTTCACTTGCAGAATGATCAGGAATAGATTTGTGTTAGTGGGGGTGTAATAAAAACTCTGATTTTTTTTTTTTAAAGTCCATTAAAATTATTTCTTCCAAAGTCTTTCCTTTTCCCCCCAAAACATTCCCCACTTCCAAGAAATCTGCATTCAAACAAAGACATTTTCCCTCTAAGCCCTGCAGGGCAGGAGGTGGAAGATTCATTTCTCTCTCTCTCTTTCTCTCTGGTCACTGTCAGTTTTTGAGATCTGTGGGTGATGAGGAGAGCCCAGGGTAGGACCTAAGGCAGTGGCAGGGCTCTGGCACCCACTGAGGGGGCACATGGGGCTTTGTCTCTTGGGTGAAGATGGATTTTGGGTTGTTTGCAGTGGCAGGACTCTGACACCCACTGAGGGGGCACATGGGGCTTTGTCTCTTGGGTGAAGATGGATTTTGAGTTGTTTGCAGTGGCAGGGCTCTGACACCCACTGAGGGGGCACATGGGGCTTTGTCTCTTGGGTGAAGATGGATTTTGAGTTGTTTGCAGGGGTTTTGTTTTGTTCTTTTGGCTGTGTGACCTTGGGTTGGTCTGAGCCAACTGAGACTTTTTTCACTCATACAATCATAGAATGGCTTGAGTTGGAAGGGGCCTTAAAGATCAATTAGTTCCAGCCTCCCTGCCATGGGCAGAGACACTTCTCACTAGCCCAGATTGCTTCAAACCTCACCCAACCTGGTCTTAAACATTTCCAGAGGTGAGGCATCCACAACTTCTCTGGGCAACCCATTCCAGTGTCTTATCTGCTTTATTCTACTCAGAGGGACCTTATTGAAATGCAGTGATTGAAAACAAACCAACTGAAAACCACTCACCAGTGCCTCTGTGGTTCAAACTTCTGCTTTCATTTGTACACAGAAAGGATTTTTGTTGCTACCCTCCAGCATCCAGAAAGGACCAACAACCCAACTTTACCCCTCTCCAAAGGCCAAGTTTTGGGTGATTCTGAAGCTTCCCACCTTGCCTCAGCCACAAACCCTAATCCTGACCTGGGGGGCCCATCTCACTTCAGATGAGAGGTAATTTTTACCTCTTGCTCTGGTGTTGTTGAGGTCCATTGTGAGAATTAAACAGTGTTTTGCTGTGCTAATTTACCATCACAGGTTGTATAATTATCTTTTTATAGGGATGGGTGTGCTCCAGGCTTTCCTGCTGCACAGCAGAGCTGACTCTACCTGTGTCTGCTTGTGAGAGATGTTCTGGCATACCTGGTCCTGCTCTGGGCTCACTCTGTGATCTGGAACAATTAACAGGGAAATTTATTTTTTTTTTAGGACACTGAGGTGCTGGAGTGTGTCCAGGGAAGAGCAACTAAGCTGGTGAAGGGCCTTGAACACAAGTCTTGTGAGGAATGGCTGAGGGGACTGGGACTGGTTAGGCTTCAGAAGAGGAGGCTGAATGGGGGAACCTCATCACACTTTGCAACTATCCCAGAGGAGGTGGGGACAAGGTGGGCTTTTGTCTCACAAACAGTAAGTGAAACTGGCTCAGGTTGTGCCAGGGGAGGTCCAAGCTGGATGTTATGAAAAATTCCTTCACACAAAAAGATTCTGAAGCATTGGAACAGGCTGCCCAGGGAGGTGTTGGAGTTGCCATCTCTGGAGGCATATCCAAGATGTGGTGCTGAGGGATGTGCTTTGGTGCTAGTGGTTTAGCAGTAGCAGTGGGATGGTGAGCTCGAGGTGAGGGGTTGGGCTTGATAATCTCAAAGGTCTCTTCCAACCTCAGCAGTTCTATGATTTTTCTGTTGAAAGTCTCCATCCACAGTGCAGGGTTGCCAGGGGTGCTGGGGAAGAGGAACATCAGGTGGGTCAACGTTAGGTGGCTCCCACGGCGTCTGGATTTGAGGGGCGTGGAAGTGTGCCTGTGGATACAGAGCTGCTCTAAGGTGCCAAAGGGTTAATCTGCCTGGGTGGGGTGGATCAGCTCCAGCAGTGGGAGCTGGATTTGGTCCAACTTTCTGGGAAGAGGGATGACCAGAGCTGGCTCCCATTAGGGAACCACAGGGTCTAGCATGGAGAGCTCCTGCAAACAAAACTGCTTTTCCGTGGCTGCTGGAGCCGAATGAGTGAGGAACTCTTTGCAGTCTTGGTGCCGATGGGTGGCAGGATCTGGCTTGTCCCGTTGCAGCCTGTCCCCAAATGCCTGTGTCCCTTCACCAAAGACATGTCTGGAAGCTACCACTCTGCTGGCTGGTTGGGAGCTGCAATATTCTCATCCACCAGTTCCAGAGCCTCTTTTTAGGAGCAGCAGACCCCATTGTGTCACGGGGCTCAGGGGTGTGCTGGGCTACATGCTGCTGCCAGCGACAGCTCTTGGACAAGGAGGCTCCTGCCCTCAGAAAGCAGCAGCAGGATCCTGCCAGGGCAAGTTCTGCTGCTCTTGGATGAGTCCCTACCAGTGCTGCTGGTGCAAGCCAATTCTTTCCATTGCACCAGGAGAGTGATGCTACTGCTGCTGGGCCTCACCCTGACCTCTGTGCACAGGGAGGTTTCTCCCCTCCCTTAAGGTGATCACTTCCTTTGTGCTAAAAAGCTAAAACTGGTGAAGCTGTGGTTTGAACCTGACCAGCACAGGCCAGCTAATGGTTCTGTAGGGGAGGCAGGATGTGACCCACCATGGGTTGTGGGAGCATCTCCCCTTTGCTTGGCTGGTGCTGGGTGTCTCTGGTCCTGTTCTCCCTGCCTGGCTCTGCCTTGGCACACTTTGCCAGCATTTCATATCCTTTTTTTTTTTTTTTTCCTCTATGCAAAAGGAAGGAGTGGAACAGGGGGAAAAGAATTAATCAGCTTAGGGTCAGAACAGGAAAAAACACTGCTTAAATTGGTAATCCCCAGGGATAGAAATCAGCTCAGAGCTGTGAAATAAATGTGCAGCCGGATGGGTTTTCCTCCCTCACTCCCTCCCCTTTCTGGTGGGGCTGATCTCAGAGGCCAAGGGATGGTGATAGGGATCCTGTCTCTACCAAGGGTGGAACTCCAGTGTGGGAGCTTTTGTGCCCTTGTCTGGAATCAATCCCTCATTCAAAGCCTTCCAGCAAACAGCTTGACCAGCTGAGAGAATCTTGAATATCCCCAGGTGACAGGGAGCAGAGCTCACCCTCAGGATGGGACCCTGTGAGTGGCATGGCCATATCCATCACCTCCCTGGAAACAAACAGGGAGGGTTTGCAGTGCTTTTCCCATCCTGTGAGTCAGTGCACCAGGATGGGAGCAGAGAGAGGTGTGTGAGAATAGAGGGGTCAGTATACCCCTGTAATCCCTTTTATCCTGCAGTTCCATCCCTGTTTGCCTTTACTTGGATGCAGAGCTGCTGGAGGAGTGGTGCTGGCCATGTGGGGCTGCACAGGGCTGTGGGTGACTCTTGTGTCTGCTCTGGAGGTCCCCCCACAGTCAGTTGGGAAGCTTCATGCAGTTGGGGCAACCCCTTTCCCTGGGAGGCTCCAGGGCATCAACAGATTTTGCTGTTGGTGAGAAGAGGATGGGGAAAAGCTCTCCAGCTGGTTTGGAAGAGCCCAGGGATCCTATGGCTTGTCAGGGGCCCCTGCAGATGGCAGAAACTAAAGGTGGCTGCTCAGCCCTCATCTTTCTGCAGTGGAGGACTACTGGAGTCCCAGCAGGAGAAGCAAAAATGCTGTGAGGTAAATAAAGTTCATGCTCAGGGAAGGTTGTTTTGGTGCTCAGGCCCATCAATCAGAGTCAGAGGATCACCACTTTGGGGATGCTTTTAATAAAGGAGCCACAACTTGTCTTCAGGTCCCTGAAACCTGCTGCCTCTCCTGGGAGTCTGTGGTGTCCAAGTCCTGACATGGTTCTAGGCTTATCTGCTCGTTGCAAAAATGAAGGAGGATGAGACTTTCTTCATTCTTTCCTCTGCCTGTCAGTCTCACTGTGACACATGGCTCTGAATGGCCTTCTCTTGCAGGGAAGGAGGGGGCAAAATTGCTAGAAAGTGCCAGAGGAGGAGGCAGCCTCGTCCCACATGCAGAACAGGTTGGAGTACGTGAGCAGCAAAGTTGTCAGAGGTGTTTCTGATGGGGGTGTGGGGGGGTTAAAGTTCTATTTTTAGTCTTGCTTACTCTAGGGTGAATGCCTGTGTTCAGGTGTTGGTGTGTTGATCAGGGCTGGTGTTTGAGGAGGAAACCTGCACCTGTTGCTAGGAGCAATGGTTTGGGCTGTGGTAGATGCTGTGCTCCAAGCACATCCCAGTAGGGCTGAGCCTCTGCTAGCTCTCATCTGTGGGGCACCTCCATGCCCAGCTGGCCAAGAGCAGCAAAGCTCCTGGGGTGCAGCTGGGCACTGCCAATTGCAGCCATTCCCTTTTCATTGCTCTGCTGGGAGAGCAGGAGGCTGCTGTGATGCTGGGTGTGGAGCCCTTTCTGCCAATTCCCATCCCTGCTGCTCAACCTTGAGTTTTTTGAGGTGTTACATCCAAGAGCAAGCTCTTAAATACCATTTGCTGCCTTTGGGTAGCAGGATTTGGTGCCAGGATTGAGGTGTGTGGAGGTCTTGTATAATCTGACCCCCTCATAGTCCAACGCTGAGCATCTCCAGTTCAGGATGGACAGGGATATACTAGAGAGTGTCCAATGGAGGCTGTGAGGATGATGAAGGGACTGGAACATGTCTGGTGAAGAAAGGCTGAGAGACCTGGGGCTGTTTGATCTGGAAAAGAGCAGACTGAGAAGGGATTTTATTGATGTTTATAAGTATCTGAAGGTGCCAAGAAGAAGGGGACAGTATCTTTTCAGTGGTCTCCTGTCATAGGACAGGGGGCAACAGACAGCAACTGGAACACAGAAGTTCCACCTCAACATGAGGGAAAACTTTACTGTGAGAGTGGCAGAGTGCAGGAGCAGGCTGCCCAGAGAGGTTGTGGAGTCTCCTTCTCTAGAGACTTTCAAGACCCATCTGGGTATGCTCCTGCATGACCTGCCCTAGGTGATCCTGGTTTGTTGGGGGTGTTAGATTTGATGCTGTCCTTAGGTCCCTTCCAACCCCTACCATTCTTTACAATGAGAGTGGTTGAACACTGGAACAGGTTGCCCAGAGAGGTGGTTGAGATCCCATCCCTGGTGATATTCAAGGTGAAGCTTGATGAGGCTCTGAGTGACCTGATCTAGTTGAGGGTGTCCTTGCTCACTGCAGGGGAGTGTGTGGACTAAATGACCTTTAGAGATCCCTTCCAACCTGGGTGCTTCTATGATAGCTGCTCACAGCTGGGCGAGTAGAGGAGCCTGTACTGAGTTAAAGAGACCTTCTCCCCATGACTCATGGTGGGTTGCACTGTGGCAGGTCGGTGACTCACAGCAGCTCTGCCATGGAGCTGACAGCACCTGTCTGGGCTGCAGTTATTTATTAACACCTTACCAGAAAGGGCAGCCTGGGAACAGAACACTGCTTTCCTTCCTTTAGCTGGAGGAGCTCTAATGACATCTCTCCTGAGGCTGGCTGGGCACCTGGCAAGGCTTCCTGCAGCACATGCTTTGGTCAGCAAACAAAGATAATCTCTTTGGACCGAAACTCCTGGAATTAGGTTGCCTCTTGGAACAGAGTCTGGTGGTTTAAGGAGAAGGCTCATTTGTGTTTGCAGCTTGGGGAAGGGTTGCACTGAGCCTGAGGTCTCCTTCATAGCCAGAGTCACGTTGAATGAGACACTGCTCCAAAGATGTGTGCGAGGAGGCAGGACAGGGACATGGGAGAAGTTGTTTGCTGAGGAGCATGAGGCAAGGCAGAGCTGGGGGCAGGCTGGGCTCTCCTCCTTCCACCCTACTGCTTTTTCTTCTGGATCACTCAGCTTTCTCATGGAAATGATCCCTCTGAATGTGGTTTTCACACAGCTCTGGATGCTGAAATCTCATTGTATGTTCATGTGAAGGGTGGGGACAGTGTGGGGTGGGGTCACACGGTCTGGTCACTGCTGGGCTCCTTTTTTCTACTGCCTGAGGGTCTCTGTGGGACTCTGGGCTGGTGTTTACTGCCTGGGCTGAGATGTGGCCAATTTGGCTCCTCACTGAAGGAAGAGGCCTTGTGGGATGATGCTTGTGGGTTGTTGTCATGCCTGCCCACCCACCCGCACTGGAGTGGGCTTCACCCTCCTCATGACAGAGGTGCCTGGTGGTCCACTTCCACCAGATGGAGCTGTGAGATGCTATCGGGGGCTGAGGGGTCCCCAGGGCCAGCCTGAGCCCCCCCGTGGAGCTCAGCCAACCTGCCACTGTGCGGGAGTATAAAGTTGGAGGCGTCTGTTTCAGATGCAGGAGCGCTGGATGCCTCACCATGTGCCACGTCAGGATGTGGCACATCTTGCAGCATCAGTGATGGAGCAGACAGCATGGCAAGAATTTTTTCCTCAGGGTCCCACCCCCAACCATCTCCTGGGGTCGTCACCTCCACTGTGCCATGGTGGTGAAGACTGGGAGCCCTGTGGAGCTGGGCTGACTTGGCAGAACCAGCAGGCAAGAGGAGAGAAGGAACAAGCTGTGAGGAGCTCCATGTGAGATGGGACACCTGGAAACAAGCAGAGAGTGATGGATAGGTCCTCTAGGCAGCACTGAGGTCACACCCTGCTCCAACCTGCCCGGGGGGGGCTGCCTGCATGGGGGCATGGTGGTGGCAGGGGTCCTTTTGCAGGGGTCTGTCTGTCCCCTATACAAGAGGCTGCTGAGGCTTGGGAGGACACCAGACGTTGGGCAGGCGCAGGCTGTGACTCAACAGGTCTGTTTCATCTGTTCTCAGATCTTTTGCCTTTTTTCTCTTTAATCCACTTGCCTCATTGACTTTATTTTACAATCCATTGCTGGGTTCACTGAAGAGTGCTTTGGTCATTAAGCACGTTGGGGCATGTGGATAAACCTGCATCTCTAAACTCTAAATCACTTTAAAGCTGCTATCAAATCACTCACTGGCTGGGATGTGAAGTGCACAGCAGGACTTTGTCCCTCCTGTCATCCCCCTCCTCTCTATCCTCCCACACCTCCATGTTTCGGGGGTTTGGAAGGTGTAAAGCCAACCAGGGTGGGCAGGTCTGAAGCTCCATCCCCTTGCTGGTCCCTCAGTGTGCCCAAGCCTCTGTTCCCCTCTGTAGATCTGGATACATCAGGGCTCCTTTTACTCTTTGCAGGAGTTTGAAGCCAGGCTAAACCTGGGACAATGCAGTGAGGTGCTAACACTACTCTCCCAGGACTGGCTCCTGCAAACAGGCTTTAGCTCTCTAGCTGCATTTTTCTCAATCCAGCCCTTCAGATGGGAAGTGTTTCGACAGTAAAAGTGGAATTGGGGCATGTCTGAGCAGGGCGAGGGGTCTGAGGGAGGGACACCCGGGAGAGGGAGCAGCAGGGAGGGATGAGTGCTGTGCGAGCCATAACGTGAGCGCTGCCAGAATCCTTTCCCTGCCTGTTGGTTTCCTTTCCTGTTTGGCTTTCCTGCCCACACAGTTTGTGCTCAAGCTGTCTGCAGACTCGAAGCTCCCATCCTCTGTAGCCAAAAGATCCCTTTTCTATTCCTGTACTTTGTTCTACTCCTCGAAAGTACATGCTCAGGGGGATGGGGCAGGAGGCAGATCCTCATCTTCAGATGCACAGGAGATCATCTGCTGCAAGCTCAGCACCTCCTGCTCCTCCTCTGTTTGCTCTGGACAGATGCACTCTTCTTCCCAAGGCTGCTGCTGAGCTTGGAGACAGCTCATGCCCTTGTTCCAGCACCTGATCTATCCCCTCTGCTCTCTTGGGATGTTGTGGTGGGCTGGTGAAGAGAACAACAACAACAACAGCGTGGGGGCTGGTGTGCAGGAGGCACTGGTGGCCTCGGGACTCGTGGTGTGTGGCCTGGTTGTGCTGCTGTTGCTTGTCCTCCTGGGGCCAGAGCAGTCCAGGGCGCAGGGAAGCAGATGATGCCTCACTGGTGAGCTTGGGTTTGTAAAGGAGGCAACTGGCCTGGGGGAAAAAATTAATTGCACCTGGGATCTTACTTTCTGTGTAGATTTAGTGCTGAGGGATGTGCAGATGGTAGGGAAGGAGAGAAGGTTGTCCTGAGTGGGGTTTGTTTAGGTCACAAGGGTCCAGAGAGGATGGAGCTTCACTGGGAGTGTCTCTGAGACAAAACTAAGTGCTCTTGTACAGCCTGGGGTTAAAGTGAGACAGGGCACTAAGCCTGCCCAGGCTCCATTTCTCTGCCTGAAAGCTGACAACGAATGATGTCCCTAATCCACACAATACGGACATGCTAATGTCCCTAATATTAGGGAGCTCGTGGATATCTCCTCCCCCAAGTTGTCCAAGGTCAGGTTGGATGAGGCCTTGAGCAACCTGGGCTAGTAGAAGGTGTCCCTGCCCATGGCAGAGAGGTTGGAATTAGATGATTTTAAAGGTCCCTTCAAACCCAAACCATTAGGGAGGTGATTGTCCCCTTGTACTCAGCTTTCGTGAGGTCACACCTCAGAGACTGGGTTCAGTTTTGGGCACCACAATACAAGAGAGATGTGGAGGTGCTGGAGTGGCTGCAGAGGAGGGCAAGGAAAGTGGTAAAGGGCCTGGAAAATAAATCTTATGAGGAGCGACTGAGGGAGCTGGGCATGGTTCGTTTGAAACAGAGGAGACTGAGGGCAGACCTCAGTGCTGTCTACAGCTCCCTGAGAGGATGTTGTGGAGAGGCTGCTGCTGGGCTCTGCTCACAGATAACTGGAGGCAGAACAAGGGGGAATGGCCTCAAGCTGAGACTGGGGAGGTTTAGATTGGACATTAGGAAAAAGTTTTTCACGGAGAAAGTGGTCAGGGACTGGAATGAGCTGCCCAGGGAGGTGGTGGAGTCACCCAGCCTGGCTGTGTTTAAGGGTGGTTTGGATGTGGTGCTTAGGGCTATGGTTTCAGGTGAATCTTGTAGAGTAGGGTTCTGGGTTGGACTTGGTGATCCTGAGGGGCTTTGCCAACCTGCATGTTTCTGTGATTCTGTGAGCCTTAACAAGAGGAAGAGGACATCCTGTAGCAGCCACCTGGGCTGGCCTCATCGCCTTCACTCCCAGCGCTCCCATCCCTGCGGCTGCAGGAAGCAGAGCTGTGCAGTGCTTCCCACACCGGCAGCACATCCCACAGTGCTCCTCCTGCGTCCTGGCCTGAGGAGGGACCGAACTGGCCCAGAAGCTTGGCCGGGGTGGAGCAGATGAGGAAATGCCTTTGATGTCTGGGTGCTAACACGTTTTCAATTGAGCCGCGGCGATGCCTGCCCTGCTGCCCAGCAGATAACAGATCAGAGCCCGCGGGCAGCGGCGATACTGCGCTTTATGGAGCTTTGATTGCTACCAACCGCGCAGCTCCTCAGGGGAGCTTCAAAAGCAGCGCCTGGGACCTGCAACGCCCTGTGCAAAGAGTCCTGAGCTGGGCCTTCTGCACATGCACCTCGGTGTGTGTGGCTACGCCCAGGCCTTGTTGACAAAGCTTTTTGCCCTGTCACATCTTTACGCCAGCAGCAGGGTGAAGTTTTTGATAGACCTTCAGGGCTTTGATCAGGTGGATGTGGAGTTGGTAGAATAGGATCAGAGAATGCTTTAGGTTGGAAAGGGCTTTTGAAGGTCATCTAGTCCAGCTCTTCCTGCAGTCTGCAGGGACATAGAATCATAGAATCAACCAGGTTGGAAGAGACCTCCAGGATCATCCAGTCCAACCTATCACCCAGCCCTAGCCAATCAACTAGACCAACTAGATCAGGTTTCTCTGCCCTGGAATGATTCCAGAGATGGGGTTTCTGCCACATCTCTGGGCAACCTGGGCCAATGTCTCACTACCCTCAGCACAGCTCATCTTCTTGAGTGAGCAGCCCAGACAACTAACCAAGACCTGGGCTGCAGCAAGAGAAGCAGGGCAAGGGAGGTGATTCTTTCCCTTTACTCTGCTCTTGTCAGACCCCATCTGGAGTCCTATGTGCAGTTCTGTAGCCCCCAGCACAGGAAGGACATGGAACTGTAGGAGTGGGTCCAGAGGAGGACCATGAAGTGCTCAGAGGGCTGCAGCATCTCTGCTGCGAGGACAGGCTGAGAGAGTTGAGGTTCTGCAGCCTGGAGAAGAGAAGGCTTCCAGGAGACCTTGGAGTAACCTTCCAGTATCTGAAGGGGGCTACAAGAAGGCTGGGGAGGGACTATTGACAAGGTCTTGGAATGACAGGACAAGGGGCAATGGGTTTGAACTGGCAGAGGGGAGATTGAAACTGGATGTTAGGAGGAAGTTGTTTGCAGTGAGGGTGGTGAGACACTGGCACAGGTTGCCCAGGGAGGTTGTGGCTGCTCCCTCCCTGGAGGTGTTCAAGGCCAGGTTGGAGGAGGCCTTGAGTGACCTGTTCTAGTGGGAGGTGTCCCTGCCTATGGCAGGGGGTTGGAACTGGATGATCCTTGAGGTCCCTTCCAACCTTCCCATTCTATGATTCTGGATTCCTTGTATCTTGTCTAAGTCTTGCTCTTTTGGTTTAAACCCATCAGCCTTTATCCAGTCATAACAGGCCCTGCTGAGAAGTCTGTCCCCATCTTTCTTATTGGCCCCTTTGAGTACTGAAAGTTCACAATAAGGTCTTTCAGGAGCCTTCTCTTCTCCAGGCTGAACAACCCCAAATCATAGGAGAAGTGCTCCATGCACTGAGACTGATGGGCTTGAACCCTCTTGTTCTTCTTCCTCAGCATGTACTGGTGGGCATGGGGTGCCACCACTGATGTGTTAGCTCCCTGTCCTGTCTCAGTCCCTGTTGTACAGTGGTCCCCAGAGCCTGGCCGTTGGGGGTTGCCTTTTGCAAAGCCTGTGGTGCTCATGTGGCAGGGAGATGCTTGGAGCCTGAGGGAGGCTTTGCAGCCACTCTTGGCACGTTCACCAGCAGCGTGGGAGTTAACAGGAGAAGCTGGGGGAAAGATGAGGGAAAGGGCTCAGACCTCCTCCACACCCCCCTGCCGTCCCCCTTGGCTGCTGTGATTTCATTGAGGCTGTGGATTGGCCTCCGGAGGATGGAACTGGGTAACACCACAACATAAACAGAACATCTGGAAGCTCTTAAAGGCTTTTATTTTTTAACACATTTACAAGAGCCAGGGACACTTGTGCACAGTGTTTTGCAAAGCTGGAGATGTTGCACTCTTTCTGTCTCCAAAACAGCCTGAAGCTGGTCTATCAGGCTTTCTCTTGGGGAAGGGTCAGAGGGGCTGGTTTGTACCTCCACATTGTATTGCTGAGGGTGTGATATCTTGGCCAGGGGGTGCCAATCTTGCTTGTATATTCCCTGTGAAGTCCAAAGCAAACAGATAAGAGTTGCATGATAAAAACGAGAGGAAATCTCTTCCCTTCTTTCTGTGTGCCCCTAGGACAGGGAGCTGGGCAGGGTTTGCCTGGTAGAAAAGCTATTTAATAATTTTATGGAGTGAGCAGGGTGAGAATGAAAGAGGAGAGCAAATGATTAATCTCTCCAAATAGGCCAAGAGCTTGTCTGAGTCAAATGGAAGCTGCTTGTGCCACACTTAATGGTGGAATTTGGAGCCTGCAGTATGTTGCAGAGCTTCTAGGTGAAGGACCCCCCAGGCAGAGAGGGATAAATGAGTCCTATTCCCACTCTTGTCACAGTGTTGCTATCAGACTCTGTTTCCCTTCCCCATCTCCTTCCAAACATTTGTGGAAAAGAAGCCCCATTCTGCCAGCTCATCTAGGACCACCCAGGACAGCAGTGAGGGCACAGGGATGGGCATGGGCTGGCTGCAACCTCCCTAGTAGGTAGAGGGAAGTAGTGCTCAGGCAAAACTGCCTGAGCTGCTTGTTCCTCTGATGGGGAGCAGTCGTCCCTGTGCAGTCCTTGATGCTAGAGCTGTCACCCTACAGCCCAGCTTGGCACTGGGATGTTGAATTGATGACTTGCATGTCCCTTGCACCACATAATGCAACTTATGGTCACACCAGCACTGAGCTGCTTTCCCTTCCTCTGCATTCCCAGATGCTGTTGTTTTGTCTGCTGTGTGGAAATAGCTACTCGATTTCCTTCCACCAGCCCTCTGGCTGTGTCTCTTATCCACCCTGGTGCTATCCTGCACCCTGATCTGATGTCTCCTGACCCTGTGGGACCCCAGCTTCGGGGCTACCCCTGCTTTTGGGCTCTCTGGAGTGATGTGGTTGGTTTTCTCATGGATGTTGTCAACACATCCTCATCTCACCATCCAAATGGCAGTGCTGGTGACTCAGCTGTCGCTGTGGATGGAGAGCTCCTTCCAGCCTGCTTAGATGTGAACTCTGCAAGCACAATGGGTCCTCACCAACCCCCAGGGGCCAGGGCTTGAGAAGGGCTTCAGCCTCCAAATTGTGGGGCCTTGGTCCTGGTGAGAATAGGGTAAGCTTGAAGGCACCAATGCCAAAGGTGCTTTTGGAGGGGACACTGGAGGTGCTGGTGTATCTTCTCTTTTACATGTGATCCAGATGTGTCCTTTGGTGACAGAGAGGAATCACAAACAGCTGCCTACCAGCTTGGACCTTCCATTAACATTGTGTTGTTCCTTCACAGGGTCTGTGGTGAAGGTTTGGAGTGAAGAAACCTGAGAGGAGACAGCCAAGGTGCTGCAGCACTGATTGTGGTCAGAGTACTCGGGACCACCCTCCTGAGGATGGGCACTTCAAGACAGGGACAGCAGGGACCAGCAGCTTGGCCTGAGCTCACCGTGGCCCAATGGAGCATCAGAAGCTGTGGTGAACTCCTTCACCCACCACTGAAAACAACTTCCCCACCAGCTGCCCCCTCTATGCTTTCTGGGCTCCAATTTCCTCCCAGTGCTGACCTCGCTCCTGACTCCTACGCAGAGCCAAGAGGACTTAATTAGCTGCTCTCTGCTGGGCTTTGGAAATTATCCTCTTGGCTGGGAAGTGCTGGTGATGGATGGTGAAGTGCTCTTGGGTCAAACAGTAGCTCAGTGCTTTTCCTGTGAAGGACCAAGTGCTTGCCCTGTTCCAAGGGCAATCCTAGATGTGGATTTTTTTTTTTTTTCCCACCACTCTGCTCTTCTTTTTGATGCCTTTTGAGGTCTTGGGTTTTTCTTGAGGATGGCTGGACCCAGCCTGAAGCATGTGGTGTTCACAAAGTGCCAGTGTCTGTGTTGAGAGCTGGAGGGGCAAAAGCTGTTGGAGGAGCCATGGGGAGGAAGCTGAGCTGGCAATCGCAGTGCCCTGCGTTTTAAAGCTGTCTGGCAGAGCCTTATCTTGAGCCAGAGGTGTTGGATGGCTTTGGGGTGGATTCTCCTGCTCTGGATGGCTGAGCACCCCCAGTTCCAGCACATCCCCTGTGGATCCCAACCCAGGTGCATGAGTGCAGTGAGGGGAACATCAAAACAGGGGAAAATGTCACCCTCAAAAAGAATTAAAGGTCTTAATCAACCTCTCTGCCTGTGCGAGTGCTCGATGTTCTTTTCCGTTTGCCTTGGCTCAGCCACACTTACATCATGGCCCTATCGTGGGGCTGCCGAGGGGATGCCTTTGATTGTACAGGAAACCAGGGCTTTGGCAAACTTCTCTGCCCTAACAAAGCCAGGCCAAGAGTTTAAAACCCTTTTGCTTTGCAGGAAAATTCTCCCCTGTCCTTTTCCCCTTCTCTTTTCTGCAATCCTCAACTGTCACTGCCTGACAGCGTGGCCGGAGCTGCTCCTCCTGTGCCTCCTGCTCCAGAAGTGCATAGGCAAGGCACTCTGGGACGTGGTTTAATGGCCATGGTGGTGTTAGGTTGAGGGTTGGAATTGATCTTAGAGGTCTTTTTCAACTGAAAGACTTCTATGATTCTCTGCAATGCAAATTAGTTTCCCTTAAATCGTGTTGGACTGTGTGTTAGAGAATCATAGACTTGTCAGGGCTGCAGAGGACCTTAAGGACACTTCCAACCCCTCTGCCATGGGCAGGGACACCTCACACCAGATCAGGTTGCTCAGAGCCTCATCCAGCCTGGCCTTAAAGACCTCCAGGGATGAGGCTTCCACCACCTTCCTTGGGCAACCTGTTCCAGTGTCTCACTACCCTCAGGGTGAGGAACTTCCTCCTCCTATCCTGCAGATTTGATGCAGGTACCATGTGGAAATACAACATAAAAAAGATTTATGTAATGGAAATGTTATTTTAAAATAAAAGATGTAGACCATTGTTTAAAAATTAAAAAGTGCCCTTTGATTTTAAAAAGCAGAGAAGCCTCCTGAGCATGGTTTCAATAGAAGTGGTGTGCAGCCATGGTGCTCACCATGGTCACTCACTGGTGTGACTGGTAGCATCTCTACATATCCCTGACTTCATTTCTCTGCAAAATGATTTCCTCACTTGCAGAAATTTGGTCAGAAACACAGAATTTTGGGTCCTTTCCTTTGAAACCCATTACTCAGCTTGTAAGAACTTCAGAGATTGTAAGGATCAGATGATAGCCTTGGGAAAAACTCTGGGAGTGCAGCAAAGCACAGCAGGCCATGAAACTTCTCTTGGTTTGGTAATAATGGGGTCTGGGAATCCCTAACAGAAGCCAACGTCAAAGTCATCTGCAACATTTCAATCACCCCAGCAGTGCAGGTGACCTGCTGTGTGCCAGGGCAGCCTGGACAGTGTGTGTGGACACCCTGGATTGTGGTGGGGTGGAGATGATGGTCTGTCCTTCACCATTGCTTATTTCAAGGTGTGTCTGAAGCAGAGGATGCTCTTTTTCTCTGGGTAGCAAGTGGGCCCCAAGGGGTGGTTACTGTGCCCTGTGGATGTGGTTACTGTGCCATGCATGTGCCTTTGCTCTACAAGCAAAGCAGCACAGGAGTGAGGCTTGGTGTAACTGGGTGCTCTGAGCTCCCCTGGTCTTGCTTTCTCCTTGGCAGTTTCTCCTCCCAGGTCTGAGAATTGTGATGAAGTTTGGCCCATGCCCCAGACAGCAGCAGCGCATAGGAGAAGCCCTCAGACAAGTGACAGAGTTCCCAGCTGTGAGTCAAACCTGGATTTTCAGGCTAGCTGTGGGACCCACCCTCTGAGCCTTGGGGAGCTGCAGTGTACCTGCTGAAAATGCAGATTTGGGCTACTGGAAGACACCTCAGCTTGATGGCTGCAGGGAAAGTGTAAGACTGGCGGTGGCTGACATGGCACTGCCATGTGTGGTACTCTTACAGCCAGCCTGCCCCAGGCTGGGCTCTGCAGCTGCATGTGAATCACTGTGATGGGAGAGCTGAGGTGTGAGGAGGTTGAATCCTCCCAGGCTGTGAGTTGGTCACACCTCCCACCCCAGTACACAGCAGCAACACCACAGCCAGTGCCACACTGTGGCATCCTTTTCCAAACCAATTCCCTGCCTGCGCACTGCTCCTTGCTTAATCCCAACCTGCACAGACCTGCTGATGGNGAAGGCTGAGGTTCTGAGCTTTTGGAGTTCAGAACTAATTGTCACTTCAAAGGCCTTTCCTGTGGGTCACTCACACAGCCCCGGCTTGTTCAGAGACAGTGAGCAAACAGAGAGCCAGGCCGTTACAAAGGGGAAGGGTGTGGGAGCTGTATTGCTATTTACCTGTGTACCCAGGAGGAAAACCTGCCTGTCATGCTTCCTAATAAATACAAACTGGGAGCATGGATAAACTCGTGGGGATTTATTAGTTTGCTTTACCAAATGCAAATATTAAGCCTCGTTGGCTCGGCCCAGGGGCTGCCTTTTGCCTTTTATGTGCGCTGCAGCGGCTGGCGCCTATGGGTGCTGATAAGGCTCTGCTCTGTGCTTAGCCAGGCAGGCTCAAGGAGTTGCTTTTCAACTGCTTTTGTCTCCCCTTTCTTTCTTTCTTTTTTTTTTTTTTTTTTTTTTTTTTTTTTTTT
>VWZE01000938.1:288772-310391 GCA_013396675.1 Eubucco bourcierii
CCTGCATCCTGGTTCAGTATGGTGGAACATTGTGGGACATGCAATGGCTGCTGTGATTACAGGGCACTGGGAGGGGTCTCACTACACTCCATGAAGCCACATGGCTCCAGTTCTGCAGCTAACACTGGGGATGTGCAAATATGAGCAGGTGCTGCTCAGGGCAAAACTGCCCAAGGGAGGTCCTGCGGTTAAGTGCTGTGAGAAAGAAAACAGCATCATCACCATTCCCACTGCCCCAGGCCCCTGCTTGACCTTGGGCAGGTTGCCTTTTTCTCTCTGGCTGCATCCTGGAAGAGTGGTGTTGAGCTGGGTCCTGCCAGGATGTCTGGGTGTGGGAAATGTGCCTCCTTGCACTCCACACGCCGCTGCTGCTGCCTATTAATGCCTTGTTAAACACTGACTATTTGCTGTGCCTTGTCCCCGTGAGCTGTGCTGGGAGGGGGCTGGATGCTTTGCCAGGTGTTCTTAAGAAAAAAATGGGATTTATTTCATTCCCTTTTTTCCCCCTTGGGAAGAGCCTTTCTCCCTGCTGTGTCCCTTCAGTGGGTGCCTGCGTGTTGCCCCATGTTGAGAGCTGCCAAAACACAAATCATTACCCGGGGTATGAACTGAGATTCGCTCTTTGAAACCTCACCTGCTGAGTGACACAAATCCCGTGGTGGTTTTCTGCACACTGAGGAGTGAATGTTAGCTCTGATGTAGGAAGTGAAAACCTTGGGAGCTTCCTACTGAAAATATGCCCTTTGCAAACACTGTCACTGCTCATACTTGACGGGTGCTTGCTTGGCTGCAGGAGCAAACACTGCTGCCCCACAAAGCTCTCCAGCTCCATGTGATTTATTATATATGAGATGAGCATAGAAACCCAACAGGGTTGCTTTCTAAAGGAGAACTGCTGGAGTTCTTGACTCACCTTCCACATGGCAGCCCTTTAGAGTGTGCTCCAGTCACCCAGAAGAGAAAAAAACCAAAAGAATAACCTGGCAGCCCTGTCACTGCAGAAATGGCAGCTCCTAAAGTCGAGGCTCTTGTTCCTTGCCAGGGCTCCAGGAGCTGAGGCTTTCAGAAGAGCTGCTGTGGCTTTCCACAGCTCTCCATTAGTCCTGGGAGCTGGCAGTTTTGAAATTCATATTTGCAGACCTTCCCCTCCCTACCTCTGCTCTCTCCCTAACGTGAAAAAATCCTCTCACCTCCAGCCTGGCTTCCAAGTACGTGATTGAGAACATGTGAATCCACAGCGCCTGAACTGCGAGTGACCTCCAGGGAGTAAGTGGGTTAATCAGAGCTGGGCTCTTCCCCACACTTCAGTCGCTAAAGCTCCTGCATTTCCTCCTGATGACTGATAAGGAGGGATTGAATTTATGAAAGAGATGAAGATGTTTGGATAAGCTACAGCACCGAAGCAAGGCTGCCTGACAAGTTGGGGCCTGAAGGAAGCCTGTGGAGTTGGAGGCAGTTTGGATTGTTTCTGGGTTTTTGGGTTTGTTTTTTTTCTTCCCCAGGCCTGTTCCCCCAGCTGGGATTGTGGATCCCCACAGACATGCAGAGATGTGGCTGAGTGCCCTGGGTATCCTGGCTGAAAGGATCTGCTCAGGGGTTTGGCTCGGTCCTGGGCTCTGTGGGGCACAGCTGAGATGTCTGGCAGCTTGCAAAACCCCAGCCTGGCCTCGCTGCCCTGCCTTGGGGCCATGTACAGTAAATAGCATCTGCCACTTGTGTCACTGCTAACTGTGCTGCTCCTTAGAGCACAGATGTTGCTGTACTGCCGTGATGGGCACTCATACCATGAGACCTGGAGCCTCACAGAAATGTGTCACAGAATGTCTGAGCCTGGAAGGGACCTCCAAAGATCATCCAGTCCAACCCCCTGCCAGAGCAGAGCACCTATAGTGTCCTTGCTCTTCTATCCCCACCTCTGAGTGGTTTTGAGGCAGACTTGGCCAGATTGGTACTGTCCCATGAGCTACAAGCAGCCTGCTGCAGGCAGAAAGAGCTGGTGTGCCAACTGCTGTGGCTGTGACTTTCTTTCCAAACCCAGATCCTATATGACAAATGTGGGTTCAGGTTATTGAGTACAACTCTTGGTTATTTCCCTGCTGTTCTTCTGCTGTGCCAGAGAGGCCAACACCTGTGTCTCAGAGATGTTTATCTCTGGGTATTTTTAGACATGCCTTATCGATGCTGAAAGGTGAATCATGTTTGGGAAAGGGAGCTGCTTCTTCTCCAAACGTGTTTTGGAAAACAGAGCTCCAGAGGGAGGGGCAGGAAAGCAGCAGTGGGGAATGACCCATCACAGGCATGCAGCATCTCTCCAGCTGCCCACAGGGAGGACAGCCTGTCCCCTGCGCTTCAGTGAGTCTTTGCTGGGACCTGGTGGCTTCTCTTGGGGCACTAAGCAACCTGGTTTCTGCAGTGGGCAACGAGGTGACAGCTCTAAGAGTTTCCCCAGGGCTTAAATCTTTGGTCCCAGACCATTAGCCAGGACAATGATGGGCCCAGGAGAGGTTGGCCACCTGCACACTGTGGCTGTCTGCAGTGCTGCAGGATGAGCAGGGTTTGTTGAGCACCTGCAGTACCCTTGCTTATGGTCATAGTGCTTTGACTGTCCTCTTGGACCCACCTGGAGAGTTCTCCACTTGGGTGCAGAGCTGTGGAGTGATGAAACCACAGGAGAGCTTGGCTTTTTGCTGCTCTCTGGACTGCCTTTTTCCTCCTAAAAGGCACTGTTAAAGCTGGAGAGCCTGGTTGCAGGGCAGCTCTGAGAGTGGCCACGAAGGCTTTCTACCTTCAGAAGGCTTGCAGGTGGGATGGGGAAGGTTAAACCTTGGGAGCTCCGGGCACAATTGTTGCCCCCTCCTTTGATATCCTCCCGCCCCCCCCTCCAAACCTCTGCAGGAAAAGAAAGTAATTCGGGTTGATGTCTCCATTAAAAAGCTGCAGCAGTAAAGTGGTTGTTTGTGCTGAGAGGGGAATGCCCAGGGGTAATTTATCTTGACATTTATAGAAAGCATAAGGGTTTACTCATTCATAAAATGAAGGCAGAGGCTGTTGTGCTGCGCTGCCTGTGCTCCGCAGCCGCTCCAACATTATTGTAGCTGATCGTAATCGTTTCCGGACGTGCCCCAGTATGCCTACAGGGGGTTGCATGGGAACAGTAACAATGTGGGACAGGAGAGCAAACCTGTTGGACAGGAACGGGCCCGACTGGAGCTAACAAATCCTCTTCCTGGCCAGGCTTTTCTGAATGGCAGGGGAGAGCCAAGGGGAGGACCTGCTGGTGGCTGGCATCGTGGAGCTGGCATGTGCTGGGCTCTCGGTTTGTTTTAGCTGGAGGGAGTCCTGGTGCTGGGGGTTCTCTGTGCTCTGTAGCTCTGAGGAATGCTTTGTTTTCAGAACAAGATGTTTTTAGAAAATGATTTTTGGTGCTTGGTTCAAGCACATAGAGAGGGCTGCTCTGGTGCAGGATGGAGCAGAAGTGGAAGGTCTGGCTCTGGCCTTGGAGCAGAGAGTGCCATAAGATGCATCTCAAGATGTCTTCTTGTGTTGACAGTTGTTTGTAACTTCCCTTAAGCTCAGGCCTGCCTGCCGTGTGGACAGCAAACCTGTTTGTGTGGCTGGATCACGTTGGTGCACCCAGACTGCCTGTTGATGCTTCAGAGGGGTGCAGGTTTTGTGTGCAAATGCAATGGCTTGCAGAGCTTTCCTCTTCCCCACAGTGCATCCCTAGGCTGCTCTTGGCAAACCTTACTTAGCAGGTCAGGAGATTGTGGAGGTGCTTCAGCCCATTTGTCTTTGCTGTTGTGATGCTCATATCTCTTCTCTTGGCAGAGAACCAGGTCTGCTGGATTCTCATGGTCTGTGTTGGTATTCCAGCTTTTTATGGCTGACCTTGTGGCACTGGGCTGCTGAACAGCCGTGGTATCAGAAGCGTTATCATTGTTAATCCCCTGTAATCCAACTTGCTAACAAGCCCCACTTGTAAATTAGCAACTGTGGCAAAACCATCTGTGAAGGATCAGCAGGGGAGAGGTTGTGGAAGACCTGCAGATGTTGCTTTGGACAGCAGAAGCATTTGAATTTGCAAGCTGCAGTCCTCAAAGGCTGGAGTTGGCCCTTGAGTGACCATCCATAGAACACGAAGCAGTGGGCTTAGGGCAAGGAGAGTAAGATATTTCCTTGGAAGACCTCTTGGTGTTTGTGAAGGATAGAGGATGTTAAACTGAGCTGCAGTGTGACTGGTCTCAGCTGATGGAGAGCCCAGGGCTGTATTACAAGCAGCAATGTCCTTCCCATGGGCACATGGCCTGTCCTATGCTGCCCCAGCAGGGATATGGTGATGACTCTACAGCCTGGGGCAGTGGCTGCCTAGCTCCCATAACTGTTCTTGGCTCTCACTGGGTTTCCCCTTCTCTGATTCCTGCCAGCAATAAGTGCCCAGCTTGGGACTGATTTTTAGCACTGGGGATCTGGTGCTTATCGATCCGTGGTGGCCACCAGCCTGGAAAGTGCAGAGGCCAGCAAAACATGGGAATACTTTACCTTGGACAAGCAGCAGAGGAAGCGGCTTTAGCTGCAGCACAGCTGCGTTCAGCCAGGTGCTGCTGGCATCTTGCAGCTGGGGAGGACAAAAACGGATCCCCAGACCCCTCCCTGAGAACTGGAGGAGAGCAGACTCACCCGTGCTTGGCTGGCCTGCATGGGTGTTTAATAAACAGTGAGACCGAGGAGGAGAAACCTGCCTGGAGTTGTCTTAAGGTGATAAAATTCCTTTGCCGCTTGAGCGCACTGATTAGTGCAGCTTGATGTGAGGTGATGCTGGCTTTGCCTCTGGGCCTCTCCCTCCTCTCACTGTGTCTCCTCTGAGCACCCCAGCAGCTTTTTTGGCCACGGTGCCCCAACTGCTTTCATCACCATTGGGATGCCATGTGGGAGATGGCTCCAACTGCAGCTTTTCTGTCCCCCACTCCAGGATAGCTGAAGAGGGGTGGAGTGAAGAGGTTGGGTGGTGTGAAGAGTAGCAGCTTGGCACCCCCTGCACCCATTCTCTGCACCCAGCCAGATTTTCCTCCTGTCTCTTGGGAGTGGCTGAGCTGCAGTTTTGGCAACAGCATCTCCTGGGGCATGACGTGCTGGAGTGTTTGAGCAGGTGAGCCTGAGCAAGCGCGGGCTGTGGTGACTCAGATCCACCCGGCTGCTGCCGGCACTGTGCCAAGGCCACCCGGGGCTGCAGGGGTTGTTGCCAGGCTGGGGGGGAGGCAGGTATTATGGGGTCCTGAGCCTGGTGTGGGGGTATGGTGCCTCTCATTGTGTGGCTCTTCAGAAGCTTGGGTTAATCTAAATGTTAATTGAAGTGTTTCAGCAGTGGCTTGGCTTGAGGTGGGTGAGTCACTCACTGAGTCACACTATTCCCATGCCAGGTGGGGGACACTGCCTCTGCTCAAGTGTGACTGTGGGAGATCAGAGAGCAGACACAGCCCAGGCTCAGGGGTTACCAAGCTGCTCATCAAGAACTCTCCTGACACTGCTCTCCTGCTCATCTTCTTCCCCAAGTGTTCCTAGCACTGACCCCCAGGCTGACCACCTCTGCCCCCCACTCCTTTTTCTCCTCGTGACCTATGCTTTGGACAGTAACCTGGTAGCAGTAAATCTGAGCCCTTAAAGCTTGGTGTGGACCTCGTGTGCAGCTCTGGTGGCTGCTCTCACTGTGTCAGTTGGGACTTTCCCCAGTTTGATGCTTTTACTCAGTCACAGCCTGTGGCTGAGCATAATGATGAGTTGGTGGGGATGGCTGACCAGGGCTGCTCAAAGCCTTGATCCTAGCTTGGGCTAAAACTGAACAGTAAAAGCAAAAGCTTGGCATTAACCCCCACAAATCTCAAGGTGCTGCAGGACCTTCAGTCCAGCGAGGAAGGTGGACAGCTGTGCAGTTTGTGTGAGTTTGCCTCTTCAAGCTCCTTTTCTGCTGAGTGATCCCATGGGTGAAATACTCCTGCCCCCTTCCCAAGGCTGTCCCCACAGCCTGGACTCCCCAGTGACACTGGGTGAGACACTGGAAAGGGCTGCTGAGAGAAGTTGTGGATGCCTCATCCCTGGAAGTGTTTAAGACCAGTCTGCATGAGGCTTTAAGCAACCTGGTCTAGAGAGAGGTCTCCCTGCCATTGCCAGGGGACTTGGAACTAGATGATCTTGAAGGTCCCTTCTAACCCAGGGCAGTCTGTGATTCAGTGACATCCGCGTGGGTGCCCCGAGCTGAGGCTGTCAGGGTCAACCCCTGATCCCCGCAGTGATCCTTGGAGCTGGGGGCGAGGCTGTGACATCACCACGGCCGCTGCCCGTTGGCTGCCCTGTCGGTGATGTCATTGCCACTCCTGCTCGCTTTCCCGGCCAGACCCCCGCAGGGATGGGAGGGTTGCCATGGAAACGTGTTCAGCATTCCCAGCCCATGGCCACATCCACAGCGGAGGATCCGCGGAGATGTTTGTGCTTCAGATGGGGCAGAATAATATCTGGGAGGAGTTAAAGCACTTAAGAGACATATTTATACATTTTATAATCATAGAACGGCTTCGGTTGGCAGGGATCTTAAAGATCATCTCGTTCCAACCCCCCTGCCATAGGCAGTGACACTTCCCACTAGCCCAGGTTGCTCAAGCAGCCATCCAGCCTGGTCTTAAACACTTCCAGGGGTGAGGCATTCACAACTTCTCTGGGTGACCTGTTGAGTGTCTCAGCACCCTCATAGTAAAGAATTTCTTCCTAAAGCCTAGGCTCCAGTTTAAAACCATTGCCCCTTGTCCTAGCACCACAGGCCCTTATAAAAAGTCCCTCTTTTGCAAAGCAAAATGAACTCTGCATGCATCAAATCCCCTTCACTGAGCAGGGAGCTAAAACTCCTTGCCGACACCTGAAGCAGACTGATGGGAGCAGCTTTTCCCATGCTCTGGGTCTCCAGGGAGTTAAAACTAGTTGTGTTCCTCCCATTTAACCAGACTTAAGCCTTCACCAGCCCAGAAAGAATAGTTATGAAGGACCTGGCTGCTGTCTTGCTGGAAGGAGGAGTTTTAAATAAAGTTTTAAATGTTACCAAAGAAACTTTTTTAAAAAGCAAGCAGGGAACAGAGGTTTCAAGGGCAGGCTGGTTGGAGATGTCTGTTTGGAAAGTGAACTAAAAGCAGCTGGTCCCTCTGAAGCAACCCTGTGGGAGTGGAGGCTGCCCAGCTGCCCTGCTCCAGCCCACACTCCCCATCCCTCTGTCCTCTGCTGCTGGCTGCATGCTCTTTCCAAGGACGGAACAAAGCCTGTTACCCCAGAGTTCAACTTTGACCTTGCTGTGGCAGGATTAAACTCTCACAAAGATGAACAACTCGATTTGCAAAGAGTTAATTTCCCCTCCCTCCCTTCCTCTGTTTTTTACTCCTTTTCCTTCCAATTGGCCTGGTTTGCTGCAGAGGAATTGGGAAAGCAAACAGAAAAGAGACCTCAGCCTTGGGGGTGCTGCTGTCTGGAGGATGATGTAGGCGACCCAGTGCTGCAGCAGCAGCAAACAGAAGGGTGCACAATTGGGGCTTCATCTTCTCCCCCTTATGCCTGTGGCTCTGCACTTTGCTGTCAGGGTCCATTTGGTGGTTTGGGAGCATCTCTGTAGAAACCACATGTAGGGAGCCCCAGCAGAGGAGCTGTTTGCAAGTGAAGGGAGGAAATGCATCCTGCTGCGGATGTACAGTGCAGGCTGCCAATCCTCTGGCTATCTGGCACTGCCAGCTGGTAGCATTGATCCCTAATTTAGCCCGTGGGCTAGGGCGACTTGGTCGGCTCTATAAAGGGCTGCACCTCCAGCACCACCTGCTTAACTGGGTGCACCTGTGCTACTATGGCCTCATTGCCATCCCCTGACTGCAACTGCTACTTGTTTCTCATAGCAGGAGGGAGGTTTTGCCTAGAGGATGGAGTTCCTGTCCTGAAGCAGGTACTGCTGTGGAAGCACCATCAGTGGCTCTTCTCAGGGAAGAGAAGTTTTTCCCTGATGCAAGCAAAAAAGGTTTGTCCTTTGATTATATTTTGTACTGAAATCTGGGTTTAGCTTTGGTGAAGAGCTGAGTTTTGCAAGGGTTAAGATTGCTTTGTTTTTACATACCCACTCCCCCCCAACAACAACCCAAACCAAAGCACTACAGCCTAAAATTTGAAGTGACTTCAGCAGCAGCTTTGTAAGCATCTGCTGATTCCTTTTCAAGTTAAAATGGTGCCTACATCTTTCCTCAGCTAACTCCCAGCTCACTGAGTAGGAGAATAATGAAATGTGTGTCCTGGTGAGCTCAGACCTGTGCTCTGTGTTGTTGCTGGGCTGGTGTGATCCGATGAGGTTGATACAGAGGATGATTTCACTGTTCCAAAGAAGCTGATTGCTGACCAGCTTTGGGCATAAAGATGTCTCCTTACTCTAGTTACAAAATTCATTGGAGTTTGGAGAGGCTGAAATAAGTAAAAGCAAAATCTTGTCTGTGCTGTGAGGCAGCCACCTGTTAGTTAATAGATGAGAGGAGGAAAAAAAAAAAGAAAAAGACTTTTGCTGCTGGTGTGGTCTTACCCTTAGTGAGAAGCTAAGGGGTGCAGCTTTGCTTCTTGCCAGCCCTGGCTCCTGGCAGTGCCCTCTTTTGCCACCCAGGCAAATGCATTTTTCATTCATTATATAACTGCTGAGTGTGACTGGCAGAGCTAGTCAGGAGTTGGAGCAAGCCTCTAACCAAGAGGCTCCTCCAAGCTTCCCGAGAGGGAGGGCGACGCAGCCGGACAGCTTCCCATCTCTTTGCCAAACTCAGCTGGTCCTTGCCAAGAAGCAGGGATGTGGGGGCTCAGGAGAGCGGGCGGGTGCCCAGGATGCCGCTTGCAGGGCTTGGGTGTAAGTGGAAGCAGATGTTGGATCTGCAGGCAAGCCAGGAGCATCACCAGAGCTGCTCAGACTGGGTGTCTGGGAGGATGCTGTGAAGTTGGGGCCAGATGTACTTAGGCGCCTGACTCCTGTTGTAGTCAGTGGGATCTGGGCTTTGGAAGCAGAGGCTGTGCCAGACCATGGGACTGTGGAAGGCTTCTGACCCGTTTAAGGCCAAGCTGAGGATTACTGTTTGCCTGCAAGCAAGCTGCCAGGAGCTGTTTCAGATGCCTGTGCTAGCCCTCTCCTCATGGGTGCTGCTGGGAACCCGTGGCACAAAGGGGCCTCTCATTTGTGGTACCCAGGCCAAGAGCATCCATGTGCCCTCCTGGACCATCTCTGAGGTTTAAGTAGGGCAGGCAGGGTGGGTGTTTCACTCACTGCTTGTACCACAGGACAGCAAGGCTGGTGCAAACCTGTGCTCACCCATGGCTGCACTGGGGCTGTGCATTGCAGTGGCATGCACTTGGTGACTCTTCATGATCTCACCTGTACATTGTGGCTTTCTTGCAATGAGTGTGCAGGATGCTCAGGGACACAGGCTCCAGCATTTTCATCTTGTGCACTTCCTTTGTCTCCCTCCCTGGCCTGGTGCCCCAGCTTGTCCTCCCTGATGCAGTGTGGAGGGTGCTTGGAGAAGGAGCTGCTTCATGGGAAGGGAAAGAATTGAGCCCTGACGTTGTTTCACGGCTGGCATGGTTCAGAGCATGTGGCTTTCAGGGGAAGGGTAACTGCTGGGCAGCAGTGTGGGTGTGAAGGGCGTGGGCTGGTGCAACTGACCCTGGGGAAAGCAGAGGTTATGGAAATGCAGGCAGGGAGGGCACAGAGAGCCCAGTGGTTTTACACAGGCATTGCCCCAGGGATGTGAGCTTGGGCAAAGCTGCCTCTAGCCCCTGGGGGAGAGGGGCAGGCTCTGGAGCAGTACCCTGGGGCAGCCCTCACTTTGGCAGGGGATGTGGAGCCTGTGGTTTGGGCGTTCAGCATCAGATATTTGGGAGCTCGCCCAAGACCGAGGGCAGACAAGTGGCTCCTGGGGGAGGGGCGGGGAGAGCATCTCCACTACACACAAATCCAAACCATCAGGGGCAAAACTCCTCTTCAGGTGGTGTAAACCAGCTCTGTCCTGCCTTTGGACTTCAGCAGCCTTTTTTTTTTTTTTTTAAATAGTTTTATTTTATTTTTCTTTTTTATTTACAAACCCTTTGCTATCGACTGAGGAGCGCGGAGTGGGAGGACAAAACTCCTGGTTTGCAGCCCACTATTACTAAGCAACCATGTCCTAAAATTCACAGCCCAATGGACAGAACTTTGTTTACCAGGAAGAAAACACTTGAAAAAGGGAATCTTTGGCGGAAGCATGACGGGATTAACGCTGGGGTTTCTTTAGGCAGTTCTGTTGTTTTTCAGGGCCTGACCTTGGTGCTCTGGTTCGCTTTTGCCAAGCGACTCTTTTCCCTGACTAACTTNTAGAAGCCTGAGATTATTTGCTTTAGAGCAGAGGGAGTCGATCATTAGATGCCTTGCTTCTGAAAATCCCTCTGTAATTAATTTTCTCCTGAATTAATTAGGAGAATTGTGAAGGGAAGCTGGGCCAGGAAGGTGCAAGGGAAGGTTTTTTGGGATGATGGGTGTTGGCAGGAATTAAATTGCCTTCCTTTCCTTTTCTGAGATGATTGTTAGAGCTGCTGTGAGCTGTGGCTGGTGTGAGGTGCTGTGTGTAATGTGTCACCATTCCGAGTGCTGGTCCAGAGCATCTTCCCCATTTTCGTGTGTGCCCTTGGCACAGCCAGCACTGAAGTGAGATGGGCAAAGGCAGACAGCTCATTGGGGCTGACATGGTGAGGCCGAGCAGTGCTGGGCTATGTGAGAGATCATTTCCAGGTGCTGTCCAGGATGTGCTCCTCATCATAGGGCTAAACGTGGGGGAGGAAAATCAATTGAGGGTTTAGGAGATGTTGGTTTGTTCTCAGCTTTGCTGTGCAGTGAGTAGAATCACTGCCTCGATTCCACTTGGGAATGGGAGCAGTCAGTGAGCCTTTACTGCACGGTGCCTTGCAAGCATGAAGATGTAAGAATAGAGAGGCTCTGTCTTGGGCTCCTCGTGATCAGCAGAAAGATCTCCATCATCATCCCCAGCTTGGTTTCTTGCATTCAGCCCTCTGTTAGCGTCAAGCAGCAGAAACTCCTGGGCTAGTGGATGTGCATCACCCTCCAGAGCTCACCTGCATGTGCCGAGCTGGGCTGAAGCCGCTGCCTGCCCGTGGCCCCCTGCTCAGGCGCGCTGCGGTCAGCGGTGGCTAATCCTTCCTTCCCTGCTCGGGGCTGGCGGAGGCGGGTGGGAGGGAAGGGCAGCCTGACGAGCATGGGAATCTGGAAGGCTATTCAGTGGTAATTATCAGCCTCAATACTGAGCGTGGGGGAGAAGGGGGGGAGCTGGGAGAGAGGGGAAGACCCATGGGGAAAAGCATCGTGAGGAGATTCCTCCCTCTCTGTCACCGCAGAAAGGGAGCAGGCTGGGGGCAAGGGGAGGGACGGAAGGGGTGACACTGTTGGGAAAATTCTCCCTCCCTGTGCTGAGGATGAGGTGGGTGCTGTGGCTCTGCTTGTTGTCTCCTGCAGGTGCCCTGCTGGGTAGCTGGTCCCCAGGGATGGCAAGTCCTGAGCCTGTGTCTCGGTGTCAGGGACCCCCGACCAGTCCCTGATGAGCTGGTCCTTGTGGCATGAAGCAATGTGCTATTGCACCTGCCTAATTAATCCAAATTAGTCCAAGTGCTGTTGCTTCTCCAGGCAGTGGTACCTCCTGGAGGCAGAGGCTGAAGGGAGGGGGCGTAGAGACTTTGCCAGCAGCTGGTGGGACTTGGGCAAGGAGCTCCTGAAGTCTCCTGTGGTGACATTTCCAATGTGCCTGATTTGAAAATGAGTTGGGCATACCCAAACTTGCAGCTGAAACTGGGCATGAGCAGTCTGTGTCTGCAAGGCACCTGCACAGCTCTGCACAGACCTCAGGGGTCCTGTGACAGCAACCAGAAGAAATCAGTGATCTTTAGGTACTCCAACCCATTTGGGAACCTCTGCTCTGGGGCAGTTTGTTTAAGACTGGCTTTTCCAGTTCAGGATATTGCTGAAGTAGGCACCAATGCAGCTGGATCCAATGTCTTGTGTGTGTGAATGATCTGTGGTGCTGCAAATGAAGACTGGATTGCTGTTTGCTTCGTCTCTCTGCCTATCACCTGGCAAAGGGTTTGCTCTCCTACCTTAGTTTCACCTTCTCAAATTCTATCAAATGTCTCTTCCCCTGAAATGTCAGTAGAGTTTTTATTTAGCAGAGGTTTGGGATATTCTTCCTACCAGATTACACATAGAATGTACACTTTGAGGTTTAATCCCATCTCCAACAAGCCATGGCACATCTGGCATTATCCTTGGGTTTGGTAATCTTCAAGATCTTTTCCAACCAAAACAATCCTGCAATTCACAGCATCCAAACTTGGTTGCCACCACAGGGACCAAAGTTGGTTTCTCCATCAGTTTGCACTCAGAGGTCCCCACTGCCCTCTTTTTGCCCCAAATCTGGGAGACTCTCAAGGTTGCATTGAACAGGGAGGGGCTCAGGTTGCACTTCCCAGGGCTGAGTTGCCACCACTCTCTCCGGCGATCCCGGAGGCTTTTCCATGATGTCCTGCTGCAGGTGCACTGCCCTCGGCATCGCAGGGAATGAATGCAGGACCTGCTCCTCTCCCTCCCACTGCCGTCTTCGGGGCTACAATGTTGAGGGTAATAAAACCCCTGAGGTCCCTCTGCCCTGCTCTGAATGGGACCTTTGTCTCTGCAAAGAAATGACTTGAAACTGATCTGGGGAAAGGCGATTGTTATCTGAAGGCTCCTGAACTGTTTGGATCCTGACTTTGTTAGAGATCTTGTAATTTAAACTTCAACCTGCTTATTAGAAATTCGAGATAATAGTTTAATAATAAAAAGCAGAATTTTTTTCTCCCCTTTTCTCCCCTGCTTTCTGTGTTCCTGTCCTCCTCTTTCTCTCAGCTGCTGGGGATATTTAATCGTGTGATGCAAGTGTCCCGTCCCCCCCACTTCCCTCTCTGCTTTTATTCTCTGAAATCGTGGGATGAAATGGTGAGATGTTTCTTTTTGAGGTCTGCCAAGGAAAAGTGATGCAGGCTTGTCCCTGTGGTCCCTGTGCGTGCACTTTGGAGCATGCCCATGGAGAGCTGAAAGGAGCTGGAGGGAATGCCAGCTTGGGAGTTGTCCTCAGTTCGTGTGGGTCTCCTCCCCTGCCAGGGCCTGGAAATCCATCCAGGTGAGGGGGGTGGGGGTGGGGTGTCCCTTCCTCATGCAGCTGCCCTCTGAAAAGATCCCTGCACACCCCCAGCTGCTCAGTGCTTGTGCTCAACTCACTGCCCTGCCCAGCGGGGCAGTTTGGGCTGGGATTTGGGAGTTCTTCCTAAGAATGATCCTCATCCAAATTTCCCCAGCTGGGCAGCAGCTCCCTGGCCCCAAAAGCACCCAGAGGAAACGTGTTTGGACATGTGCGGGGTGTATCAGCATTCCTGCCGCCCTCCCGCGCTCCCTCCCTGCCCGGGAGTGGCCACTTGCCATGGGGCTGGAGGTGTCGATCCGGAGCCCCCTGCCAAGCCTGTGCCTGGGGATGGGGTGCTATTGGAAGAGGCTGGCAACCCGTAGGGCTCCCCTGGGGCATGTGCATGAGGCAGGTGGGCAGCAGCCCTGGCACAGCCCCGCTCTGCCCCGGTTCCCTGCCGCTCGCCCCGTGAGCGGATGGTGCCTGCAGGCAGCGCTCGCTGCTGGGAGCGCAGTGCCGGTGCCAGAGTCTGCGTCCGGCTGCAGCCACTCCGCTCCCGGGGCGCAGGAATGCGGAGGGCTGGGTGGGAGCCTTCCCGGGTGACCCCAGTGGGTGTGGGACCGGCCGAGGCGGAAGCCACCCCAGCAACCCCACGTTGCTCTCTGCACTGCGGTACCTTCGGTTCTTCCCCTCAGCTGCTCCCGGCTGCGAGGAGCAGAAGGGTTTGCTTCTGCGGCTTCCTCCTGGGGGAGTAAAAGGGAATTGAGCTGAGCCGCCTCGGGTGAGGTGCTGTGGCTCTGTCCTGGTTTGGAGGTGACTACCAGGCAGTCTGTCACACGCACAGATGGCACAGACCCCTGCTGCCATCCCCTGCTCTTGTTCTGCTGTTCCTTGGTGCTCATTCACGTGAGCTTTGTGCTCAGAAGTTGGAGGGGTGGGTTAAGAGACGAGTTCTGGGTGTTGGAAACCTGCAGCTGTGTAGATTGCATTTTGCCTCTGCCTCTTGCCGAGTGCCTTGGGCTGTGAGGATGCTCCAGGTGGTCTTTGTGAGGAGTGAGGAAGCTCAGAAGGGCATTCTGGGGGGCTCCCCATCATTGCACCATAACCCTTCCCAGTTGTGTGCGGTGCAGAGAAAATGTCATCCCAGCCAGGCAGGCTTTGACAGTCCCACCCAGAGCAAAAGGCTGGGGCTCAGCCAGGAGGTTTCTGGTGATTTTAGCTCTTACAGAGGCGTTTGGATACTGCTGGCTCCCATGGCTGTCGCTGGCTGAGAGGAATTACAGGGAGACAGAGCTCAGCCGGAGCCACAGCTAGTCTGCAGATTTGGCAAACTTGCTGTTTAATGACTGTGGCTGGGCTCCTTTCAAGGCAAAGGCCCAAACTCACAAAAGTTACCTGTCTAAAGTCATGTTCGTGGGCTCTGGATTTGCTCAGGCACTTACAAGCTGGATCTTCAGCCCTGGGCTTCTTTCCAAGCTGGGAATGTTTGGTGTGGGTGAGGGGAAATGCTCCTGCTCTGTGCCCCTGTGCCGGTGATGGACAGCCCAGGGTGAGAAGGGGAGCTGTATTTGATGTGTCTGTGGGTGCTTCTGAGCAATTTCCTGCTGGGCCCAGGTTACCTTGGTTCATATTGGCTCCTGCTCTAGATGCCACTTCCATGACATCATTTGGCTCTTGAAGAGTGGAGGAGGTGAGACACTTCTGAGTGATTATCTAGTGCAAATAGACCATGGTAAATAGACTCAGTGAAGTATTGACACTGAGACTGTTTCTCTTCCTAATTTCCTGCTCTAGGTGAGTTTGCCAAATAGCCAAAAATAGAGGGAGGGGGAGGACCCAAACCCTTCAATCCCAAGCTCAGACCAGGACTTCAAATTTCAAGTCAGGGCATATAGCTGCTGTCATCCAGGTAATTGTGTTAGCAGTTAATGACATAACTTCCACATGGGATCTTGGATGAGGACTAATTTTAGGAAATGAGTCTATTTAGCTTGTTTGTATTAGTTGGGAATCTTCCTCCTGGACCTGTGCCCTGATGTTCTCAGCGTTATGCTATCAAACTGCTGGTCCCTGTCCTGGGTACAACTACCTTTCCTGGGACAAAACATCCTAAAGAGGCATTAAAATTATTTCCTTCTGACATGCCCCATCCTTGCCTCTTGCCCAAATGGCACCCAAGGTGGATGCATTTCCAAGGTGAGGAGGGATGAACAAAATCCTTGAGGACTGATGCACCTAAGCTGTGATGAGCAGTACTTTTCCCAGCAGAAGAGTACTGCCTATGCTGCCTGTCCCCTCTTGCCCTGTGGAGAGGGTACTGAGGGTACTGCCACTCACTTTGCCTCACTCTTCTCCTGCAGCACTCTCCTCACCAACCACACATCATATGAGTGCCTGAGCAAGTCTGGAGCTCACAAATGATTGCACACAGGCAACTTGATGGGTTTGGGCCTTGTGATGGTTTGAGAGTTACCTGCTCCCCCGACTCTATGAAAATCACCCAGACTAGACTCAGCCAGCTGGAAGTTAAGGACTGAAACTCTATTTACAGCTTAGCACAATATACAAGCAGAGATAGACACAATAGACAGGAATAGTTACAGCTATATACAGAAATATACAAGTTAAAGGTAATACAGAAGCACAATCCCCCTCCCACAAATCAGAGTCTCTGGGAGGGGCTCCCAACCACCCTTCCACCTTCTTTCCACCCCTCTACCTTATCCCATGGGTCTACCTTATGTGCAAGGTGAGTTTGGAGGATCAGGGATCAGCAAAGGGGGTTAGAAGCAGGGTGATTAGTTGGGTTACACAACAGAGAGGCCAGAAGACACAACAGCTCTCAGAGAGAGCGAGAGACTCTCTCTTTTATCTCTATTTGTGTCCTTGATTTTATACATCTCAGCAAGCATATGAGTGAAGTAGACATCACCATTGTCTTCTCTTCACAGCTTGTAATCTAATTTTTCTCATTAAAATATTCCAGTTAGCCTCAAACCAGCACAGGCCTTTGCCTTCAGATGAGCTTCATCCCCAACTCAACATGCTGGCTGCAGCACAGGTCCCAGGGCACAGCAGATACTCAGCACTCTCAGGCTGGCAAACTTTAACTAACAGAGCCTGTTTGTTATTAACCTGCATTTCCTTCTGGTTCCACTGTTACCTCTGCAGAAAAGAATCTGACCCCTTGCTCTCTGCATCACCTTCACTTTTTTTTTTTTCTCTATTTTTTTTTCCCCCTGTCCCCTCCCTGCTGTTGCTTTGTGGTTTGGGTGAAACTCTGCAAAGCCCTTCTGAGGTTCCTCGTGCCGGCCAAGAGATCCCTCGGCTGCGTCAAATGCTCCCTCTTGCCTTTGTGCCTAAAACTCCTGAGAGAGCTTTTGGGCTGGCACAGCAGCAGTGTTAAGCCCATCATAGGTCCCTCTTAATTAAATTTGAAAACTGCTTGGATAAGAGGGCTTTCTGAGCCAGTCAGGTGCTGGGCCATGGGCCTGAACGACTGCCACAGACTAGCACTACCACCCACAGTCCTGATCCCCATGACATGTGTACAGATTATGGAGAAATCCCTCAGCAATGAGGCTGATTTAACTCTTTCGTGCTCTGGGGCTTTTGCACAGAGTTCTAAGCTGTCCCCAGAGCCTGGTCCTGGCTGGGAGCCATGCTGGTGGCTTTGTGCTGCCTTTCTGGGGGCTTGGTTAGCCAATGGTGTCAGTAACAGTGCCTCCATCACCCAGTGCCAAGGTGGAGGACTGCTGCAGACCATGCTGGGTATGTGTAACCTGTTTGAGCAAGGTGCCATCTAAATAGCTTCTTGGCTGGCAGTATGGTCAGCAATGAAAAGAGGAGGCTTAGTGTCACCATGTTGCCAAGGAGGAGTGAGCAAAGGGATGGAAGGAGAGAGTGCCCTGTGGAGAAAGCTCTGTGCAGTGCCATGGGATGATTTGATTTTTCTGGGAAGTGCCCATGCTTGCTTCATCCCAGTCCACCTGGGTCCAGCCTCCCAGCAAGTTGTGTCTGCCTAACCTGCAAAACAGGGCCATGCTCCCTGGCAAATACAGCATGAAGAGAGATAGGCCAGAGCTGTGATTTAACCCATTCTGCTCAAAGCAGACCTGCCTCCTGCCAGCTCTGAGACATGTCTTGTGTCCCAGCTTTGAGCTCTTTTTGCTCCCCAGCTTGTGCAGCCACCTGCATTAAGCATCTTGTCACCACGTATAACCAGCATGGAGCTGACCATCCAAGTGCTGGAGTCTTTGAGGTTTCTTAATAACAGAAAAAAAACCTTTTTCCATCTCCACTTGGAGGAATAAAAACCACCCCAAGACTTGAGCAACCCAATCCCTGTCCTTCTGGCACCTAGGTTCTGCCTGGGAGGTTTCACAGAGGGGTTTTGCCAGATGGTATTGAAGCTGTACCCTGCCCATGATCCCAAGGTTTTCCCTGCATTCCCATGCTGGTTTCCAGACTCAGCACTTCCTTGGGATGGATGAGAGCTGGAAAAATCCAAGCAGGGCTGTAGACATGCAGAGCAATATGTGACTTCACTGGCAGCAGCGATGGCTTCACCTTCTATAACAGCTCCCAGTTCTTGACTTGTGCTTTGGTCTGATGGCAGTGGGTGTTTGAAGCAGGAGGGAGAAGTGGTTTAGGAGGATTATTAAAAAGCAATAATGCAGCTTGTTGAAGTGTACTGAAGCCCTCTCCCAGCCTGGAGTTTTGCTGGAGTCAGGTTGGGTTTTTTTTTTTGTCTCCTATTAAATCACACGTTCCCCAGGAGCCTTTGAGCCCGTTGCACTGGGCACGTTTCAGAGCCAGGCCAAAACCAACAATTCTCTCCAGTTTCAGGAAATTTGAAGCTGTGGTTAGCAGTGTCTTCTTGAGGACTGACAGATGACACAGGTGGCTTAGCGTGCAGCCAGCGCTAACCCTGCGTGTCGATGGCATTCATCATCTCGACAGGTCGCCGTGTGGCAAATTGCTCAGGGTAGGTCTCCTGGTTGGGAGGTCAGAGGTTCAGGTCTTGGAGGAGGTTTGTGTGAGTGTGGGCTTGCAGCCGGCTCTGCTCATGGCCCAACTTGCTGCTCTGGGTCGGGGTGACCCAGGGAGCTCCGCTTCCCTCCGCTGCTTGCTGCCGTCACGTCCCCAGGCGATAGGGAAATCACTCCACTGCTTCCTGCAGAGAAATGGAGGTGGTGAGTTTTATAGGCTGTTACTAGGCCTTTACCATGAAATAAGGGCTTAAAGAATACTTTCCTCCTTTTGCTTTGATCAAATGCATTGAGAACTCAGGGCTCCTGATGCCCCTCTGGAGGCTGCCCTGTGTCTGTCCCTCCAAGTTCTGACCTCAGCTCCTCTTCTCTTCAAGCTCTGCTGGCTTTGGATTCATGGGGAGAAAAGGCAATTGTCTCAGCTCAGTGAGTGAGCCAACAGTTTTCCAAGCCCTGTTGGTAAGGCCTGGGATCTGCCAGCCTGTGATGGTTTGGGAGTTGCCTGACCCCCACACTTTGCAAAATCCCCCAGACTAGACTCAGCCAGCTGGAAGTGAAGGACTGAAGCTTTATTCACAGCTCAGCACAATGTACAAGCAGAGATAGACACAATAGACAGGAATAGTTACAGACATAGACAAGTTAAAGGGAATACAGAAACACAACTCCCCTCCCAGAAATCAGAGACCCCAGGAGGGGCTCCCAACCACCCTTCCACCTTCTCCCCACCCCTCTGCCTACCCCAGGGTTTGCCTCACATGCAAGGTGAGTTTGGAGGATGGGCCAGGGGGATTAGAAGGAAAGTGATTAGTTGAATTACTTAGCAGAGAGAAGAGGACCCACTGGCTCCCAGAGAGAGAGAGAGACCAAGAGGCTGTCTTGTCTGTGTTTTGTGTTCTTGTTCTATACATCTCAGCAAGCCTATGAGTGAAGCAGACCTCACCATTGTTTGCTTTTCACAGCCTATAATATAATTTTCTCCATTAAAATATTCCAATTAGCCTCAAACCAGCACACAGCCTGAGAGGGTGTTTGGCATCTCTGTGTGACTGGAAAGTCCCAGTCTCTTCTCCTAGGGGAATGAGGATCACAAGCTCACAGGGGCTGCTACTCAAATGCCTGCAGTGGGAAGGAAGGATATGTTTCATCAAAGTGAGTCCCTGCTGTCTGAGTTCCTGGTTAGGATCTTGATATCATCTAAAATTCAACATGGGGAAATAAACAATGACTCTGGTTTTATTTCAGCCCTCTCTTTCTTTCTGCCATTATTTAACCTTTTGATTACTTCAGGAGTAGCTGAAACCTCAGGTCCCAACAGATGTAGTGATTCGTTTGTTGGGGAACCTCTACTGCTGGTCCCTTCCTGTAACCCTGTAAAAGCTCAAAAGAGGAGGAAATATTTCTTGAAGGCAGATGAAATGAGACCTCCTTTGGCTCTTCCCTGTTAATAATCCAAAGTGTGAAAATCCCTCTTGTATTCATGAGGAGATGTGATTCAGGAATACTAAAGACATGAGAACCTGTCATCAGATGATGTGGATCAATGAGTCACCTGCCAGACATGGCAATTCTGCATATCATTCAGCATACCTGAAACTGATGCTATTTTTATGGTGTTCTCTGGTGCCAGTGGGACTTGTGATCATTGAGCAAGTCCAAAGGGCCCTCAACATGGAAGTAGACCTTGCTGCTTTAGAGACATTTCACCAGGAAAGAAACTTGAGTTGCCAGGAATCACCACCTAGTGCTGTCTGCAGCTTTGATGAGGAAATTTAGATTTCTGTTGAGCAGTGCAGAGAAAACAAATCTCCCACCCATCAGCTGCCTTCAAAGGGAAAAGCTTCCTGCCCCTTGGTTTTGCCAGTGGCTGGGCAGTTAACGTGGCATCCACGTGCCCGTGGGCTGCAATGGTGTGGTGGGAGCCTGGGGAAAATCTGCTTGTTGCAGGAGGAAGACAAGGATCCTGAGCCACCATCCCTGGATCTCTTGGGCTGCAAAGAATTTTGTGTTCTTTACCTTGCAGTAGTAGAGAGCTGCCAAAAAATCATTCCCTGGTCTGTCATGAAGTCGTAGAATGCCTTAGGGACCGTTCAAAGTCATCTAGTCCAACCCCACTGCAGTCAGCAGGGACATCTTCAACTAGAGCAGGGGACTTGGAGTCCAGTCCAACCTGACCTGGAATGGTTCCAGGGATGGAGCTTCTAACACTTCTCTGGGCAACTTGGGGCAGTGTCTCACTACCCTCAGTGTGAAAGAAGTCTTCTTTCTCTCCAGTCTAAACTTCCCTCTTTTGGTTTCAAACCATCACCTCTCATCCTGTCACAACAGGCTCTGCTGAATGATCTGCTCCCATCTTTCTTACAGGTCCTTTTAAGTACTGGAAGGTCACCAGAAGGTCTCCCTGGAACTTTCTCTTCACCAAGCTGAACAACCCCAACTCTCTCAGCCTGCCCTTACAGCAGAGAGATTCCAGCCCTGGGACAATTTTTGTAGTCCTGCCTTTATTTTACAACAGCTAATGGCTGACCAGAGCCCTGAAAAGTTTGCTGTTGCTTTTACAGAAGCCTTTCCTTGCTGCTTGTCTTCCTTTCTGTGGTTTTCCTCCTGTGCTTTCTCCCCTTCCCCATTCTGCTCTCCTTTGCTGAAGTTCAGGGTCAAACATGCACAGCCTTCCCAAGAGACTATTTTGCCATAGTCAAAGCTTGTTAAATGCTGTAATTAAAATATTTGCCTCATTAACTTGGAAATAATGTTTCTTCTTACATGATACTGGATATTTTTTCCCCCCTTATTTTCTTTTTTTCCTTGCTAATTAAGTTGCCATTTTCAACAAAACTGCTTCAGAAGATGCTGGAGTGGTGAGGTTGCCTTTGATGGGACCCTCAGTCTGCTTCCTGCAGACAGTGTCATAGGCAAAACAGGGAGAGGTTGTCAAAGGTGGTATTTTAAAAGGGATCTGCTGTGCTTGGGTGGTGGAACACAGCTCAGAGGTGTGGATGTAGGAGGCTGTTCTTGGTCTAGTCATGGCTTCCGGCATTTCCTAGCTTTCTCAAAGTGATGTGAATCCCTTCAGGGCCTTGCTCTGGGTTTGTGTTGGGAAGCTGAGGCTTGACCAGTTCACTGCCATGGAGGAGCTGCTGGAGCCATCAGTTTCCTGGGCTGGTGGAGGGAACCAGCACCGCAGACAAAACCCCCAGGCTGCAGGGGGCTTGCTCCCTTCCTGTGGCTCTTCCTTCCTGTGGTTTACAGGGGGGAGCAGTGGCCGTGGGTGCCGCAGGGGCTGTGGGGGCCGCGGGTGCCGAAGGGGCCGCGGGTGCTGCGGGGGGCTGTGGGTGCCGAGGGGGCCGCGAGTGCTGCGGGGGGCTGTGGGTGCCGAGGGGGCCG
>VWZE01000938.1:315588-326350 GCA_013396675.1 Eubucco bourcierii
CCCCCCCCCCCCCCCCTTCTCTGTTGCTACCTGTTCTAGCCCTTGGGCGCTGAGCTCGGAAATGCATTCGCTGGGGTTTGCCCTGGCCTGTCTCCTACATCATCCTATGGATGTTGGTGTGTGCATCTTTTTGGCATTTAGTCATCTCTGCAGCCTGTCAGAGTTTCTTCTGCTTCTCACAAGTTCTGTTCCAAAATTATCTGCTTCAGACAACAGGGCAGTGGCTGGAGGAGGCATGATGTTCTCCATGCCCTTGCGTGGGTTTCCTGGGTGCAGGTACTAAGCAGCTCCTTTGGAAACTTGGTGGCTTTGGAAATTTGCAGGGGTGCAGGTGGTGCCCACCCCCTGCCCCCTCATAACAGAGCACCCTTAGCACCAGAACAAGAGGACACAGTCTCAAGCTGTGCCAGGGGAAGTTTAGACTGGAGGTGAGGAGAAAGTTCTTCACTGAGAGAGTCATTGACTGCTGGAATGGGCTGCCCAGGGAGGTGGTGGAGTCACTGTCCCTGGAGGTGTTCAAGGCAGGTTTGGACGTGGCACTTGGTGCCATGGGTCTGGTCTTGAGGTCTGTGTTGATGGGTTGGTCTTGATGAGCTTTGAGGTCTCTTCCAACCCTGGTGATACTGTGATAACACAAGACAGTGGTGGCCAGTGTGTAGGATTCATACAATTGTGTCTCTTTATCTTTGCTCATCAGGTGAATTCAGATTAACAGAGGTGAAGACTTGATGCTTGCTTAATAGTTCCCTGTGCATGCTGCCCTTCCTTGTCACCATGGAGAAAAAATCAGCTTTTGCCACTGACTGTCTTTGGGTGACATTAGGGTAAGCCCAGCACTTAACTTGTGAAACTGTAGAGAAAATGATGCTCTGATGTGACCCAGCTCTGCTCACTGAGACTGGCACACTGGAGGACTGTTTACTTCCAAGAGCCCTCAGCTCTGCCTTACCCAAGCCCTGCCTGCCTGTAATGTCCCTGCAGGAGCACAAATGCAAACAACAAAGTCTCACAGGCCTCCTGGTTCAGGTGGTAGTTTGCCTGTGAGATCATAGAATCAGTCAGGATTGGAAGGGACCACAAGGATCACCCAGTTCCAAACCCCCTGCCATGGGCAGAGACACTTTGCACTAGATCAGGCTGTCCAGAGCCTCATCCAGCCTGGCCTTAGGTCACCTCAGAGCCTTCTCCTCTCTAGACTGAACAGCCCCAACTCTCTCAGTCTCTCCTCACACCAGGGCAGCTCCAACCCTCTGATCATCCTTGTGGCCCGTCTCAGGACACCTTCCAGCACATCCATAGCCCTCACATAACAGGGACTCCAGAACTGGATGCAGTACCTCAGGTGGGGTCTCACCAGTGCAGAGTAGAAGGGGAAGATCTCTCCTCTGGCCCTGCTGCCCACACTCCTTTGATGCAGCCCGGGCTCTGGTTTGCTTTCTGGGCTGCAAGAGCACACTGATGGCTCATACTGAGCTTCTCATCCACCAGCACACCCAAGTCCCTGTCCTTAGGGCTGCTCTCAAGCTAGAGATGTTTGATCCCAGCTCCCTCTTCCAAAGCTAGAAGCATTGCACAACATTCTCACCTATTAAGTGGAGGCTTCCCAGCTTTCCTCTCCTCTGGAAACATTTAGCTATCAGGCTGCTAAGGGCAGAAAGAACTTGTTTCCAGTATGATGTTTTTGGTTTTGTTTTGTTTTTTTTTTCCCCCCATCTACAGGTAGTAACAACTTCAGCTGTATATAATTAACTCAGAAGTGATAGTCTTATAATTAGCCAGCAGAAGCCTGTGAGAAGGATTATGTTAGTCTTTATCTTGGGGACTTTGTTAATAGAGATGGTTTGGGCCATTTGGGGATGTGCCCAAATGTCTGAGTGGTGCTTGAGCTGTGCAGAACCCTGAGTGCAGGCAAAGGCTGTTGGAGGGCTCTGGCACACCCCCAGACTGTCTCCACCAGCAAGACTTGCAGCAGATGGCTCCAGTCACAGGCTCACAGGATGTCAGGGGTTGGAAGGGACCCAAAGAGATCATCCAGTCCAACCCCCCTGCCAGAGCAGGACCAGACAATCTAGCTCAGGGCACACAGGAACACATCCAGACAGGCCTTGAAAGGCTCCAGAGAAGGAGTCTCCACAACCTCTCTGGGCAGCCTGTGCCAGGGCTCTGGGACCCTTACAGCAAAGAAGTTCTCCCTTCTGTGAGCTGGAACCTCCTGTGCTACAGCTTCCATCCATTACTCCTTGTCCAATCCCAGGCAGCAAGGGAGCAGAGCCTGCCCCCTTCCCCTCCTGAGCCCCAGCCCTCAGATTGAATGAACATTGATTAAATCCCCTCTCAGTCTTCTCTTCTCCAGACTAGAAAGCCCCAGGTCCCTCAGCCTCTCCTCACCAGGCAATGCTCCAGTCCCCTCATCATCCTCACAGCCTCTGCTGGACTTTCTGTAGTCATTGGTTTGCTCCTGTGCTCTGTTCAGTGGGTTTGTCTGGGCTGCCAGAAGCCTTCCCTTCTGGTCTTTGATTGAAACCACTGGCTTCTCTTGTTTCTGTCTGTGCATGGGTGTCACTGGAGGGCTGGAAGGAGGAAACCTGTGGTGAGCTTGTGGAGGAAAGACTCCTAAAAGAACCACAGGAGGTGAAATGCCTGCACAGCCCTGGAAATTCACACTGAAGGCTGCTCCTGTTGGAACCTGATGAAACCATCACAGACTCCATCAATATACATTGAACACACAATAGGAATGCTGCTGAAGAAATGTGGGTTTAGCTCATGGTTCCCTCACTGGAGGAATAAGCTCAGTGGCTCTAATTTCTTTTGGTGTGCTGCTCACATCAGTTTGTCTTTGTTGTCCCTCTGACTGGGCAAGTTTGGTTGAGATGGTCGAACAGAGATGACTCTGAGCTGAACTCATGTGTCAGAGCCTTCTGTAGAAGCTTTGAGACAGATAAAAATCATACAGTGTGCCCCTGGAGTTGGACCCTGAATTGATGTGATTTGAGGGCAACCTGCCCTGACTTTGCTCTGCAGCCTGTGCCTTGTCAGCAAGCAGAATTTCCTCTCCAGTTTGTAGCCCCTGGAAGATGGATGTTAGGCTGGGAGGTGAGGCACACCCCTGGATGCTGACATGTTATGTATGAGCAACACCCTGGAATTTCATATTGGATCTTGAGTGTTTGGGATTTGCTAGAAGTGGGTGCTTGGTCATCATCTGGAATTGTTCTTGTGATTTAAACTCATTTAAACTTGGGCATTTGGGGGATGTTGTTTCACACCACATTGCTGCCTGTCTTTGTGACTGGCTGGAGACTTCTAAGTGTTCCACCACCTGCTCTGCAGGACTCATGGGCAAGTTGCTCTACTTGCTTCAGGATACAGATGCAGGATGAGATGAGAATTATCCTTCAGGTCCTGCTAGTGACCTGTGTGTCACCCAAGAGTGTCTTGTTAACACCAGGGAGTCCTGTGACTTGGACTAATAAAGTGGTTAGCTTAATAAATGTAATTGCTGAACATGGGAGAGGCAGGGAAAGCCAAACTGGTTAAATCATTTATTTGGTAATTATTTTTAACCCCTGTCAGTGGAGTGATTGATAGAGGGAGATTGGTGTGTTGATGAGGGCATTGGTTCCTTCCTTAAAAGGGAGTTTGTGTTGTTCCCTGCCATGTCTGTCTTGTATGAATTTGAGCAAGTCACTTCATTTTTAATTTTTTTTTAATCCTCTCCTCTTGTTTGGAGGCTAATTTTAATAAATCCAGTAACTTCTGTGTCTCACAGAGGGAAGACAAATGTTCTTACACCCAGACCCCAAATACTCTTCTTATAAAAGAGTAAAAGAGCAGGAGTGGTGCTAACTAAGAGGGAAAAGGTCCAGTTGAAAAAGGTGAAAAAGGAATAATGATACTTAAGGAAGATATCGTTTTGTTTTTGTTTTTTTTCCACACGAGGTTAGTGGAGGACTGGCCCAGGGTGCCCAGAGAGGTGGTGAGTGCCCCATCCCTCAACCATTCCAGCTGAGGTACTTTGAAGGGGCTCTGAGCAACCTGCTGTAGTTGAAGATGTCCCTGCTGACTGCAGAGGGCTTGGACTAGCTGAGCTTTTAAGGTCCCTTCCCACCCAAACCACTCCGTGATTCTATGATTAGGATGCTTCAAGCATATATTAACCTAATTGTGTGATGCTGCTGTGCAGGTGGTGTGTGGACAGGCAGCATCCTTCACTGGAGAAAGTGAACACTAGCTGTCTGGTGCCATCACAAAAGCTTGTAATGAATGTTAATAGCTCTCATTTATAAACAGACACAACAAGTTCAACACATGCTGTTAGCAGAATGATTATCCTCTGGAATGGGCTTTTATCTCCTCTGTTTCTTGATATCTCCCGCTCAAGCCTGGGAGTAGCTCCCTACAAATGTTCAGTCCTAGTTGTTAGGCTCAGGGCAGACTTTGCAGGATGCTGACACCTGGAGAAATGAGAAGAGAACCGAAGTCAGGACAGATGTGCTGCCTGCTTGAAGGAACACTGTTGTTAGCAGCAAATCTGTACCACTGAACTGCAGGGTTCACCTCTCGATTTGGAGTCTGTGGCCACAACAGTCTCCTGTAAGGCCTCGGATCTTTCCTAATGCCAGCACTCTGCATGCTCACAAATGAGGCCAGACACAGCAAGGGTGCTGAGAGGCTTCTGCCTGTGCTGGAGCCCTGCAGGCAGCCATGTCTCCAGAGCTGAGAGGGGGAAATGCAGCTCTGAATTGCAAGGGTAGAATGAAGTTCTTTAGGACAAAATTCCAGCGGGACACTTTTTGATATGGTTTTTTTTTGTTCCCTTTGTTGCAGGTACTGGGTAGAATTCTTACCTTCTGCCCCCTTTTAATTTTAACCTGTCTGCTTCTTTGTTTTAGGCCCAGGAATCGTGAGAACTTCCAATGACTTGGCAAATGGCTCTGAATCGCTGACGTCCTGCTGGCACCTCCACCCATGCCTGTCCCTTGCTTGCTCCCTCGCCGGGTGTCAGTTCTCCAGCCTACGTGCTGAGAAGAAAAGCTAAAAAGGTAAAAGTCTGTAATCTGATTCCACAGTGACCTGTCGAATCGTGTTCCCTGGTACAGGGAGAGCTGAAATACTTGTACTGCAAAACAATCGCTGGAGGAGACTGGAGAAGGAAGATGAGAATCTGCAAGGATTTATTTTTAGTGTTGGTTGGGTTTTGATTTTTTTTTTGTCTTGTTTTGTTTTTCCTCTCCCTTCAGCTTCTGTCTCTCTCTCTTGTTTTTCTTTTTTTTTTTCCTGACCAAAAGCTGTCAGCTGGAAAGCAGCAGAGGCAAGGAACAGCCTAGCGCTGGGTGCATGGGCGGCAGTGCATTGGATTCTTCTTTGCAGGGCAGCAGAACTCCAGACTAAATCTCCATGGCAGTGGCTGTACTGGGTTGTGGCAGAGGTGAAGGGCTCAAATGTGATGAGTAAAGCATTGAGGCTCCACAAAGAGCTGCTGACTGGGTTGAGCTGTGTAGCAGTGGAGCTCCCAACAACTTTGAAATGTTTCTGCCTTGGGCTGAAAAGGAAGTTTTTGATGTGAGGTTTTTGATGTGTGGTTGGACTGTAGTGGGAGCGACTGAGCTCTCTGGGTTCCTCTTCTACAGCACTTCAGACTTTAGCTCTGCCCCTGTCTGGTTCACACCTGGAGTCTCAGGCTCTTCTTGTGAGCCCAGGGCTGGTCATCAGATGTTTCCTTTTCTTTGACCTTGTGTTGGATCTGGGAGCCGATCACAGGCTTCCAAGTTCAGGACAAGGGCTGTGGTCGTGGGACCTCCCCATTGTTCCTTATGCTCTGTGTGTAAAATCCTTCATGGACACTTTTGGGCATATAGACTTTTTTCTTGTTGAGAAAATCCTATTGCAAGGGTTGATGCAGGGTTCCCTGAGCCCCCCTGCCTCTGCCAAGATGTGTTTTGGAAGAGGAGCTTCTTCAGAGGAGAAATGAGTTTGTGTCTGTGTGTTCTGCTCTCTCCTGTGAACTGTGCCAGGTCTGGATTGCAGAGGTTATGTTTTGAGTTTGCTGTTGTGTTGTCATATACCACTTTGTCCTCTCTCCTGGAGTCTCTCCTCCTGTTGAGGCTCTGCTTTCTTGCTTTACCAGAAGCTCTGGTTTGTAGCTGCATTGAGCTGAGCTACTCTTCAGAGCAACTTCTGTCTGGGAACCCAACTGAGCAGTTCCTTGAACTTCATTTTTTTTTCCTCAAGTCTTTTGGCTAGGTTGCAATATTTTCCTTCTATATTTTCTGAGGCATAGAACCTCTCCAATCCACCTGACATTGCCAACACTGATGCAAGTGCCATAGTCTCGTAGAAAGGGAAGTCTTGGGGAGATATGAAACTATTTCAAGGTCAATGACAGAGCTCCCCAGAGGGGTCTCCTTCTCTGGAGCCTTTCAATGCCTGTCTGGATGTGTTCCTGTGTGCCCTGAGCTAGATTGTCTGGTCCTGCTCTGGCAGGGGGGTTTGGACTTGATGATCTCTTTGGGTCCCTTCCAGCCCCTGATATCCTGTAAGCCTGTGACAGCAGCGCTGGCGTTGTGTGTATTGAGGTAAGTCAGGGTGTTCCCTGCAGAAAGAGCCCCTCTGCAGAAGGCTGTTCCAGGTTGGAAGGGTGGCTTGGGGTTAGAAAGCTCAGGCTGCAACGTGGATGACTTCTGTGAAAGCTGCATCCAGCAGAAAACACTTCTCATGGAATTCATGCAGCTAGGGCTCTGTAATGGAAAATGTGCCACACCTTGAGCGCTGTCGTATTACTCATGTGTGCAATACTGGTAATTAACAGAGTTAAAGACCAGATTTATGGCATGTCAGTTATCACCCAGCAAGTTGGCATATCTGAGAGATGCATCAGAGGCCGGATGTGCTGGTTTCCCACCTGAGGTAAGAGAGGTCACCTGCCTTGCCACCACTGGATCTCGCCATGGTTAAATATAATCTTGCTCGTGTACAAGGATGTGCCTGACACCACTGGGCTGAAGGGCTATGAAGTGAAGCTCTCCTGTGTAATGAGATACAAAATAACCTGGTGGTTTCATCACAGCTCTCCCTGTCTCTGTGGAGCCTTCTCACATCTCCTGATTGCTTCTGACATCAGAACTGTTCTCAGGCTTCATCTCTCCTCCCTGATCCAGAACAACGCTGTGTGAATGCTCGAGCTCTTGGCTGCTCACCTGAACTAAAGGCTGTGGGAACTGATGGGATTTGCTGATTCAGCATCTTCAAAAGCCAATCTAAAGGCACTCTGTGCATGCAAGGGAGCAGGGTTACAACATCTGGGCTTAAATCTGCAAGTCATCTGCCCTGGTGAGACCCCATCTTGAGTACTGCCTTTAGTTTTGGGCTCCCCAGGTTAAGAGGGACAGGGATCTGCTGGGGAAGGTTCAACAGAGGGCTATGAGGATGATGAGGAGACTGGAGCACTGCCTGATGAGGAGAGGCTGAGGGACCTGGGGCTTTCCAATCTGGAGAAGAGAAGACTGAGAGGGGCTTTAATCAATGCTTATAACTATCTGAGGGCTGAGGGTCAGGAGGGGGGGACAGGCTCTGCTCATTGCTGCCTGGGATAGGACAAGGAGCAATGGATGGAAACTGCAGCACAGGAGGTTCCAGCTCAACACAAGGGGGAATTTCTTTCCTGTAAGGGTCCCAGAGCACTGACACAGGCTGCCCAGAGAGGCTGTGGAGTCTCCTCTGGAGCCTTTCAAGGCCTGTCTGGATGTGTTCCTGTGTGCCCTGAGCTAGATTGTCTGGTCCTGCTCTGGCAGGGGCTTTGAACTGGATGATCTCTTTGGGTCCCTTCCAACCCCTAACATCCTGTGAACCTGAGTGCTAGGGAGAAGGTTTAGGAATGGGCTGCTTTGGGAACTGAAGATTGTGATGGTGGAGCAGCTTCTTTGACAGTTGTTTTTTTTTCTTAAAGCCCAAAGCTTCCTGAGCAGTGGCTGCTTGATGGAAAGTGTGTGATGAAAGTGCACGCTCTGAACCCAAGGCTTGGCCTTTGAATGAATAGTGAACTGTTGTGGCAGGCACTTACTGTGGTGGTGCAGTGATCTCAGGAGGTTTGTCCATCTTCAAGTAAGGCACTTCAAGTGCCTTTAGTTCACCGGTGACATTGGCACTGGGAGGCACTGGAAATGAGCAGGCATTGAGCTTAGAGGGAATCAGAAGTTCTGATGGTTGTTGACCTCACCTTTCTGAGCAGGATGTCTGCTCAGCTGGGAGATAATCTCCTGATTGCACAGACCTGGCAAGGAGATGTGCCAGCTGAGGTGGGACAGGTCAATGTTTGAGCCAGCTCATCCTCTGCTCTGCTGTCTGTGAAGCTACTTTTCTGTTTCACAACATCAGGCTGAGCTTCCCCAGTGCCAATCCCAGGCTGGAAGGCCAGCTGGGAAAGGAAATCCCTTTGCTTTCTCTTAAGTAGATAATTGCTTTGCAGTTTGGGATGTGGTTTTGTTGGTTTTTTTTCAGTTAGGGTTGAGGTGGATCGTTCCCATGTGGAGAATGGATCCCACACCTTCGTTTCCTGCTCCTTTGCAGTAGAGAGCATAAAGCTTTCACAGCAGTGTCTCCTGGAAGTCATCTAGAGGTTTCCTGTTATCTGCAGTGTAAGGGACTGATGCCCTCAGGCCCTGCAGGTTATCTTGTTTCTCCCTTTCAGAACAAGCCTGGAAACCTGGCTGGGAGCTGAGCAGGAGGAGCTCTCTTCTCTGCTGCCCATCCATCCTACTGTGTCCTCTTCCCACAGCTGGGACTCCACTTTCCTACAAGCTGCTCCTGTTCCTGCCCCAAGCAAGGGGCAATGGGTGGAAGTTGAGACATTGGAAGTTCCATGGAAACATGAGGAAAAGTTGTTGTTTTTTTTTTTCACTGAGAGGGTGAGGAAGTACTGGAACAGGATGCCCAGGGGGGTTGTGGAGTCTCCCCCTCTGGAGATATTCAAAACCTACCTGGATGCCTTCCTGTGTGGTCTGGTCTAGGTGCTCCTGCTCTGGCAGGGGGGTTGGACTAGGTGAACTTTTGAGGTCCCTTCCAACCTCTGCCATTCTGTGATTTTGTGATTCCTTTAAGCCAAAATTAACAGAAGGAGCTTTCTGTCTCTGGCAGGTGCTTGATTCTTCTCCCTGATGGGATACTGGCTGGGCAATACCCTGGGAGAGGTGGCCCACAGCCCATCACTGTGCCCTGGCCCCTCTCTGCCATGGTGCTCCAGTTTTATATTTGGCTCTTTCTTGCATGTCTGCTCTGCCAAGGTCTCCAGAATTTACCCTAAATATAGAATCATAGAATCAGTCAGGGTTGGAAGGGATCACAAGGATCATCCATCTCCAACCCCCCTGCCATGGGCAGGGACACCTCACACTAGATCAGGCTGTCCACAACCTCATCCAACCTGGCCTTAAACACCTCCAGGGATGAGGCTTCCATCATCTCCCTGGGCAACATATTCCAGGCTCTCACCACCCTCATGCTGAAGAACTTCTTCCTAACATCCAGTCTGAATCTCCCCATTTCTAGCTTGGTTCCATTCCCCCCAGTCCTATCACTACCTGACAGCCTGAAAAGTCCCTCCCCAGCTTTCTTGTAGACCTCCCTTAAGATAGTGAAAGACCACAATAAGATATCACAAGGCAATGCTTGAAGTCCCAGATGTTCTGGGGAGGACTGAAATATTTTGGTGACACTCAGAAGTTTCTTTGCTTGGCAACACCCAAGAGCTGCTGCAGGCACCAAGCTGTAGGTGTTCATGTCTGTGGCCACTGTGTGTACAGAGCTGTCCTTTGAGAAGCTCATGGGCCAAGTACTGTGTGCTCTCAGGGTGCTTTTGCAGAAGGCGGCAGAGTGCCTGCTGCAGCTGAGGGGTTTGAACATTTGGTAGAACTCAGCTGTGCCAACACAAAGCCTGAAGCTTTCTCACCTCTTGAAGAGTCCTTGGCTGTCATTGCTGTGCACTGTGGAGAGAAAATTGCCATTTCTGTCAGATTTCAGTGGGGACACTGCCTCATTTCCCTGGAATTTTTACCTAATTACATTCCAGTCCTTGGGCCATCAGATTCTTCTGAAGACAACACTTTCCCCCTTGGCACTGTCCACCCAACGTACCTTCTTCTCTGCTCCCCAGGTGTTTGATCTGCTGTGTGGCTGCTTTCCCTCATTCTTTCCCCCTTTTGTTTCCCTCCCCCCCCCTGTTGTCAGACAATAAATCATGGTTTGCTTTCTTCAAACATAGGGAAGATCCCAACAAGATTGATGAGAGGGAAGGGTGGCTAATATTTCCCTGTAGAGAAAATAAGATCTGTGCAGTGCAAAGCACGGAAGTGATGCAGCAACTTTTCTTGTGTGATTAAGTGGGAACAGTAAATCACAGAATCATAGAATGGTTTGGGTTGGAAGGGACCTCAGAGCTCATCTAGTTCCAAACCCCTGCCATAGGCAGGGACACCTCCCACTAGAACAGGTTGTTCAAAGCCTCATCTAACCTGGCCTTGAACACTTCCAGGGAGGTTGTGCAGCACAGAATCACAGAATGTGATCAAAGATTACATTCTGTGCTCCACAACTTCCCTGGGCAACCTGTGCCAGTGTCTCACCACCCTCACTGCAAAGAACTTCTTCCTTAAACCCAGTTTCAATCTCCCCTCTGCCAGTTTAAACCGCCTCATCCTGTCATCACAAGACCTTGTCAATAGTCCCTCCCCAGCCTTCTTGTAGCCCCCTTCAGATACTGGAAGGT
>VWZE01000938.1:338959-359229 GCA_013396675.1 Eubucco bourcierii
GGTGGGGAGGTTGGCGGGGGACGGAGGGGGCTGCCGCTTGTGTGAATGTGCCCCCGCTCATTGTTCTGGGGCTTTATTCTCCGGGCCTCGATGGGACTGATTTAGAAATCCTAATCAGGGAGCAGTCTCTGCGCCTCCCGAGTGTGACACAACTCGAGCTGCTCCGGGGCGCCTTTGTTCCCTAATGACAGCTGACTTCATGCAGCAGTGGGAACAGTTTGAGCATAACTCTGCACCCGGGGCTGGCAGCTGCAGTCTTAACTCTTTCTTGCCCACCTGCACGGCCCAGCAGGATGGGGAGAGGAGGAGGCTGAGGGAAAGTGTAGCCAAAATGCACGTAGCCTGTGGAAGGAGGCTCAGCTTCACCTCTGGCACCTCTCCTGAGCGTGGCCGCAGTGATGCAGGACTGGAGAGGATAAAGCTGCAGATGTCCGCTTGTGTTGAGGGCAGTGGTGAGGAGGAGCAAAGTCATTTTTCACAGGCTGCCACTGCTGTGTGGCTGTTTTGGGTGTCTGCTTCTTCACGTGTTCATAGAATAGTAGGGATTGGAAAAGCCCTCTAGATAATGAGTCCAACCCCCTACCAAAGCAGGGTCATCTAGGGCAGGTCACACAAGAACACATCCCAACAAGTCTTGAAAGTCTCCAGAGAAGGAGACTCCACAAACTCTCTCTGGCCAGTCTGATCTAGTGTTCCATTACTCTTACAGCAAAGAATTTGTCCCTCACGTTGAGGTGAACCTTCCTGTGTTCCACTTTGTACTTCCTGTGTTCCACTTTGTACCTGTTGCCCCTCGTCCTGGGCGTCTCAGAGAAGAGACTGTCCCCTTCTTCTTGATACCCTACCTTAAGGTATTTGTAAACGTTAATAAGTCGTCGGGAAACAGCTCAAACAAACCCAACCCAGGGCAATGTTTGCTGCTGCCTCGGAGGGTGGGAGGTTGAACTTCAGAAACTGCACGTCCAGTTTTGTTGATGCTTGGAGTGCTGGAGAATGTCTGGAGCCCCGGGTGAGAGTGAAGTGCTTTCCACACTGGCTGCAGGGCATTGACATCACTCGTATTGAAAGCAGAAAGCATTGAGTCACTCCAAGATGTTCCCGGAAGAGATTTCTGGCGCTGCCAGCAAAGAGCTTGAGAGCAAGCAGCATTCTCCTTCTCTTGGCCTCGGTTTCTTCCCTGGCAAAGCAGGGTTTGTGACACAATGTCCAGCACAGAGCTGTGCTCTTTAGCGGTGGAAATGCCTCTGGTGATGCTTTGCTGGGCCGATGCAAGCAACGGTTAAACCTTTCCCCCCACCTCCCAACTCTGTTTGTTGTCAAACCACGACTCTGACCTGGGAAAATACTTCTGGAAAATTACCCCTATTAAAGGGGGACGAGCGGGGAGAGGCAGAGCTGGCTTGGCCTGATGGGTTGCAGTCCTCCCCGCCGCGCTGGCAGGCTGGCAGAGCCCTCCGTGCCTCTGCCCTCATCCTCTCCGGCGGCTGCAATTAGCAGACGGGTCCAGACTGGTTTCCCAGCACCTGTGTCCCCTCTGCCGTCCCCCGAATGCGCGGCCGCCCATGCTTGGCCAGGGTCTCCCTGGCGACGGGGCCACGGGATGCTGTGCAGTCCATTTGTCACCAATTGTCACTGTTTTGTTCTGCCTTGTATGCGCACTCGATTGTGTCACGGGGGAGGTGAGGAGGAGCAATCAGGCCTTGTCTAATGGGCCTCGGTCTCCTGCTGCGGGGAAAAGCGAGGGGCTGGTTGTAGAGGGAAGGGGATGGGGGAAAGGCAGGAGCTGAGGCTGTGTCTGCCGGGAGCATCCCAGGTACTGATGGCTGCCTGGGGCAAAGATCCTTGCTTTGATTAGGGGAGAATTTAAGTCAAGGATGGATGCAGCTGTTTAAGGGGTGGGGGGAAGGAGGTGTCAGAGGAAGCTGTTGAGGGGCTGGAGCACAGCCCTGTGAGTAGAGGTTGAGAGAGCTGGGAGGTGTGCAGCCTGGAAAAGAGGAGGCTCAGGAGTGGCTCGTTGTTGTCTACAACTACTAGAACGGAGGTTGTAGCCAGGTGGGGTTGGGCTCTTTTCCCAGGCAAACAGCAACAGAACAAGGGGACACAGTCTCAAGTTGTGCCAGGGGAGGTTCAGGTTGGATATTAGGAGGAAGTTCTTCACAGAGTGATTGGCATTGGAATGGGCTGCCCAGGGAGGTGGTGGAGTCGTCCTCCCTGGAGGTGTTGAAGCAAAGCCTGGATGGGGCACTTAGTGCCATGGTCTGGTTGATTGAGTAGGGCTGGGTGCTAGGTTGGGCTGCATGAGCTTGGAGTTCTCTTCCAACCTGGTTGATTCTGTGATTCTATGGCCTCCTTCTCTTTCCAAAGACCCCATCACCTTTCATGTGATGGTCACACCCTGCCATGCTTGTGCATGTCCATGGGACGGGTTTTGTTCTCTCTGTGTCCCTCCTCATCCAAAGGGAGGTGAATTTTCTGCAGGAAAAGCACACCCCAGGGTACCTCTTGGAAGCTGCAGTGCCTCTGGGTGGGGGGATCTGGCTTCCCAGGTGAGACTTTAGTAGGCTTCAGGCTGAAGATGGATTAACACCTCATCCAGACCCCAGCTTCTGAGCAATTCTTATTTCTCCCAAGTGCCTTGCTGAAAGGGATTTGATGTATTATGGATTTTGATCTGCTTCTGTTAGCATATGGCAGGGTTTGGCTAAAGATTTGCCCTAGTATTAAACTATATATTTTATTTATTTTTTTTTCCCTAACCCATCATCCCCAGCTTACCCAAAGTGATGTGATTCATCTCTCCCTGCCTGGCTCCATCAACCCTCTTTTATTTTTCTTTTCAGTCTTCCAACTTTACAAGCCACCAGGACGAGCCCAAAGTAAGATCTGTGGCCAAGCTCTGAGCTTCAGCACCCACACTCAGATTTTTCTGCAAACCTTAATTTGGACTGGGCTGGCCAAAACATTTACAGGAATTCAGGGAGGTTGTTCAGCAGAGCTGTGAGTAGCTTGGGAAAACTTGAGCAGTTGACCCCAAAGCAGGCAAGTTGAGGGAAGTTCCATTTTGGCTTCCAGACCTGGAGCTCAGTGTGAAATACCACAGAGGGAAGGGAAAAGAGGATGTCCTTGGCAAAGCGTCACTTGAGACAACAGAAACTGCAGAGCTTCTCCAGCATGTGGTATTTGGCAGGTTTCTTTCCTTTCTCATTGGTGGTCATCAGTGCAGTTCTCCAAACCAATGAGTGGTTCAGCTCACTTGGCTGTGTGGGTTGGGGAAGACTCAGGAGATGGTTGTGAGGTGGCACCATGGATCTCTGGGTTGCTTTGTGGTGGTGTTTGGTTTTTTTTGGGGTGTGTGTGTTTTTCCAGTTGCCCACTCAGAGTTTTGCCATCTCTGAGCTTGGCAGGATGTTGCCCTTTGTGGTGGTTGGGTCCAGGGGTGGCAGGTTCTGGCCTGGTAATTGATGCTGGTGCTGTTGACAGGGGAGAAGGTATGCAGGGAAGAGTTGGAGGCTAAGGTGAAGTTTTCTGAAGGATTGGGAGAGAGTTTGTGAGGTTAGCAGCAATCCCTCTAACCTCACTGCCCACCAGCACCATGCTTCCTCCTGGTGAAGACCAGGTAGTGTTCTGAGAGGGCACTATGGGGCAGCCATTCACCTACAGAGCTGGTGGCATTCCCATGCTAGGGAAGGGCTTGAAGGGCCAGGAACTTCTGCACAAGATGAGTAGTTTCTCGTTCACATTTAAACTGTACAACACAGCAGAGCAAGTATGAGAAGAACTTCCAAGCAGGGAGTGTTAAAGAAGGTCCTAAGCAAATGTGGTGATTGGAGTCTTGGGATTTTCCCTGAAGGAAGAAGGAAGAAATTACTCCTCAGCCATGCTGTGGAGTAGCATCTGCTCAGCAATTATTTCTCATGGGGGAGCACACAGGGAGCTGCTCCCTCCAACTTTGTGGCTGCTTGTCATGGTAGAAGGAGAAAGAGCACGTAACCACTTTGCCCTGGGGGAGCTTTTATCTCCCTTTTGGGCTGGGGTGAGCAAGGTGTGGGGCAGCAGAAAGCCAGGCTCCAGCACTGCTCAGTATCTAGGTCATCACTGAATGGGAACAGCTCTGGAAGGAGAAAGCTGAGCTGAAAGGTGTAACTTGTCATTAAGTGCATCGCTGTCTCCAGAGTATCTGAAAGGTAACCAGACCACAGAGTTACACCACCTGTGGTGTGCTAATCACATACTTCAGGCTGGAACGACCCCCTCCTCCCTACTACCTTCTTCTCTGGCCTATTGCACATGTGGCCTGGGTGCTTTGGACAGTCTGGGGACACTGTGGATTGGAGACACATCCACTGCCTGCATCTGGCCTGTCAGTGGCTTGCTCTGTGTCCTGGGCTTGGTGTCCTCAGGATCTTGATGTGGAGGGTGGTTGTGAGGATGGGGAGAAAGGAAAATGGAGTTTGACAGTGATTAAGTTCAAAAGAAAGTAGGATTTATATGGTCTGTTTTGGTTTGGTTTTTTTTAAATTAGTTTTTATTTGACTAAAGGAAACAATGCTGACAGTGAGCAGTGCCAGCCTTGCAACCCAGGATGAAATTTCTAGTATGCAGCTCCTCTTTCTCAGCCCTGTTTACCACCAGTTGCAGTACTGGGAAACTTGCTTTCTACCTGAGCCAAGCTACTCCCATCCCACTGCTGCCAACCCTGGCATGGGCTGCCTGGGCTCAGTGCTGCTTTTCAGGATCTCAGAAAGCCCTGGCTGGTACCTGCTCGGTTGCAGTGATGGCTCTTTCATTCCTTTGGGCTTTGTCTCTGCCAAAGATGACTGTTTCTCAAGTTTCTCCTCAAACCATGGGTGGATCTGTTCTCACAGTACCTTGTCTGAGAGAGGAAGTATCAGAGATGATGCAAATGGTTTTTGTCAATATATTTTTGGAGAGGATAAAAATAGCTCTTGGACCAGAAGCTATTTCTGTTCCTGGGAAGGAGCTACTTGTTTCAACTGTTTTCTACAGGTGCTGTCAGAGCAGGGCGGGAAACTGGAAATGTTTTTTGGATGAAAGTCAGTTGGTTCCCCACAACAGCAGAAAAAGTGTCAGGAAGAAGGAACTGGCTTCTCTCTGCTGATGTGACTTCTTCATCTGAGTCTCTGCCTCAGTTTCTGCCCAACCTCCTTCCCCCACCCCAGGGTACAATACTTAAACTGGACCTGTTTAGCTTGGAGAAGACTGAGGTGGGGTCTTCTCAATGCTGACCAGAAGCTAAAGCAGGGGAGTCAAGAGATTCTCTTCAATTTGTGCCCAGCAACAGGGCAAGGACCAATGGTCACAAAGTGGACCCCAGGAGGTTCCATCTGAATATGTGGAAAAACTTTGAGGTTGACAGAGAACTGGGACAGGCTGCCCAGAGAGGTTATGGAGTCTCCTTCTCTGGAGAGATTCCAAACCTGTCTGAATATTGCAATTCTGGGCAACCTGCTCTGGGTGATTCTGCTTTAGTAAAGGAGTTGGACTAGGTGATCTCCAAAGGTCCCTTCTGAACCTCACCATTCTGTGATTCTCTGAAGCTCTGTGTGGTTACAGTCCTGGCTCTGTGGCATCTGAGATGGGCATTTGTCTGGTGGAGGCAAAGAGACTGTGATTTGGGAGTGCTGGACAAGTGACTTTCAATTCATGTAGCTTACTAGAGAGATGTGTGACTTGGCCATAGGTCTGAGGGTGACTTTTATGCCATAAATTTGTTATTCTGATATATATTTATCTTTGGAGCACAATGCAGATGTTTTCTGACTATTGAAGAGCACCTTTGGGTGCAAAGTGAAGGAGAAGATAATATCTGGGTTGGGAGAGCTCACATAGGTTGACACTGAAGTTGCCCTGGGTTACAAGAACTCTTATTTCCATTGACACCATAAGGCTGAAAGAGGCTGTGAAGGTTTGGTGCTGGAGGAGCTGGATTTGCAATTCCAGCTGTGTGAGCTGGTGGGCTCATGTGCAAGTGAGAGCCTGGCTCTCCAAAACATATGGAGGCTGCTGGGAGAGCCTTCTGTGCATATGGCCCAAAGGGCTGATGGCAAAGAGGGGTCCCAAAGGAGGTGAGCTGCCAGCTTTGTGCAGCTGCTCTCCTGAGAGCCAGCTCCAGGAATCTGTGTTTGCTTTGGCTGCATGTTCTGTGCAGAAGTGGTAGTAACACAATGCTCCAGGAAGGAGGAGGGGAGAGAGAGGAGAGGTTTTGTGTGTTCCCAAACATGATAATGCGTCTGTGTGGATCTTAGGGACCATCCCTGAGCAAAAGGCTCATGGGTTATTTTGTTTGACTTGGAGTTTTTCAACTAAAGCTTGATCCTTTCTTTCCTGAAACCAAATGAATTACTTTTTGTTGGGAAAAGTTTTCATTTTGATTTTCTGATTTTCAGCAGTGAAAAGTTTCTCTTCCATCCTTCTCCCTTCCTTGTGGTTTCTCTTTCTATTTCTTCATTCCCCCCCCCTGTTGTTTCAATAAAGGAAAAAAGGGAGAAAGTAATCTCAGGAATGAAAAGGCAAAAAGCAAGAAGATGGAAAGGTTTGAAAATTTTCATTTGGTCTCATATTGAAAATGAGAAATATTCCTTCCTTTGAAGAGCTGGTAGAGTTGGAGTCCTGTCCAGGGCAACACTGGCCTGTTGCTGCTTTCTGGTTTTGCTCAGCAGTCGTGAATGCTGAGCAGGGTTAAACATCCCTTTTAACAGGCTTGTCTGGAGGCAGTCTTGGAAGAAAAAGCTGTTCTTCTAAATGGCTGTTTCTGCTGTGTCAGCTCCCCTGGAGACCTCTGGGGAGAAGAACACATGATGAGGAGAAATGTCCTGGGATTGGGACCTCCGTGGTCCTTGGCTGTGCTGACCTCTTCACTGGTGATGCAAGGGAAGTGGAAGCAGCAGAGCCTGGGATAAGGCTGGTCCAGGCAGTCTGCATGTTGCAAAAGTCTTAAATCTGGGAGTTGAACCAAGTTTGTTGTCTTGATTTCCAATCTCCTGATGCCTTTCCCCAACTTGATTCCATTCTTCCCTTGGAGACACCTTGAGATTAGGTGGTTGGTGACTACAGCAGCTACTTTCCTTGTTCAGCTTCGGTCTCCAGGAGCCAGAAAGGAGCAGAAACAGTAAAAGAAAAAGGGAAAGCTTTTGCTTCTCATTTTTCAGTGGTATTTTTATGTCTGGCGCCCTGTATGAGCAAAGAAAACGGTGGCCCATCTGTTTCTAGCACCATTAAAGGCATTTGACTGCATGTGGCCCTCAAAAATAAAATAAAAATAGGACCCTTTGCTCTGAAAATGTCAAACACTCTTTCATCCTAGACGGCCTCCAACTGGGACCATATCCTCCCAAAGCTGAGAAGCAGGAGTGGGTTCCCACCAGTGTTCATCCCAGCAAAGGCATCTGCCCCCTTCCCTCCCCATTTTTTTTCCTGCAAAAGAAGGAAGTTAGGCACTTGAGGTTCATGCTGGTTGGTGACCTCTGAGTCCTGCTCCCCTGGACCTCTTCTCTGCCTTCTTTCCTTCAACTCAGCAGACTTCTCTGGGACTCAGGAGTGAGGAGGTTAAAGCCTCTTTAACAAGTGTTCAGAGGAGGGAAGTGTGTTTGACATGCTTTAGGACCAGACTGCAAGAGGCCTGCACCAGCAGGATACAATTAATGACTGGGAAAAGAAGATTGCTACAATATGGGGTTGGCTTCTCCTCACTGCTGTCTTTCTCACCACTCGAAGCCACAGTCACCATTATGTCCTGCTGGGAGCCTGTATAGACTTATGGGGGCTCACCTCCTCTGGGATCTGCTGTAAAAAAAGCCAGCATGGTGTCACCTCTGCTAATTTGGCAACAGTGCACCTACATGAGGGAAGTTTGGGTGTTAACTTCAGGCTTTGGAAACTTCTGCTAATTAAAAGAGCGTTTGAAACGTTGCCCGAGATACCTACATAAAGACGTGGCCTTCTACACATGAAAGCATGCTTTATTTATCAGATTTGAGGATAGTCTAAGTCCTGCTGTGCTGGAGAAGGGAAGAAAAGGATTTTAATTTAGGAGAAAAGGCTCATTATTGCCTTCGTAAAATCTTTGAACTTTTTTTTTTTTGGGGGTACTTTTATTTTTTTGGCTGTTGAGTGGAGGTTGGTGTTGATGCAAGGCACTTTGGCACATGCTGTCTTCAGAGTCAGTGTGGGAACATGGGAATGGTTTCTGGGGAAGAAGCAGGATCATCACTGTGTCCAGTTCTGGGCCCCTCAATTGAAGAAGGACATTGAGGTGCTTGAGTGTGTCCAGAGAAGGGCAACGAGGCTGGGGAGAGGCCTGGAGCACAACCCTATGGAGAGAGGCTGAGGGAGCTGGGATTGGTTAGCCTGGAGAAGAGGAGGCTCAGGGGAGACCTTCTTGCTGTCTACAGCTACCTGAAGGGTGGTTGTAGCCAGGAGGAGGTTACCTTNCAGCGTCCCTGGAGGTGTTCAAGGTGGGTTTGGACGTGGCACTTGGTGCCATGGTCTGGTCTTGAGGGCTGTGGGAATGGGTTGGACTTGATGAGCTTTGAAGTCTCTTCCAACCCTGGTGATACTGTGAGACTGTGATATGTGCAAACCTGCCCAAGTCCTGAAGGATGAGTAGATGCCACAAGCAATGACCTGTGTACAGGCTTCCCAGCCAGGTGATGACCTAGGGTGAAGCAGAGGAAAGCGGCTGAGGGACCTGGGGCTGTTTAGTTTGAAAAGGAGGAGGCTGAGGGGAGACCTCCTTACTGTCTATAGCTACCTGAAAGAAGGTTGTGGAGAGGCTGCTGCTGGTCTCTTCTCATAGGTAATTAGTGATAGAACAAGAGGGAATAACCTTAAATTGTGACTGGGTAGATTTAGGCTGGTCATTAGGGGAAAAAAAAATTCACAGCAAGAGTGGTCAAGGATTGGAATGGGCTGCTCAGGGAGGTGACTGAGTCACCAACCCTGAATGCATTTAAAAGTCCTTTGGATGTGGTGCTTGGGGCTATGGTTTAGGGTAAAACTTGTAGAGTAGGGATATGGGTTGGAATTGGTGATCCTGAGGAGCTTTTCCAATCAGAACGTTTCTGTGATTCTGTGAATGAAGGTTTCAAGCATGACTGTGCTAGTGGAAGGGCTTGAGAGAGAGTTTCAGGTGTCTCTGTGTCTTATCTGTAGAGAATGCAAATCTAAGTGCTGGACTAGATGACCTTTAAAGGTTCCTTTCAAGCCAAACCATTCTATAGTTTCTCTTTCCCAGACTCAGGGCAGAGCCATTCACCATACTGACTCTGGAGGAATCCAGTGTGTTGTTTGGTTTATTGACCATGACACAGTGCTCTTGCAGAAGGAGTGGGGATACTTCTTCTTGTGTCCTTTCTTGCCACAATGAAAAAAAAATTGAAATCTAGAGACCCATTTTGGGTATTTTTTACCTATCCAAAACCATGTTGAGCTGTTGGATGAAATGGCTCCTGGGACCAGTGTTGCCTTGGTGAGGCTGTAGGGCATGAAGACCCTTGGAAGACAGGCACATAGGCAGCTGTGTTTCTCCAACCTCTTTTTTTAAAGTAGGAAGGGCATGTCAACTGCTTCAAGTACAAGAAAAATTGTTATAATTAAAATCTGTCCCCCAAGTATTTGAAACAGAATGTTTTAGAGGCCCATGAAGTTCAAAGGAGCTTTGCCTGTCCCTTCATACAACTCATGTGTGCATTTTCCTGCTGCTGGATTCCTTCCAGGTCTTGAATGAGTCAAACCAACTCTTGGACTGTGGGGCCAAGTATCAGCCAAGGACTCATGCAAGATGCACGTGTGGCCCAAGTGCCTGTGCTGCTTATTCCTTGGTTTGGCCCCGATGGTTTCCTGCACCACTGAATGGATGGGTCCGGGAAGCCTGACCGCAGTGGGGGAGGTGCAGGCAGCTCCCCCTGGATGCTCGTTTTGATTGGAAACAGCCCTTTGAGCCAGGGAGGGGCTTTCTCCTCTTCTGGGCACTCAGACCTTGGAAATTTAGATCCAGCTGAGCCATGGCCACCCATTATGGCATTCTGCTGCACCTCCCAGCTTGGAGAGCAGTCCTTCCTCCTCTTCTTCACCCCTTGCCCAGCACCTGGCACTCCCATGGGGTTGGGTGGCTCTTCTCCTTTCATGTGGGGCTGATTTGCAGAGGGTCTAATCATGGTAAGAATCCTTTGGTGCTACTGGTGGTGTTTAAATAAGTGGAAAAACCACTTGATCTCCCTGGAGATGTGCTTAGGGTAGGGTATTATTATTATTATTATTTTGGCTAACCAGGCCTACACGACAGCTGTTGAGCAATAGTTTGTCCACTAAAAACAAATCAAGAGCAAGTCTGGTGGCCAAATGTTGCAGGCACATTGTAATGGCTGTTAGCAAATTGCATTTGCAGTGTGGGGCTGCTTAACAAAACAGCTGCTGGGTTTGCTTCTCCTGTGGAACATTAGTTGGCCACTGGTGTTGCTGAGTGGGGAGAGGGGAACTGTTGCAGGGCAGGCTGGAGCAGGCTTGTGGTACAAAGAGGTTGTATTGGCCATTGGTAAAGGCTTGAGATTTTCTATCCCACGAGTGGGGGCCAACTTTCTCCCACCACATCTTTGCATAATTTGATGGCTCCTGGGGTTTCTCTGGCTGGCTGGAAGAGGGATGTGATGAGTGGCAGCAAAGTGTCTTTATCCCAACTCAGTCCTTGTGCTGGGGAGAGCACAGGTACAGCATAAGCTGCATCTCATTTCCTCTTGCACTCCCACTTGAGCAGGGCTCTGAGCTTCAGCTGCCAACCCACTCAAAATGCTTCTTGGGTGAAAATTAGCCAAAGATTGGGTACTGCTTAGCTCTGCTGTGAATCAGTAACCTTATTGCTGGTTGATTCCAGGAAAAAAAAAAAGGAAAAAAAAGGGAAAAAAGACCTTGATAATTGAGCCTGGGTTTGATGAGGTTTTTTTTAGTGTAACACCTGACATCTGGGTTGAGATGGAAAGTCTTTCCCAAGATAGTTCTGATCCATATGGTTATGGAAAAGTCCTGAGCTGTTTCCCCCTGATTATTTTCATTATTGTTATTATTTACTGGCATTTTTTCAGCCTGGATAATGGGAAAAAGCTGAACCATTTTCACTGTTGTAATTTCTAGCCCACTGTGCCGCTTCGGTCCAGCGTACTAACAAGATGCTTCATGGCTTTGCAGATCTGCAGGGGATGTCAGATTGGTGGTGAAAAGAGTCTCAGCTGGAAGCATTTTTCAGTTGTGAAAACTGCTCCATTATAGTGTTTGCAAACACATTTTCATCTCAGTAAAAAAAAAAAAAACAACCCACAAAAAACCCCAAACCAAAACCCAACCAACAAATCAAATAATGAGGGGAATAAATGCAAGAGCTCTGTGGAAAAGATGGGACTCAAAGAGTCTGTTCCTCAGGAACAGACTTGTGTGTCCCAGTGGCATTTCTTCCAGGGCCTCAACATCTTCAGCTGCTGTAGTCCCTGTTCCTCCCTGGAGTGAGCAGAAGGTCCCATGTAGTGTTTGTTTGGTGGCTCCAAGAGACTGGAAATGCAGTTGGATTCACTCTCGGGTAGGAACAGTTCCCCATGGCTGGGACAGTAGTGCAGGAAGGGGTTAAGGATCAAACCAATCTGGGATCCAGAAATTCAGCTTTCTGTGCCCTCTCAGCAGCTGGGGTAAATCCCTCAAGCTCTCAAAGTCTGCTTGTCACATTTCCTTACACTTTCTATCCATTTTGCTCATTTAGACCAGAAAATATTGAAGTTTAAGAAGTGTTTGTTGCTTCCTGTTTGTGCCTCCACTGCCCTGCAGAGGAGTTCAGCCTACACAGGATGAAGGTGTTGCTCATTATCAGCAGTAGAGTCTATGTGGCAAACTCCCACAGATCCCACTAGTTTGGGGTCCATCAAACCATTCCCTCTGCTGGGGTGTTGGATCTCATTGCTCTGTCCTTCCTGGGCACCACAGCCAAGTTGCCACATGGAGGACATGAGGTCTAAGCTTTGCACTGGACTTGGTTAGCAAATGATTGTGTTTTGTTTGAGTTTTCTTCTACCAGGCAGTCCTGAAAACATAGGCAGGGCTTGACCCAAAGCTCGTTGGAAAAAAATGTGTGGTGGCTGAGTAGATTTTTTTATTATTTCCATTCTTTTGTGGTGATTTTTGGTGCAAATTCAGGCAAAAACTTCAAAGGAACTGACCTACAAATTATTCTTCACTCTGGAGGTCTGTGGAAGCAGCATATGTCTGCAGGAGATGTGTGTGTGTGTGTTGTTATAGTATTAATAATAATTACCTGCCTTAAAGCCTTGAGCTGAAATGGAACCCAGTATGCAAGGCACACAGAGACAGCACAGGGGTGGTGCCAATCTGTCCACACACATGGCCAAGGGCACAGCATTGTGTGTGGTGTGGGGTGATGGGGATAACCTTCTGCTGTCCTGCTCAGAAACCATAGGAACCTGTATAAGTGTCACCAAAATAATTGCAGCTCTTCATGCCTCCAAAATGAGTCTCCAGCCCTGTATTTGAAAGATGATAACCTGATGTTCATCCAGTTCCTCTCCCTCACCTCATGAGCTGCTGTTTCTCCAGTGCTGTGACACTTGACCACCACTAAACCACCCTATCCATCTGGGAAGAGCAGTGTCCTGAGGAACCAGCCTTTCCCTTCTGGTACATATTCCTCTTCTGGATTGCAGCTAATTTGCCTTATAATAATGCTTTGCATGATCCTCCCATGTGATGCTAATTAGTGCTGAGTCTGTCTCTGTGCAAGCAGCATTCTAGGTAATGATGATTGCAGCCCCTCGCTCTCTCAGCTTAATTATTCAGCCCCCAGCAGTGATCCATTCTGGAATGGTTCACAGCCAGGACCTTGTGCAGGAGCAAGCAGCCTTTTCTGCTTTTCTCAAAGCAGAAAAGCTCTGTCTGAGGTTGGGTGTTTGCCTTGAGTAGTGGCTCCAGAGACCGTGTGGAAGTGATGCAGTCACTCACTGATAAAAGAGGGTCATGGTGTTGCTGCTGGTGCCCGGTGCTGAGGGCTTGCTGGAGACGAGAGGGTGGTAGCTCTTCGGTTCCACCTCAACACCGGCCACCTGGAACAGAATGTCCACCACTCAGAGGTGTTGGCCTGAGCTTGGGTCTGTCGGCTCAGATGTTTCCCTTTGAGTCTTGTGGCCTGTGTTCAAACAACTGATGCAGTCCTGTGTTTGTCAAACAACACATCTCCGTCTCCAAACACTCCTCTTACGCAATCCACATTCTCCACGTTTCCGCCCCAAGCAGGAGCAGCTCTGCCAAGCTGTGACCTAACTGTACCCAAGTCCTGGCCATGGGGAAGCTGAAGCCTATCCATGAAGTGGAGCTGGGCCTGTTTAATGCCTTCAGGGCTGCTTTCACCTGGGCAGAGATCCTGTGGAACAGGGCCATGGTGTGGAGCTGCTGGAGATGTGCTGTCTCTGGTTGCCTTGCTGTGGAGGGGTCTGAGAGGCAATGCTTTGCTGCTGCAGCCTTGCAGTTAAGGAAACTATCACAGCAGCAATTTATTCAGGGTTATGCTCCTAATCCTAATATTTTTCAGGTTTGTTTTTTTTTTTTCTCCTCCATAAAGAAGTTTCTTTGCCTGTTTCTTGGATTCTTGCAAATGAAAAGCCCAGAGTTGTCCTGTTGTTGGTTGTCCAATGTTCAGCAAACCTTCAGCACACTGGCATGAGAAGACCCTTAGTCAGGTGCCCATCATTTCTAGGCTGCTGTAATTACTTTTTTTTTTTTTTCCCCCCACAAGCTCAACTTGAGGCTTGCATAAAGCTCTTAAAATTAGTGTTGCCTTTCAAGCCAAAGGGCCGGAATAAGGTTTACAAGCCATAAAAGCCTCTTATCAAAGTTGATTTCCTCCAACGCACCTTTCATCTTTTATAGTATTTACTTTTCAAATCCTTGAACTTAAAAGGATTAAACAGGTTAAAAGGGAAAAGAGAAAAGGAGGGGGGAAAGAGAAAACAAATAAGAAGGAAGATGAATTGAGTATGGATTATGAGAGGCCTGTATAAAATATGAATTAGGAGAAAGTCTAAATAAAGAGTTGTCATTTGCTGAACTGCTGGAAGTTAAAGTGTTCTGGAGATTTAACTTGAGGGAACATTTCACTTACTCTGGGTTGTATTTTCACTTTCCAAGACGAATGGAAAAGAGACCAATGGACTAGGGGCATATGGGGAATTTGTGTGGTTCTGTTCTACCTTCCATCTATCTTCTACCCCTTGGTGGGATGTGACCGTGTATGATCTACCCCTGTGAGCTCTTGTCCCCCTGAAAAATCACTTCCCAGGCAAGAAACTCTGCTGGAAGGAAAACAAAGGTACTGTGGGCAAAGAATTGCTAAAAAAAGCAAGAGCTGTGAAAGGGATCAACGATCTTGTCTCCTGTGAGGGAACTACAAGAGTGTCCCAGGGAACTGGAGACATTTCTAGGACACTTCCCTGGCCATCACCTCCCCTGCACTGGTGGTCCAGTGAAGGTGATCTGCAGGAGTAGGTATGGGCAGCAAACTTGGGTTTGCTTTGTGGCTCTGCAGAGTGGCTGCTCCTGGAGAGGTGTGGTCTGAGTTCCCAGTGTAGTCTTGTCCCACTCCATTTTTGCTCTGGACATCTGGGGAAGAGGCAATGCCCTCACTCTCCCCACCAAGGATTAGGCTATCACGTTGGCTGAAGTTTATGCCCAGGAAACACTCTGACATCTGCACCTGGACACTGTGCCTTGCTGCCCTCTGCTCTGTCCTTCCTGGCCTGCCTTTGCAGGAGGTTCTTGTCAACCAAACCTGAAGGGGAAGCACTGCTGGCAGCTCCTCTGGGCACCTTCCCCATCCTGGAGGGAGAGCATTAAACCTGCTGCCCCCTTCAGAAGGTTGCAATCAGGGACTGGGCCGGGCTGGTTATGGGTCACTGGCTGGGTCAGCCCCGGCTGCCGGCTCTGCCTGCCTCGCTGTGGCAGGGTCTGGGGGCAGGCAAAGCAAACACGCTGGGGAGCTCCAGCCAGGAGCGCTGCCTGACCTCCCCGGCCCCCGAGCATCTGCAGAGGTGGGGGTTTCCTGCGGGCCGCCGGCGTGGTGGTGGGCAGTTTGAGGGCTGCCTGCGTGTGGCGAGCAGAGCACAAAGCCCCTGGAGATGGCTGAACAAAACGATGCCACCTTCAGAGCGGATCCGTCTCTTTTTTTGTTCGGTGTCTTGTGGCTGAGGCGGTCTCCTCTCTGCCGCTCCAGCACCGTGTCCAATGCGTGCGCCCACCAGGCAGCCCCACCGCCGGCCGTGGCATTCAGCAGTCAATCAGCATTAGGCTGGTCACGGTGTCCCCTCGGCCGAGCTCTCAGCACTTTAGGGTGGGTGAGAGGAGCAGAGGATGCAGGGAGGGGACACACGGGTGCTCGGATCTCCCTCGGCTCCTTTGCCGATGGTTTTCCCTCTGTTCTCCTTCAGGGAAGGGTCACGCAGGGGGAAGTTCCGCAAGCACACGGAGCCCTGTGGGACTGTTAATGAGTACCAGATCCTGTAATGACCCACGGCTGTCCAGGGTGGCCCTCAGCTGTATTTTTGGCTACATCCACTGGTTTTGTGACCGGCACAGTGCTGTGAGGTCAACCAGGCAGACATATGGGGTGTTGGCATCCTCTGGGGATGTGGTCAGGAGACATCCCCATCCTCCCCCTGCTGACTCACGCCTGCTTGCTTCTGCTGCCGCATTTTAAATGCCACTGCTCTGGGCTTTGCTTTGAGGGAGGATGAATTCCCAAGGTGAAACCAAAGAGCAAAGTTTAGAATTTAACAGTTAAGCCCAGGGCACCTCAGAAATGTTCCAAACACCGCCCCTGCCACCTCAACTGCTGTGAGTCAGCCTGCTGCAGTAGGATCCTGAGTCAGGGTGATGCTTGTGGTGCGAAGGGTGGGAAACTCTGGGATGCTCAGGTCCTGTCTGGCATGCCTTGGGAAGCCTCCTGTGCTATATATGAACGATGTTTGCAACCTTGTCCTTTGCTGAGCAGGAATTATTGTGAGGGAGGGTGAAGAATGGTGAAAATAATAACCAGGAGTGGTTTGGAACAGGTGCTGCCCTTCCCCACAGCCCTCCTTTGCCACAGTTTCTCTCTGAAATTCCTGTATCAAAAGGCTTCTTGTTACTGTTGCAGAAAATGCTGGCAAAGCACCTCCAGGGATATGAAAAGACGTTGAAACCTCGGTGCCAAGACACAGGTCAGCTGGTGGAGGAGCAGAAGAGTTTGTGTTTGGGGAGGAAAGTGCTTGCAGGGTGCTGCTTGGAGGAAGGATTAGAGCTGCCAGGTGTATTAATCTCTGACCTTCCCAGAAGCATCCCAAATTGTTTCAACACATTTTGATTACCCAGCTGTGCTGCCCAGAACTGCTCTGAACTCAGGTGCTGCCTCAAGTTCTGGTGGCTCTCCTTGGGAGCTTTTTGCTAGATGTCAGGGAAAGGAATCAAGGCTCAGTCTGGGATGGCTCTCTGCTTCAAATCAGCTCCTGCTGCAGCAGCAGTCCCCCCTCCCCAGCCCCACTGGGAGCTGCTGGTCTCACTGCAGGTATGGGCAGCAGTCCAGGATAAAGTACTGATGCTTCAGGCATGGCTGTGAAGGCAGGATTTGGGGTTTGCTTTGTTGTGTTTGATGAGCACGGAGGAGCCCCCTTTCCAATTCAGTGGTTGGCAGTCTCACACCTTAGGGAGTGAGCTGGCAGGAGAGAGGCTGCCTGTGTGCCCATGCTGCATTTTGAAACAGGTGGGCACAAGGTACCTGCTCAAACCATGCTGGGAAGACAGGAAGGTTACAAGTGCAGCTTGATGCAGGCCCTGAAGTTGCCTGCACTTTTGGAGCGACACAGGGGATAAGGGCAGAGCTCAGCAGAGCAGAATGCTACCATGAGCAGGCAGGGCATAATGGGTTCCTGGCTGGAGGGAGGCATTGCCAGGGCTGGGCACCATCCACCTCACTGCCTGCATATAGGAGGCAGCATGGAGCAAGCCTTGCATCCATTATCTGAGAGGGGTCCTGGTGCTGCTCAGTCATGGGCCAAAGCCCCCTCCAACCAAAATCAAACCTGAAGGTCACAGAAATTAAAATCTTAGCAGCCACAGGCAGCTTGGGCTGGCCTGCAAAGTGCTGGAAAGCAACCCTTTTCAGGCAGGTGTGGGGCAGGGGTGGGGAGCAGAACTGCTGTGTTCTTTTGCAGCGAGCATTTTGTTGGGGGGTGGTGGAGTGGTGATGAGATGCTTCTAAATGTTCTCCCTTGGAGCAAAATCTTCCAGCTGGAGGCTCTTAAACTCTTTGCAAAAGTGACTGTGGCACATGGAGTGCAAATCCCACTGCAGGAGAATGGGACTTTGCCCCTTAAGAAGTTAAATCCCTTCTGAAAATGGGACTTGGGTATTTCTTAGAGGCTGTTTGTGATTTTACCTTTATTCTCCCTTTATGAGCTGATCTTTTGCTCTGCCATATGGTGAGTGTGGCTGTTCTCAGTGGGGTAGGTAGACAGAGATGTTTTCCCCTGGCTCTGCTGAAGGTATTTGAAAATCTGCCCCTCTTAATTTATAGCATTTCTGGCCCTGGGGAAGATGTGGCTCTGTCCTTGTGCCTTCACATACATCCAGCAGCTCACATCTGCTGCCCAAGGAGTGGGGGAGGCAGCAGCTGGGAAGAGGAAGATTTTTGGGAGAGGATGAGTTTGGCTGAGCAGGACTCAGCATTGAGCCTGTCTGCTCTGAGTTGCCCTGGGCCAGCTCTTTCCCCAGCCACCATCATGCTACTTGAACTCTTCCAAAGGATGCCACCAGACTCCAGCTAGAGCAGGGCATGCTCATGGAGCCAGAAGATGACCCCTGGAGCAGAAAAAGCTTTTTGAGCCTTTTTGCCTGCGTGTGAGCTGTTAGGCTCTGTCCTCATTGCTCTCCTTATCAGAGCCACGCTGCTGTGATAGAGACCCTGACTGAGCCTTGTCATCCCCGGGGCTGCCTGGGGTGGGGTGGGGGTTTCAATTTATTTTAACGAGCTAAAAAGTATTGGCCAGCAATGTGAAGCCCGTGGGTGGGTGTGGGGGGCAGCTGGGGCTCTCGCCTCCCGCACCCGTCGATTAATTAAAATCTCAAACCCGTGCACAGGCCACTTCGCCTTGGCTAAAACCAGTGTGAGAAACTTCCTCGCAGCATTTCTGCGTCGTCCAGGCTGAAGTGTTGTCATCCGAGGCTGCTTTGCATGACAATGCCTCGGGCTGTAATTATGCACAAGGATGCTAATGGGCACGGAGCGGCTGGATCTCCATGGGAAAACTATCTGTTTGCGAGGGGTGGGAGGGGAGAGGGGAAAAAGAAAATCCACCCAAACAAAATAAACCATGACAGTTGGGGAAGGGAGGAGGACTGCGGGTGGGGGGGAGGAAAGGGGATGCAGGGCAGCAAAGGGGTTGATGAAGGCAAGTATCAGGCTAATAAAGCTCACTCTTGGCTTTTTAGTGAGGTCTTTTCTCAGTAGTTAAGAGATCATCGAATCATAGAATTGTTTGGGTTGGAAAAAAGATCTCTAAGATCACCAAGCCCAACTGTCAGCCTAAGAGCACCGTGGCCATTAAACCATGTGTGGTTTGATGTGCCTGTGTCGGCAGCTGGGGGGACTGAAATGACTCCTGCAGTGCTGATATCTGCAACCATCTCCTGCAAAATCAGGTCTCTCTGATTGCCAGGTGTCAACTGAGAGTTGGTCTCGCAGAGCAGTGCAGCTGCATCAAGTGTAGGCAAACAGGGGGAAAGTGAGGCACATAAGAGCTCAGATTTGCCTGGCTGCCAGAGGTGTGCATGGGAAGGCTTGGGGGGGGTGTCCAGTTTTGCTTTCCTTGTGTTCCCAGCACCTCGCATTCCAGCACTCACTCATCCTCCTTGTTTAAATACTGCAGCATAGCTGCAAGGGGCAACCACTATTTTACCACTGAAGAAAAGGCAGCTGGAAATGAAGGGGTTTGGCCACAGCTACAGAGACTGATCTTCCCAGGGGCAGTTGAGCTGTCTTCCAGGATACTCTCTTGGCTTTTTGTTCCTGCATTTCCTAAGAGAATTTTGCAAAGAGTGAGATGCAGGAGGAAGAGAGAATCTTCAGCTCTCTTGAGTCTTCTGGGCATTGTTTTCTCTTTTTTCCCTGCTTTGAGAAGGCTGAGGTGGCTCTGAAATAGGGAATATTTGAAATTGGTCATGGATGGAGCTGTCTGAGCTTGGGTTATGAGGACCGTGGAGTGACAGAGATGATAATTATCCATTCAAGGCGAGGTTGTGGGGACTCTCATCTTACAGCAGGGCATGTCACAGTCTCGTGGGAGGACAAACTTGGTCTTGAGGCTTTAAGACTGGCATCTTCAGAAAAGCAGACAAAATTCCTGGCTCTCTGAAGAGCTGCAGAAGGTGCCCAGTGACCATGCACCTGACACCTGCTCTGGGTTGTGAGAAAATATACAACAGACACATGGACAGAGGCTGCTAAGTGTGTGGTGCTGTTATTAGCCCCCACTGAAGTGCTCTCTCACTGAGTGAAAATGAAGAGCATTAAAGTGCCAGGTGCAAGAGTCTAAGGAGCTTAAACCTTTCACTCCCAGTTGGTGTTGCTGCAGTCATCTGGCTTTAATGACATTGGCATTACCCATTCCGGCGGCGTTTAAAACGGGGGTTGCATTTTTAAATGTCCAGCTTACAGGGATTACTTCTGCCTTGTTTCTTTCTACCCTTCTCATATACCAGTGCAAGTCCTGGGTGAGGACAGTCCCCACTCAGCCACCATCAGCAACTGCCACCAAAGAGAACACAGCTGAAACCACCTTCGCTGCTTTTCCCTCATTCAGACCCTGGGTTAGGCAACCTTCTGAGAGTGGCAGGAGTGAACCTGCCTGGCTTACTTTGCAAGGGTAGGACTTCTTGGGCATTTCTGCATGCCAAAGGGCTGCCAGGCAGATGGTTAAGGCAAGTTGGGGACCAGAAAAAGTGCCAGAGCTGGAGACTTTCTCTTGCTTTGATGTGAAGGCATCCCACCCTGTTTTACAGGCTCACAGGATGTCAGCGGTTGGAAGGGACCCAAAGAGATCATCAAGTTCAACCTCCCTGCCAGAGCAGGTCACAGAGGGAAGCATACAGACTGGCCTTAAAAGAGAGACTCCACAACCTCTCTGGGCAGCCTGTGCCAGTGCTCTGGGACCTTTACAGGAAGGAAGTTCCCCCTT
>VWZE01000938.1:359306-374023 GCA_013396675.1 Eubucco bourcierii
TCTGGGGAGCCCAAAACTGAATGCAGTACTCAAAAACAGTGTTTCAGACACAGGGTTTCTCTTCCCCATCCCTCAGTGTGAAGCATGTTCTCCAAAGCTGTTGACACTGTTGCAGGAGGACAAGAGGTGATGGATTTAAACTAAAAGAGAGTGAGTTAGACAAGATCTAAGGGGGAAAAAAAAAGAATCTACAGTGAAGGTGGTGAGACATTGGCCTAGATTGACCAGAGAGCTGGTAGGTTCTCCATCCCTGGAAACATTCCAGGTCAGGTTGGGCAGGACTCTGAGCAACCTACTCTAGTTACAGATGTCCCTGCTGACTGCAGGGGGCTTGGGCTAGATGACCTTGAAATGTCCCTTCCATGCCAGCCTGTGATTCTATGACACTGATGCTGCATCTTCCCATGAGACGTTTTGTTGTCATGGGATTGCCCAGGTGCTAGGTCAGGTCACTCCCAAGGGGATGACATCTGCCTGGCCACTCTCACCCAGTTACACCAGTAGAAACTGCTGGCCTGAGAGTGGCTGCAGGCACTCAGGTCTTCCTCGTGCCATTATAGGGATGCTGGGCTAAGAGGAGCCACCTGCTTCCTTGAAATCACCCTCCTGCTATCTCAGTGCCAGTGCATAATCCTTCCCCTCCCTAAATTGAGTGCGTGCCAGCCCAGTGCTAATGAGCTTGATTGCTCCCCCTTGGTTTACATCACCAAGAGGAAAATCTGAGCCTGGTTTGCTCCAAATCCTTGGGGTCTGGGGGAGGGAGAGGAGGGCATAAACATCCAGGGTGGAAAAATAATCATCTGCCAATGAGAAACTTTGGGTTTTACCCTGAGAAAAGAGGGATAGACAGACTGACAGACCTGATGACAGACTGAGCTCCAAAGCACCCTGGCCCCACAGTGTGGAGAGATGCCTTATTGTTTGATCTGGCTGTGAGACAGATTAGCAGCCCCAGGTGGAAAGTCATAATCTGCATTTAAATGGGCCGGTTATAAAAGGTAGGGAGCCCAGGAGCCCGCAGCATTATGCTGTGTCTTTAGGACTCCGTAATCTCTCTTTATTTTCTCCCCAGTCTGACCTGGGGGCACAGTTTCTAATTACCAGGTCACCCTGCTAATATTGTCATTTCCAGCCAGTGGGTGTGAAACCATAGCAACGCCACATTTGCTTCCAAGTTTCTGGAGGAATAAAATTTGCCTTTTAATCACAGAAAATGACTGGGTGCCTTCCCACCCACCCCCCACCCCCTTTTCACTCCCCACCCCTCAACTTACTCCTTACAAATGCGTTTCACCATTGGGGTTTTCAAAAAGATATTTCAGATGGGAGCTTTTAGGAGCTTCACCTTGTGGCTATGGTCAAAGATGAGGGACCAAAGTCAAAGCTGTGGTCTGTGAGGTGGTAAGCTCCATGTAGGATGTTTTGGGTGTGAAAGTTTCCCTAAATGCAAGTGTTTTTCACCAGAGAAACTTAGTACTTGCTTCACAGTGTCTTCTTATCTTGAAAAAGTTGTGAGTGAGCTGGTAAAAGAGGGAAGAAGAGAGTGTCAGACACACTTGAGTTACAGGAATGAATCCCACCATCATACCATAGGGAGGTCCTCGTGTTCCTGGTTAGCTTGGCTCAGTCAGGAATTAAGCACTGGGATCTTTGAGGAGACCTTAGAGTAGCCTTCCAGTATCTGAAGGGGGCCTACAGGAAGGCTGGGGAGGGACTATTGACAAGGTCTGGGAATGCCAGGACAAGGGGCAATGGGTTTGAACTGGCAGAGGGGAGATTTAGGCTGGATGGCAGGAAGAAGTTCTTTACAGTGAGGGTGGTGAGACACTGGCACAGGTTGCCCAGGGAGGTTGTGGCTGCTCCCTCCCTGGAGGTGTTCAAGGCCAGGTTGGAGGAGGCCTTGGGTGACCTGTGCTAGTGGGAGGTGTCCCTGCCTATGGCAGGGGGTTGGAACTGGCTGATCTTTGAGGTCCCTTCCAACCTTACCATTCTGTGATTCTATGATCATGGCTCCAACTTAGGGAGTTCACCTCCCACCTTGGAAAAAGCCTATGGAGGGTCAGCAGGTAACAGGGTAGGTGCAGTGGGCATGTTCCTGTGCTCTGTGGCATGATGAGTTTGAGTTGTCCTCCCCTGTGCATCCTAGGCAGGTTGGGGCCTGCATCTTTTCCCCTACCTGCATTGCAACTCTAAGGTTTGTTGTGCCAGGGTTTTGTCCCTTGGCATCAGACGATGAAAACTTGGCTGGCACGAGTTCAAAGACCTTCAGAACTTCAGGAAGCTGATTTCCAGCTCTCAAGGGCTGGGCTGGTGAAAATCTGCCCCAACATCAGGAGAAATTCAGGTCAGGTCTGGGCTGAACCTCTACCCCTCAGGCCTTCCTCCTGGCTCTGCACAATACTGGGTTCCAGAAGCAGTTTTTAACTCAAAGTGAGGCAGACGTGAACTGGAATCGCATTGTAAGGTGATTTTCCAGCTGACAGGAGTAGGTTAATTGTAAACTGTCTACTGAAGCTTTAAAACCCCTGTCCAGCCTGATTATTAGCAGTTTAAAATTTATGGAGTGAGACTTTGCTTGGTGATAGTTGGTTTGTGCCCAAACAATGTGTGTAATTAATCCCCACGTTGGGGGAAGGAAAATCAAACTTAAAGCTTTTTTTCTTTCCCTTTCTCTCTGACACATGTTGAGGTGTGCAGGGGACCTGGCAGGGCTGCTATATGGGAACTCTGTCCCAACCCTGTCCCAATCCAGCCTGAGCTGGAGGACTACATTGGAGCTGCCACCTTGAGCACTGAGGGTTAAATCCTTCCCAGTAGTGAGAAACTTCACCTTCTATCAAAGGAAGCTCCAGGCTGGGGGACTCCTGAGGCACAGGAAGTTTCATTTAAACATGAGGAGGAATTTTTTCACAGTGAGGCTGACAGAACACTGGAGCAGGCTGCCCAGGGGAGTTGTGGAGTCTCCCTCTCTGGAGATATTAAAAACCTACCTGCATATGTTCCTGTGTGATCTGCTCTAGGTGATCCTACTCTGGCAGGGGGATTGGGCTGGATGAGCTTTTGAGGTCCCTTCCAGCTCCTGAGATTCTGTGATTTTTTAAAAAGCTGTTTACAAAGGCCTGCAGTGACAGGATGAAGGGCAAGGGGTTCAAGCTTGAGAAGAGCAGATTTAGATAGGCTGTTAGGAACAAGTTCTTTTCTATGAGGGGGGTGGAGCACTGGAACAGGTTGCCCAAGGAGGTGGTTGAGGCCTCTTCCCTGGAGACATTCAAGGTGAGGCTTGACAGGGCTGTGGGTGACCTGGGCTAGTGAGGATGTCCCTGCTAGTTGCAGGGGGCTGGACTGGATGAGCTCTAGAGGTCCCTTCCTGCCCAGACCATTCTATGACCTCATTGCTGTCTACAACTACCTGAAGGGAGGTTGTAGCCAGGTGGGGTTGGGCTCTTCTCGCACGCAACCAGCAACAGAACAAGGGGATACAGTCTCAAGTTGTGCCAGGGGAGGTCTAGGCTGGATGTTAGGAGGAAATTCTTGCCAGAGAGAGTGATTGGCATTGGAATGGGCTGCCCAGGGAGGTGGTGGAGTCGTCCTCGCTGGAGGTGTTGAAGCAAAACCTGGATGGGGCATTTAATGCCATGGTCTGGTTGATTGGCTAGGGCTGGGTGCTAGGTTGGGCTGGGTGAGCTTGGAGGTCTCTTCCAACCTGGCTGATTCTATGAACCTACAAAACCAGTCCCCTGAAACACTGGGAAATTGGATTATGGATCTGGACACTGTGGGTTGCAGATCCCAATGGGTTGTTTAAAAAGGATGATGGAGGTGGTGCCAGGTCACAGGGCAGGGGATGGGGCCAGGCTGCCAGCATGCTGGTTGCTCACACTGGTACCTCTGGAGCCCTGACTCCAGGTGGGTGTTTCCTGCACACGCTTGTCTCAGGATGGCCACACGTTATTCAGCCTGTGGGTTTCCTCAAGTCAGAGCTGTGACCTTGTTAAAGTTTTACTTATTTCCAGGCTGAATAGCTGCATCTGTCTGGCTTGGGCAGCCCTTGGAGCTGGTCACAGCTCTCTCTGTCGCGCTGAAGAGCTGCGTTATTGCGTCTCTGCTCCCGGCGTGCTGCGGTCGCAGTGCTCACAAACTGCACAGACCAAGCTCTCAGACTTTCTCCCTGTAAAATGTTTTAGTCACTGAAAACTGAGAGCAGCTCCCAGGCAGGTAATTAATTAGAAATGTGAATTTGGAGGTTTGTTTCCTTTCCCTTCCTCTAGTTGCTGTTCTTTCTTATTTCAAATGAGTTTTATGGAGCCTCTTATAAATGTGACTCTGTTTTAATGAAGAAAGAGCTCCCCATCCCACCCCAGCTCTACCAACAGCCTGTCTCAGAGCTCAAGCTCCTCACCATCGCTGGGCTCAGCCTCTGCCTGCACACACGCACAGGAGCACGCACACATGCAGAATTAAACTGGAATTTCACAGCCGCAGGGTTGGCTGAGCAGCTCTGATCCAGCTCCCCGCGCGTGGGCCAAGCTCCTGTTGACTTCAATAGAGTCTTGCCCAGTTTATGAGCCTTCAGAGCTCAGCCCTGAGCAGGGGCTGCTTGTATAACAGCTATTGCATGATTAGTATTTGTATTACAATAGCACTTCAGGACCCCAATTGCGGCTCAGCGCCCCATTAGAGTAGTCCTTGTACAAACATGTAGTAAAGAGGTGGGCTCTGACCCAAGGAGCTAACAATTGAGACCTTTATGGCCCCCAAGGCACCTTAGGATCAGTTCTTTATATTACAGTAGCACTTACGGCATGTCTGTGCCCAGGCTGGATGCGAGTGGCTGTGGTGTCTGTGGCCTGCTCCTTGGGGATTTTGGGGTCTGCCAGGCACGTGACTCTGTGCTTTGCTGCTTGAGCTGTGAACAGCCACTCCATAATGATCCATTCCTGCTCCAGAAGGGTTAATCCTGCCATGGAGGTAGCTTTGTCTTCCCTTCCCAGATCAGAAGCCTTTTCTTGCCCTCCCTGGCTTGCTGTGGTCCTGGGTGGGATTGGTGCTGGGTGTGATGAATGCTGCACAACTGCTTACTCTGGCCCCATCCAACCATCAGCCCTTGCACCATTGGACGTGGTGCTGCAAACCTATGGGTGCAGGACAGTCCTTGCAGGTGGATGCAGCCCCTGGGTGAGGGTGAGAAGCCTGGCTGGGGGCAATAGAGAGGACAGCAGCAGCTTGGTGGACTGCAGCATTGCATGGTGGATCCTTGGCACCCACTTCCCTAGTTAACTTCAATCCTGTCTGCACCCACATCCCCAGCCACTGGTGCTGTAGTCATAAGAGTGAAGGTTCAGGGAGGTTTCTGCTGCAAATGTTCAAGGCTATTTTCCAGTATCCTGTCTGACTCCTTGGACCCGTTCGTGCCTTGTATCTCAGCTCTTGTCCCTGTCCATCTTTTCCAGCTGGGTATCTTCACAGCATCCAATCCAAGCATCACAGTTAAATTTTGCTGGTGTCAACTGAGAAAAGAGGGACTTGCCTTTGTCCCCCCTTCTTAAGCCACCGCTTATGGGGTGGTACCACCTGCCTGCAGGGAATGGGAGACCCCCAGGTGCTGAGTCTCTGAGATGCAGGAGGAAACCTGGCTTGCTCTTTTTGCTTTGACACCTGAATCTCCATCTCGTTTAACCACCCGATTCCTGGAACCTGGCCTTGAAAAAAGGGAAGGAGAAACCTAGCAAGTCTCTGCAGGCTGGCGGCAAGCACGGCTCTGCCGTGATGTGTGGACCCTGCCATCTCCAAAGGCTGCAGCTGGGCAGGAGCCGCAGCCGATCCCAGGATCCCAGCGCACAGCTGGCTGCGATCTTGCCTCCTCTCTTGGAGAAAGCCCTGGCTTTCATGCGGTGTCAACATGAACAGCTGGCTGAGGAAATGCAAACCGAGGCTGCATTTCTAGGCAGCTGACACGGCTGCGGGCGGCCGGCTTGCAGAGCTGTGTGTGGCTGCAGCCTCCCGGCTGTAGAGCGCTGCAGGGACCCGGGCAGAGAACAGAGGCTGTGCCATGGGTCTCGCCAGAGCTGCCATTTTCTTCCTTAAAAAAGTTGCTGCTTTCTCGATTTCTTTCTGAGATGATGACGAAAGCAAACTCCTGGCAAAAGCAAACCACGGCGCTGCAGAAGGGAAAGCAGCCAGGAGCATGGCTTGGCCTCGCTCTGCCCTCCCACAGCTTTCNAGCTCCAGTGCACATCTGTCCCTGTGGCTGCTCTTATCTGCTGCAGCTCAAACCTGCCCTGCAGCATTGTAAGAGTTCCCTTCCATTCATTTATTATTTATTCCCCCACCCCTCCTGCTCTGCTTTCTAGCACAAAGTGCCCTGAAGCTTTGCAGCTTTTCCAGCATTCTTCTTTCTCTCTGTCCTCCTCGCCCCCCTGGAGTGGGGCAGAGCCCCAGCAGTGGGTGGGCAGGAAGCTTGGAGCTGCCCGGGGACCCGCGGCCAGCTTGGTTTTCCCAAACAGAGGCCGAGAGCAGTAAAGCCCACACCATAAGTAAACATTGCAGAAATTACAGGTCCAGGGTTGGGTCATGAGCTTTGCTCTTTTGCTTTCTTGTGAGGAAGATATTCCTGGGATGCTTCCGGCTGGAAGGTGGAGAGGAGAGAGGGGAGCTGAGGACGGCTGTGTTGGGACAGAAATGCCATCGTGGATGCCAAAGGCAGATGAAGCTCCTTGCAGCTCTGCCTGTTTGGGATTATCCTGGCTCTGCCCTGCTCCCACCCTCCAGTTCTTGCTGCACCCAGCATCAACTGGGGAGGATGTGAAGGGTCTCTCCTGGCCCAGACCCCTGGAGAGTCAGTCAGACAAAGGCTATCCCGGTTTTGGGAGGTTTTCCAGCTTGTTGCTGGGTAACAGCCCAACCCACCCACACGAGCATCAGAAAGACATTAACTGGTTTATTGAATGGTTTGTCTGCAGCCGGCTGCTGCTGCCGGCCTGCCAAGTTCTCACTGGGGCTCCCGGGTGCTTCCTCACCATAACGCCAGGAGCTGCATTTGTTCTCCTTCCCAAAGGAGCAGCAAAGCCCCAACTTGCAGTGGGCAAAGTCTGATTGGGGCAGGGGGAACCCACCACATGCTGTGGAGAAATGGCTGGGACTGAAGCGTTCCCACCAGCCCTGGTGGCTGACTGCACAGGTAAATAGTGACACTGACCCTAACTAATGCACAGAGTAAATGAATCCCTTTCAGTTAATTGGCTTAAGTGTTACTTGTAGTGAGAGTAAATATTTTACAATGGTGCAGAAGCTCTGCACTGCAGTCCTGAGCTCTTCATGCTCTGTGCTGGGGCTGCAGCCACCAATGTCCCTGCCCCAAGGTGCCCGTGGAGAGCTTGGCTGTTCCAGGGAGTGAGTCTTGCTGTGGGGCTCAGGGGTGAGCTTCTCAGCCAGGAAAAGAGTCTGGAGAGAGTCAACGGTGAGCAAAGTTGTGCTTGATCAGATCAGCCTGATAGGGTTTATTAACATGACTCCAGCTCCGGGCTGTGCCTTGAGGAGTCATAGAATTGTTTTGGTTGGAAAAGAACTTTAAGATCATTAAGTACATCTCTCAAACTAAGACCACTATGGCCATTAAACCATGTCCTGAAAGTGGCATGCCCTGCAACATCCTGAATTTGTGGCATGAGTCTGTGTCTTCCACACCAACTCTGGGTCAAATTATGACAGCTCAGCTCAGCTGTGCTCCAGCTCAGGGATATGGTAGATGGATGCTGCAGGTTGAGGTGGGGTGAATTGGCAAAGCCATTGTCTGCATTGCCCAGAGCAGTATGAGCTGCCTCCCTGGAGCATGCAGGTTTGAAGCAGTGATTTATCTGGGTTGGGTTTGGTAGGAAAAGCAGTGCCTGGGTGGACTGAAAGGGTGTCTCTCCTCACTGGGTTGCCTGTGCAGCATCTCTGGGGTTGTGGGAGAGCTGGCTCAGGGTGGAGTGGTGACATTTATTTCGGGGGATGGCCCATGTCCCACGTGGCTATTCAGGGGATTTCACCTTTCCTGGGAGAATTTGTATTAGGATGTTGTATTAGCAGTTGTATCAGGATGATCTGGAAACCCCAAGCCTAGCCTTGGCTGGTCCTCTCTGCTCAACTCACATTCAGCATCCTCCCAGACCAGGGCAGCTCAGAGCAGACAGTGTACTGGTGACAGTGGCAGGAGCCAGCATGGCTTGAGGATAGCTGGAGCTTGGTTGAAACCTGTGGAGTTGACACCCTGGATGAGTTAAGTTTTATCCATCTCCAAATCCTGTTGCATCCCTGGCATACTACCAAGACTTTCTTTGCTCCAAGGTCTCTGATAGCTGCACTCAGGACCTGGATGTGTTTAGAAGAGGCAGAGAGGTGGTGCTGAGGGGACATAGTTTGGCACCAGACTTGGTAGTTAGATACTGGTTGGGCTCAGTGACCTTAAAGATCATTTTCAACCTAAACAATTCTATGTTGAAAGCAGAGAGAGGACACTCTGAAGCCAATACCACCCTGGGGTTCCAGCATGGCCCTGGCCTCACTGTTAATAAACCAGACACCAGTGGCAGCTTTAACTTTTAATACAATGTAATATTTATTGCAAACAATAATATACAAAAACCAAAACAAAAAGGTAAGTTTCACAAAGAGAAGGATTTCACCAACAAAAAAACAAACAAAAAAAAAAACCAAACCCAAACTTACCTAAAGACAAAAATATGATTTAAAAGGACAGTCTTTTAAGTTACAGAAATACTTTAAAAAGATCTGCTTTTGTACAGAAATAGAGAGAGATGCCATATTATAAGAGTGCTTTAAGATTTCTTTTCTTCTTCTACTGAATCCCTAACAAAAAAACAAAACAAAACAAAAAACCCAAAACAAAACACCAAACCCAAACCCAAACCTGTTAACAAATATATCTTTTTTAAATAAAAAAAGTTTGCTGTCTTTTTTAAAAAGCAATCCTTAACTGTTCAGCCACAGCTTCACCAAAGTGTTTTTTTTGTGTGTGTGTGTGTCCCACACCTCAAGCCAGGTTTCTGGGGAGGGGTTGGGTGGAAGGCTAAAATGAGGGTGCATTGAGTCTCATCCTCACGTGAGCTGGTGTGTCCCAGAGAGCTGAGGCAGAAAACAAGGCAAATGATTCAGTGATGCGCTACATTTGCAATCTCTTTTTGTTTGTACAAAGGTTTGTTTTGTTGGTTTCGTGGAGTGGGTTGTTGTTCTTTTTTTTTTGTTTGTTTGTTTTTATTTTATTTTATTTTTTTGGTTGGTCATGAGTTGTTTTTTTTTTTTTTTTTTCCANGTTTGTTTTTAGTTTTTTTTTTTTTTTTTTTTCCAGTTTAACCTTTAAAAAAAAAAAAAAAAAAAAAAAAAAAAAAAAAAGGGAAGAGCACAACTTTGTACAAACCCAGGACACAGATTAAAAAAAAAAATAAAAGAATAACAACAACAATAATAATAATAATTAAAAAAAAAAAGAATTAGAGATAAATAAAGGACTGGTTACACTTTCAACCATAATTTAACAGGCACAGTTACCTTCCAAATAACGCTCTGACAGATGCATTCGTTTTGGAAAGGGCTTAAAAATAGAAGGAAGGTTAGAAACAAACAAACGAAAAGTTGTGATTAAAAACTGCTCTTCTCACAAAATAAATAATTTAAGGTATCTGTGATGTCCCACAAGCAGAGGAGAGAGCTCTTGGATGGGTTTTGCATCAGGCCTGGGGTGAACGAGGAGTTGATGAGGCGTGGTTGGAGTAGGGAGAGTTCAGCCTCCCCCCTCCCCACCCCCTCCCTCCAAGCTCTAGTCCAGGGACAATGATTATCACAGGGCTGCTTTAAGGCTTCTCAACAGCATTTTTTTTTTTTTTGCTGTTCTTTAAAAAGAAACAAACCCCCACCACCTTCTCTCTCTTTTTTTTTTTCCTTCCTCCTCTCTGTTTTTCTTTCTTAAGGCTCAAGGTTATTAAAAAATAAAGTTAAAAATCTCCTGCTGGCTGATTTTGCTATTAGTTAGAAAAATAAAGCCTCTCCCATGCTCGTCCCTGCACTCTTCAGCATCGCTCGGCCTGATGCTGGCCACTTCACAGAGCTTTGTTCCAGTTCAGAGCTCATTGCTTTGCTTTTTCTTTATTCTTTATTTTTAGAGGGGGGAAAAAAAAAAAAGACACTTATCTATACAAAAATACCTCTGACTGTAAGAAAAACCTAGGGCTGCTCCACTAAGTGTCATTTTTCTTTAAATTTTTTTTTTCTTTTTTCTTTTTTTTTTTCTTCTTAAGCTGTTGGAAAAATAAGAGCATTTAAAAAAAAAACCCTCTAAAAAATATAAATCCCCCTCAAATTGGTAACGAATCATACACAGTACATACTAAAAAGTATTTAAAATAGAGAATATTCCTCACAGAGGACTCTGAGTTTTCTCTCTTTTTTTTTTTGCCTCCCCCCCACCCCCTTTTTCTTTTTTTCTTTTTTTAATTACTGTTAAAAAAAACCCAAAAAAGCAAAAAACAAACAAACAAAAAACCAAAACCAAAAACCCAACACCTCATTACAAAAGTCCAGAGAACAGCTGAGCTGGTTGGTCAGAAGTTTCATCTCCACTTTGTGCCCTGGAAGCAGAGTTAAAGTCCAGTCCTTGCAAAGTCTGTACCTAGTTTTGCTGGGTCTTGGAGCTCTCTGGCCACTTCCTGGGGGATGCTGTAGTGCAGAAGGCTCAAGGAGCTCTCTCCTCCCTGCCAGCTTCATCTTCAGCGTCTTTTAATTATTACTTTAATTGCAAAGAAACAACAAGTCCGAGGAACTCCTCTACTCCTCTTCTTGCTTCCTTCCTTTCGTGCTTTTTGGGATGCTTTTTAAGATCTCTTTTTTTCTTTCTTGTTGTTTTTTTGAATGGCTTTTAGGGTCTGGTGAGCTGTGTGTAGACAGGCTGTTCCCAGTGCTGGGGGCTGTGGGTCTGGGGGATGGAGGGGACCCCAGAAGTGTCTGCAATGGGGGTGTACATGGGGCGCTGAGTGGGGTTCATGTAGGTGAAGGTGGAGTAGAGGCCACTGCTCTGGCCGGCGGCGTGGCTGTAGTAGGAGCTGGAGTTCTGGTGGTCGGTGTAGTCGTACTGGGAGCGGGTGATGGTAGGGTAGGAGGAACTGTAGTGCTGGAGGTTGAAGGAGCTGTAGTTGATCTGCTGCGGGGAGTGCTGTTGCTGTTCGCTGTAGTGGCTGGGGCTGAGCTGCTCTGTCTTGATGTGTGTCCTCTGCTGCGCCTGGCCCTGCTCTCCACTCAGTGCCGGCAGCCCGTGCTGCGCTGCTGGCTGTGCCTGCGGTGGGGGCTGCGGTTGCGCCTGCTGCTTGGACATCCAGACGTGGCCACTCCCGGTTTGTGAGCCCGACGTGCTGCTGATGCCGTAGCTGCCGGTGTAGGTGACCTGGCCGGGCTGCCCGTGGGTGGCCGGGACCCCCGGGTGGCCATTGGGTGGAAGGTACTGATCAAACTCGTTGACGTCAAAGGTCTCGATGTTGGAGATGACATCGCTGCTGAGCTCGCCGATGTCCACGTCTCGGAAGTCAATGTGGGGTGGCTGCCGGCCTCCTTCTTGCAGAGGGCGTCCCTCCCGCTTCAGGTCCTGCTTGCCTGGCTGCGTGTCCGTCTTGGGGGTGGTGGGAGGTGTGGGGGGGCCCTGTGATTGCCCTGCGGGAGGAAGGAAAAGGGCACAGACATGAAGCGGGTGTTGCTCCCGTGACAGCCGGGCACCCCTGCTCCCGCGGCTCCCCGATAACGCCGTTAATCGTTAACCCCGCGGGCGGATAACAACGCGTTGCTTCTGAAAGCAGTTGCGTAGGGTAACACAAACATCTCCAGGTGTGAGGAGCACAGCCCTGAGCCCTATCAGTGCCCGTCTATCGTGCCGAGTAAAAATCACTGAGCCCTCAGACACCCGCCGTGAGAGCGGGGCTGTCTTTTGGTTTATTTTGATAAAACCCAGAAGTTCACGTTTCTCACGGGCAGAGGGGGTGGAAGCAGCCACAGGGGCTGGCACATGTGGGAGAGCATTTGTGTGCCCATGCTAAACGCAAGGGTGGAGGGCAGCTCTGCCCCTCTCCTAGAGCAGCCGCCTCCTTTTCATTCTGTTTCTCAGTCTCTCTCCTTTCTGACGCCTTACCCAGCTCCAGCTTCTGCCTAGTTTGGGATGCGACTTTTTTTCGGTAGCCGCGACTCAACTGCCTCCCACCCCCAGATCACCTCCTGGTACCTACCCGAGTGCTCCCCGGGGGAGTGAACCTCGCTGATGCTGGAGGACGACTGTGGGGAGTCTGCCTGTAGTGCCTTGAAGATGGCGTTGGGGGAGATGTGGGTTTGCTCCGAGCCCTCCTCTTGCTCCGACTGCCCGTTCTTCACCGACTTTCTCCGCCGCGGCTGGTACTTGTAGTCGGGATGGTCCTTCTTGTGCTGCACCCGCAGCCGCTCAGCCTCCTCCACGAAGGGACGCTTCTCGCTCTCGTTCAGCAGCCTAAAGGGGGACATGGGAGGTGAGGGGTGAGCTGCAGCTCATGGGGGGCATCAGTGGTTGCCCTCACTATGGTATTAACAAGACCTCTCCCTTGCATCCCCCAGGCGGCAATGCAAATCCCCACCAGCTTAATGCTGAATCGCCTGTCTGGGGCACACGCTGGTTGTCACTCTGCTCTTGCTCCCCAGGGCTGCTTCGGTGGCTAAACAAGGTGCAAGAGTCATGGCAGAGTCTGTCCCTCCAAGAGTGCAGGTCCCATCCCTGGGGTGCTTTAGGTGACAGTCCTGACACTGCTTGACAGGGCCAGGTTTGCTCAGTGCCTCCTGCAGCCGCACATTTAGGATTTCCCCCTCCTCTGCCCCCACTTCTGCAGTCACACAGTCAGAGGCAGCCAGGTGACTCACTTGCCTTCTATTTTCCTCCCCTCCCTGTCTTATTTTGGAAGTTGGAGGGCACCCGGCCATGCACCACTCATCGCACCCACCCACCCGGGGCTTGGCACTGCATCGCGGGCGAGCGCCCGGCTCCTGCTGCCCACCCCTCCACCCCTCCCCGTCATCCCACATCACTTCTCCTCCCAGGCCAAGCTGATGCAATCCAGAAAACCATCATTTCCTCTGGCCAAGAACACAAACAAACAAATGCCAGGACAGGCCTCTCGCCCCCTGCCCTCTCCTGCCCACCGGGACCAGCTGCCACCCAGGAGAAGGGAAAAGGGAAAGGAATTACTTGTAAGACCAGAAGGGAACCACATTCTCTACTTTCCCCCTGCTCTTCTGGCTTCTCTGACGTTAAATAAGTTTGCCAGCACAGGCAAAAGTTCTCTGTGAGTTTTCCAGACTTGAAACCACCCCATCCCTCCTCTGGCAGCTGGTATAGGCTGGAGCAGACTTTACTCCAGCCTACCCAGTTCCCGATCCCGGGCTCCACACTCACCTCCAGAGCTTCCCCAGGGTCTTGCTGAGCTCAGCGTTGTGCAGATGGGGATACTGGTCAGCCAGCTTCCTCCGGGCCGCCTGGGCCCACACCATGAAGGCATTCATGGGTCTCTTCACGTGGGGCTTGTTCTTGTTGGATCCATTGACCCGCACGGGCATGGGGACCAGGGTCCAGTCGTAGCCCTTGAGCACTTGGCTCACTGCCTCTCGGATGCACACCGGGAACTTGTCCTCGTCGCTCTCCTTCTTCAGGTCCGGGTCTCCCTTGGGGAAGGTATTTTCTTGGGGTCTGGTGTTCTCCGTGTCTGAGCCGGATCCAGAGGGACAGGGGGACCCGGCAGAGTCATCCGACATGGTGGGGCTGGGGGCGTCGGAAATAGATTTGTCCTGTTCTTCTGTCATTTTCATGAAGGGGTCTAGGAGATTCATGCGAGAAAGTGGCAGAGGGGGGAGCAGAGAACGAAAAAAAAAAAAAAGAAAAAAAAAAAAAAAAAAAAAAAGGGATTGCTGAGGGGCGGGGAGGGGGGTAAATAAGANTTGCTGAGCGTCGGGGAAGGGGTTAAATAAGTAAAACTCGGAAAAGCAAAGTCCCCACCAGCGCGAAGCCCGGCTGGGAGAAAACTGAAAAAAGTTTGCAAAACTTTATGATTGTTTTTCTCAACCCTTCTGAGGCAAAAAGAGATAAAACCAGGGGCCGGGGCAGAGACTTCTGCGAGTTGCAGGAGAGAAAAGGACGGGAGAAAGGAGGGGGAAAAAACCCCAGAAAGCCCGGAGCGGCAGTAGCGGGAGGCCGGGCAGGGCAGCGCAGGGGCCGGGTGGTCGTCGGTGGGCAGCGCGGGGGCCGTGTGCGGCTAGCGGGGGCCGGGCTCGCCCCGCCGGTCTCCAGCGCGGCTTCTGCGGCCCGCGCCGCGCCGCGGGAATAAATACTCTGCGCGGCGATTTCGGCCCGGCAGCGCTCCGCCAATGGGCGGCCGGCCCCCGGGGGCTGGTGCCGACGCTATTGGCTGAGCCGCCGCCGCCGGGCGGGGCGAGCCCTCTCCGCCGTCACCGTCGCGTTGCGCTCGCTGCAGCGCCGCGCAAAGAAGGGGGAGGCTGCGGGAGGGCGGCCAGGGCGCGGTGCGGAACGGGAGCGTGGGGATTCTCCCCTCTATTTCTCCGCGCTCCTTATTGCTGCTTCGCCCGCCGTTGTGTATCCCGGTTGCGCTGCGGGATGAGCTTTGCGGGACCCCTACACCACGCACAGCACGGTGCGGGTTTCCCGTAGG
>VWZE01000938.1:385953-407200 GCA_013396675.1 Eubucco bourcierii
CCCCCCCCACCATCTCCTATTAGTGAGGCTTCTTAGCGTCCCTTTTGTGTGCCTGAACTCAAAGCAAACAGACTATTCGTGTGTCTCCTCCTCCCTGCTCACTGCCCTGCGTCCTCCTTTTGAACTCCTGCTCTAATTTCAGCCAAACTCGACAAAGAGGATGTTGAAGAGATCAGGGATTTTTTTTTTTTTTGGGTACTCTGTGAGAGTACAGTAAAACACTGCTGAGAAAAAGAGCAGCTTCCCCTATACTAGACCTCAGAAAATCCACAGGTGCAGAGGACTGTCTGTAGCAAAGCAGGCTTCTGTCTTCTGCTGTCCGTACAACTGTTTGTGGCCTTTTTACTTAGTTTATTTGTCCTAAGCTGGCTCAAAGACTGAACTTCAAGTCTAGAATTGAATCCTTTATCTTTTGGGGTCTCATGATCCAGGTCTGTTGTGGAGACCAAGTCAATTCGAAGAGGGTTTTTTTTTTTTTTCCTCTGAGACAGTCTGAACAACAGTCCCTGAGAAGGTGACAAATCTGAGGACTCCAAAATTACCTGAAACTACAGAGATAACACCCACATTTTTTTCTGTGTTACAAGGGTAGGAGAGATGTGTTTTGGGACAGGAAAAAAAAAAAATCCCCTGAAGAAAATGAAATCCAGTCTTACTGGTCTGGCAGCATTTGTGAAAGAAAAAAGGCAGGCATACAACTGGGTGATGTGGAGTGTGTGTGTCCCTGGCTGAGAGGAGACCTCTCTGCCTGGGTGTGATGATTTGGGAGTTGCCTTCCCCTCCACACACACTTTATAAAATCCCCCAGACTAGACACAGCCTGCTGGAAGTTAAGGACTGAAGCTCTATTTACAGCTTAGCACAATGTACAAGCAGATACATACACAATAGACAGGAATAGTTACAGAAGATGTACAAGTTAAAGGGAATACAGAAACACAATCCCCCTCCCAGAAATCAGTCCCCAGGAGGGGCTCCCAACTACCCTTCCCCCTTCTCCCCACCCATCTGCCTTAGCCCAGGGTCTGCCTTATGCACAAGGTGAGTTTGGAGGATGGACAAGAGGGGTTAGAAGCAGGGTGGTTAGTGAGGTTACACAGCAGAAAGCAGAAGACACAGCAGCTCCCCGAGAGAGATTCTCTCTTATCTATATTTGCGTCCTTGTTCTTATCCATCTCAGCAAGACTATGAGTGAAGCAGACCTCACCATTGTTTGCTTTTCACAGCCTGTAATATAATTTTCTCCATTAAAATATTCCAATTAGCCTCAAACCAGCACACTGGGGAAGGCTGTAAATGCAAATATCTGAAATGATTGGGCCTGTTTAGGGGAATCTGGAGAGTCAGGCTAAGGAAGCTCCTGCTTCGCCCCAGTGGCTCCCTGACTGGTGCTGCTGTCCTCACTGGGAGTCCTCCCAAGGGCACTGGTGCAGGCTCACTCCTGGCAATTAGCATAGCTGACCTTGTTTTGACAGACAGAACTTGCAGGATGCTGAATGCTTTCGGCTGATTCTGGGTGGGGTTGTGACTACTCAGTGCTTTATGGAAGCATTCTTCTGTGGTGGCTCCTGGGGGCTCTAGGAAGGTTTTTTAGCAGGTCCTTGCTTCAGCTGTGAACATGAGGCTACTCCCTCCCACTTCATCCCTTTACTCCAATCAAACAGTTCCCTGTCAGCCCCAAATGCTGATTAATTTTCAATGTTTTGTGCTTGATTTGCTTGATCTGAGATTGTTGACTCAGAAAACAGGAGAGGTCAGCTTGACTTGCACCAGGCTTCTCATCCAAACCAAACAGCTATAGCCTGGGCTGCAGGCTGGCTGAAGATGATAACCAGGTCTGAGTGCTCTCTCACTCTCTGAAGATCCCAGGGCTGTCCTGCCCTCTGACAGCGGGAGGTGAGGGTATGGAAGCATCCATGGGTTGGAAACCCATAAACATATTTTGCAGAGGGATTGTTTCAACTGATTCAAAAAGGGGAGGGAAAGGAGTGACCTGCTGAAATCTGGAAGGAAAGCATCATTGTTTGTAGTGTCAGACCTTGGTTTGTAATCTCCTTTGCACAAGGTGGGGCAGCATCCTGTGGCTATGGCTTGGGGAGCGTTTTCTGTCCTGGCACATCATAGCTCTGCAGAAGGGAGAAGATGAGGTTCTCAGCACAGTATCAACTTTCCACTGCATTTGTCTAGCATGGAAACAAAGAGCTTGGCCAAGGAGATTTGGAGATGTTTGCTGAGTGGCCATGCCCTTGCTGTGCCATGGGGTGGCTTGTTTCATGGAAGGATGTTATTAGGGATAAGCCAGAACCCGTACAGGGAGGAGGTGGTGTCAGCTGGGTGTGAAGTCATTCCAAGAGCTACCTGCTCTGCTGAGGTCCCAGCTATGGTGACCTTGGGGCTCAGGGTTTCAATGAGCCAATGATGGTTCCCTGAGGCCACATCAGCCAGATGGTTTCTTGCAGCCTCCAACTCATCAAAACATGACCTCAGCTATTAATATCTACAAGGCAGTGCCCTGATGAAATATGTTAATGGTGATGATTGGTTTGTGCAGGGTTTTCAAGAGACTGGTTTGTTGTGAGATCTCAGGATGTAGTCACAGCAATCCATCACTTTAAATGGTTTTACCAAATTCACAGAGCTGGTATCTGAGATAAAGAAATTTCTGGACTGGAGTGTGTTCTTCTCTTTACTTGGGTTTAGGGCTGCCTCATTCTGCCTGTATTGAGGCAGCTAGGATGGGTCTGTGCTGCAGCAGGGCAGGAGGAGGAATCAGTACCTGTGCTTCATGGGTTGAGGGAGGTAGAGATACCAAATTGACCCTAAAGGGTTTTCCTAACCGAGCTGCTAATGGAGTACCCTGGAAGGACTCATGCCATGTTTGATCTGGTGCAGGAAAGAGCTGGAAGAAAGAAAACACATCCATGTTCCTTAGCTTGAGAATTTGGCCTTGGACTGATGAGTGAGGAGGTAAATGAGTCACTGCCAGACATGGAAAAGGATACTGCATTTCCACAGCCATCCAGTTCCACTTCCAGATTGTATTTCTGAGTGATCTAGGGCATTAGAGTGAAATCAGTAGCTGATTATCCAGCCTGCTCGGCTGCAATCACACCTTTCAGTACTAATCACCCACTGCTTGAAGCTGATGACCTTGAGCGTCTGCAGTGAAGGCTGCTTGGTGTTGGGTGTCATTGGCTGAGAACAAGGATTTAAAGGGACAAAGTGTCCTTGGTCATCTGGCCAGTGGGAAATGAGGGCTCCTTGGCAAACAGGATTGAGGGACATGATCAGCTCTTCCAGTGCTCTCAGCCCGAATGTGGCCAGTCTGGCAACACTGACCTGGCTGTGCATGTCAGAGATCATGGGTGAGGCTTTGCATTCCAAGGAAAGACAGTGGAGAAGCAAAATTGCCACCTGAGGGGTTGTGGCCAGGTTCTGAGCTGGTGGGAACTGGAGAAGCAGCTGACATCAGCAGAAGCACTGCTTCTCTGGAGCTTTTCTTTGGAGCACAGAAAGATTTGCTGGCTCAGTTTGTCTCAGTGTGAAGGACTTCAGCAACTCAGGCTGAACTGTTCCAATCTGTTGGAAACCAAGTTGGGAATTGACACTCCAGTGCATCTTCTCCAGGCTCCAGTCCTCCATCCTTCTTCTATACCTTGAATCAATACCTTTATTTTGCAGTTTGGGTTCTTTTACAAAACAACCTCTAAAATCAGGTCAGTACAAGAGGGACAGCTACTGAACTGTGCTGACAAAGTTTTTCTCCAAAGCCCAGCAAGATGTTGATTGTTGGTCTTGGTGATCTTAGAGGTCTTTTCCTACCTTAGTGATTCTGTGATTCTGACATTGCCATATGCAACCTTGAGCTAGCCTGGGTTGTACCCAACTGATTTGATGCTTTAGCTTGTCCTGCTTCTGAAATTTCTTCTCTGGCAGAAGACCAAGAGTCAACCATGGGCTGTGGTCACTACAGGAGACAAGCCCAGCTGGTGGTGCTCATGATGAAGGTGTGGGAGGCAGAGCTGCTAGTTTCCTAAAGCTTGGAAGGGGGATTCAAAGTGGTTGCTTGCAGCCTCAGGCTAGGGGCTGGTGTGGAGCTCAGGTAGTGCTGAGACCTTCACTTGGTGTATTCCCATCACTGAGTTCAGGTAGAGGTCGGCCCTGGTGCTGGAAGCCAGTGGAGACAATGCAAATCCCACCTGCGCTTGCCAGCTGCATGTTTTGCACCTGGTCTAACCGCTTGTCTGCATATCACAATGAACCTCAAAGCTCCTGCGTAAAATAACACTTTATTATTAATAATAATAATAATAAGTAGAGGTAATTTGTGATTCTTGAAACTGGCCCAAGCCACCGAATTCAGATCGAGATCTGACTTCAGGCTCCTGAATGTGGGGGTTTGGGCTGGTCCCTGCTCATGCACGGGACCGGTTGTGCAATGCGGAGTTCGGATCTGAAGTCCCTTCCCCTTGCCCCTGAGCTTTCAGGGCTGCGGTCTGGCTGCAGGCCAATGTTTAACCATTATGAAAACCTCTCCATTTAAGGGTGTGCCACCTGTCTCTCTCTCTTTTTCTTTTATTTAGTTATGATCTTCAGGAAGGTGAACTGCCTTTCTGAGATCTGCTGCTAGCTGCGGGGTGATGGGCAGTGTTTGCTTGCAGAGGTGGGTTTGCTATGCTGGTGATAACTGTGGGGGCTGGCTGGTCCATATGGACAGTGTGGTGTGGCCTCATTGGTCTTTACAGTCAGTTTTGCATGCCTTGCCTGCTGGATAGTCCCAGCCTTTGCAGTGGCACTGGCCCAGGCTGCAGGAATGTGGCAAGCAGCAAGTATGAGAGCTTACAGCTGGGCTTTGCAGAAGAGCTGAGCGATGGGTGTGGTATGAGACCCTGCTCCAGGGCTGGTGTGCAGCTGTTGCACATCTGACTCGAGAGGGTTAAAAAGAAATTGCTCCCCTCCTATAAATCCTGTTCCAAAGGTGGGGTGAAGGTTGGAGAAGCTCCTGCTCTGTTAGCAGGGTGGGTGGGTGAAAGCTTTTCCCATCACTGAGACGTTGACAAAAGCTTTCTCTTAGGTCCAATGCATGGATGGGATGTGTGCCTGCAGGCCACACTTGTCTCAGCCACCACAGCCAGAGGCATTCCTTCCTCTTCCTGACCACCTTCTGGCACAGAGCTCTATCCTTTAATAGCTCTGCCATTTCCCCAGACTGGCCAAAGGGATGGGTTACCTAAGTGACTTTGAAGTTATCAGAAGACCAATAGATCCACAGACACGCAGAGAGAAACTGCACAACTGTCCTTGAGAGAAAGAAAAGGAAAAATAGGAGAGCCTGAGGCTGCATTTTGTGTATGGCAAATTTTAGGTTGGGTATCCAGGATTTCTTGGCTCATGTCAGTTTTTTTTTGAGATCCAGAAGATGGTGTGAGAGTGTCTTCTGTTCAAGAGCCACTGGAGAGTGGCTGTGTGTGAGTGGTAAACATGGCTCAGAATCTGTGCCAGCCCTTCTACTGGCTCTGCACTCCATATGTGTATTGGGACGTTGCTGCCACCAATTCCCAGGAACAGTTTCGGTGGCAGTGGTGTAGCCACTGAGCCTGAGTCTCCCCTCCCTTCATAGGCAGAAACAAGCTATGATGGGAGACAGCTGAAATGAGCTTGTTGGGTCGTGCAGCAGCTCCATCCCAGTGGCAGCCCAGTGAGATCTTTGACCTCCACCCTCACCCAAACCTTGGGCAGATGATGGTTCATTCCTCTGCAGGAAGCAAACTCTGCCATGTGCTGAACTGCCCCATGGTGGCTGAGGTTTTGCAGCACACGAGGGGTTGTGTCATTCAAAACAAATATAATAGTAACAATAATAGTAATAATAACAACAATAAAAAACCAACCACCACAACAATAGTAAGAATGGTGACGATGATGATAATAATAATAACCTCCAACCAACTGACTGACATTGTTATGAATCATTTTTCAAAGCTGCAAGCATACAACCTCTCTCTTGTTCCACCAAGTGTGGGTGGGAGAGGGTTAGGGCTAGCCCAGCCTGCACTCCTGGGCGCAGAGGTGGGCAAGACATTGCAGGCTGGCTCTGGCTGACTGTTGGCTGTGGTGCAGCTCTGTTTGCAGGGCTAAGGAGAAGCCAAGCCAGTGGGAATGTTCTCCAGCATCGTTTTCTGCCATTCACAGTAATTTTTATTTATGTGTTTGCTTTTTCACATGCAGATGGCCAGCATCAATGGCTCAGAGCTGTGGTTTGCAACCCAGAGCCAAGCAAGTGGTCTTGTCCTGGCTCAGCCTCCAAGCTCTTTGGCTTGCCCATGTCTACCTGGGCTGCTGCTATCTCTGCAAAGTGGGCAGTTCGTTCCACAAGCTTCTAGCAGTAGGTTTCTGGCTGTTTGCATCATAAACTTGTGTTTAAAGTGTGGTTATGATCAGAAAAGAGCCAGAGGGCAACTGTAAAAATTACATTCTAGGGTTGTCATTAAATATGTCAATGGCTGTCCCTGTTGAATTTGCTTCATTTGTGAGCCACAGTGAGACTTCTCTCTGCCAAACCTGGTGTGGCAGCTGGAAGCTGCTTTCACTCTTTGCTTTGTGTGGCAAAATGAAAGCTTTAGAAAGCAAAGGGACACACAACCACTGTGGCTTCAGGTCACACAGGCTCCCAGGCCATGTGCTGTACCTGGCTTAGACCGATGCCTTCTCAGCCATGATGGCTGAGTGACCAGAAGGACTTTGTCTGTGTGTGGACTCCCTCTTCCAACAAGCATGTGTTTGGGCAACCCTTGAGAGGGTTACTAGCTAGGTGGTAGGGGCCCCATAAGAAGGCTTAAACCCACATTGAACTGGCAGCAGAAGTTTGCCCATCTTCTTTCCAGAGAGAAGTGGCTTTCCCCCTGGAGGAATCCAGCTGGGAGGCTGGTGACCAAGAGGGCTCTGCTGTGGGAGCTCTGGCTCAGACCAGCGGAGACTTGGGCTCCACTCTACCATCAATGGATTTTATTGTCCTGTGGGGTTTCGCTCCAACACTTAATTCAGCAGCTCCCTTCATTTTGATGGGTACGTACATATATACCTTGGCACTTGGCTGCCAGGAGAAGCCAAATGGTATTATGCAGCCCCAGCCAAAAAGCACAGGGCGAGGTAGGGAGGTTGCAGGAAAAAAAAAATTCCTCCCTTGCTTGGGTGAAGTTCCTAGAATCTACAGGGAGGTACAGGGTGAGGGCTGGCACCAGCACGGCAGCCCCAGCAGCTTAGAGAAGGGCTTGAGAAACTTCTCAGCTTGACTTCGAACCGCTCCGTAAAAATCTGAGGACAAACGTTGGAGGTAAACTGCTAAATCATGGCTTAAATCCCTTCCTCCGGAGTCAGATTCCACTCCTGGCTGCTTACCCGGCACATCTGGAGATGCCACAGCCTGAAATTCACTCTGACCACCCCTCCTTTCTCTTCCCACCCACCCGAGACCTCCTTGAGCACAAACAGGGGTAGGGGGGGACACAGCACTAATCACTGTCTGAAATGTGGGTGAGTTACGGCTGCTGAGCGCACAGGGATGGGTGTGGGCATTGCTCTTTCCTCACAAAGGTGAGACCTCCAGGTTTAGGAGTCAGAAAAACCCCCCAGCCCAGCTCTTGAGCTCTTTCCATTGCTCCCTCCACCAATATTTGTATTTTCTTAATTGGAAGAGCTTACAGAGGGAAAAATCTCTAGGTCAGTTTGGCCCTGGGTTGCTCAGCACTGGGAGAGGATGAACCAAGTTACCCAGAGGACAATTCTCACAGGAGGAAGTGATGGAAACCTCTTGGGAAATCCTGTTCTCTTCTCACAGGATTCCTGGCCCGACTTTCCACTTAGTCCAAAGTTCTGGGGAGGGGGGGAGGGGAATTAGGCATATATGTTAAAAATAATATATGCAGATACACACAGTTGCATATTGCCTTTGCTGTGTTAGAGGAACTGGCCAGGGCTCAAGAGCTATGGGCAAGACCTCAGTGCTCTACTTAGTACCTTTTGCTCCAGTGGTGCTGTAGGAGAAATGCTGCAAAATATTTTTATGCCTTTTTAAAGTTTTTTTTTTGTTTGTTTGATTGTTGTTGATTTGCCTTTGTTTCCTGTAGACCTGAAATAGGAAAAAAAAAAAAAAATCTTTTTTTCTATCTTCTCTGTCTTGCCTGTGTCCCAGGACTTTAATTGGCAGGGATAAAGAGGAGGCTGCTGGAAGTAGGTGTCTGAACAACAGTGAATGTTGTGCATGTGCCTTTTGCTGAACAGGAAGGGCAGTGGTGGGCATAAGGTTCTTCAAACCATCAACCCCCTGATTCTCCAAGGAGTGGCCTCTCTGAAATCCTCAACATCCTTCTGCCCCTGCCAGGTGTTTGGTTTTGACTTGAGAAATGATAATAGAAAGTTGGAAATGCTGCTTGAGATGAGCAGGGAGAGGGAGCACAGCCATGGGAATGGGCTGTGTGTTCACAGGAAGATGAGGAGGTTAGGGTGTGATGAAGGACCAGTGGCTATAGCTGGTGCCTCATGGGGGTGTCTCTGATGCTCCCAGGGTACTGTGTTGAACAAACCCAAAGCAATCCTGGCTTCTCCAAAAGCTTTTCCTTAGAGCAGGTGCCAGTGAAGGTGTTTGGGCACCTGGCAAGTGCCTCTCCCTGGGGCTATACTGCTGCATTTCCAGGGTCCCAATGGGGTCTTGAGCCCACTTCAGGGTCTTTTTGGAGGAACCTTTGTCACTGCCCTAGGGCTGTTTTGCAGGAGTTGGTGCTGGTGGGTTGGTTGATGAGGGATGCTCTGCCTGCTCTGGAGCTCTTCCGGAGTATCTTGCTCCCAAGGATGCCGCTGAGGTGTTCCCACCTATCAGGTCCCAAAGCTGCCCTGGGTCCAGCTGCTGGGCCAAAAAACACCCCCACAGGAGGAAGGCAAAATCTCCCCAGTGCCACTCCAGGAGGCCAGAGAGGCACCTTTGGCACCATTAGCAAGTCCTTGACATCTCTTGTCACAGCAGCGATAAAAAGGGATCAGGGAAAGCGTGGGAATGCCGGCAGGGCTGGCCAAGCCTCCTGCCCTCCCCCGGGCACAGCCTCCGTGCAGCCCAGCAGCTCTGCTCCCGTGTTTGGTTTGAGTGGTGAAAGTCCATGTGAAGAATGAGAGGAATCCTGCTGGCTCAGGCTGCCGGGATGGGCCGGGAAGCTGGGGGTCCTCCTGTGCTAGCCAGAGTGTGAGCCTGCAGGAGCAGCCAGGGCTGGTGGCTGCTTTGGGATGGTACCTTCAACAGATGTGGTTTTCATCACCCCCCTTGAAGGGCTGTAGGGTTGGTGGCTTGCAAGTGGAAGCACCCAGTGTCACTACTGAAACCCAGCTTGCTTTATAAGCCTGGTCAAGAACTGTTTGTCCAGCTCATCAGGGCCTTAGAAGTCTTAGGCAGGAGTCCCAAATGAATGGCAAAAAGCTGTGAAGTCCAGGTGCAAGTCATCTTATTCGGGGGCTCAATGTTTTTAAATCCAAGTTCTTTCAATATCCATATCTGCCTGTGGTTAATGGGTTACAGATGCAGATTGGCACTTCCAGCTCCTGACCCGAGGTGCCCCGGCCTGGTCTCATGACTGAATCAAATGGGAGCCAAGAAATATCGACAGGCTGCAAAAGCACCAAGCTCTCCACACTGAGGATATTTCCCTTAAAGCCCCAGCTCCCAAAGCCTGATTTTTACCTACCTGGAGGCTGAATTTCTCTGGAGGAGAGCCACTTCCCTGCACCACCACAAACGGTGTGGAAGCCAGAGGCCCTTTGCATGTCATTATTTCTTTATTCCTATTTAATGAGGGATTTAATTCCATTTTACAGTGACCATTTGATGAGGTCTGGGGACACTTCTTGGTTGTAGCACCAGGTTTGCGTGGCTTGCAGCCCTGCAGATCTAGCCTGAGCCCAAATCTGCAGGGCTGTTTTGTGCATCCCACACCCTGCAGTGGGGGCCCAGGGGATGCTGGATGTGTTGGATCTCCTAGAGCTGTGTCTAGCTGAGGGGGTAGAAGGCAAAATTCCTTCCCCAAATGCTTGCAGTGAATTTCGTGCTTTTTGAAGATGTTGCCACCAGCAACCAGGTACTGGTGGGGCAGGGGTTGGGCTTTGCTGGTATAGAACTAGTTGAGGAAAGTGCTGGTGGGTGTTGGGGAGCACTTGGCGACATGAGCTAATGCTCCTTGCACCCTGCAGGACTGGGCTGTTTTCTCAGGTTCCTCTGGGAGTGGTAGATTAAGGGTCAAGTTGTGTTTAGTTTGGAGGGTGTAACTGTTTATGGACCTGTATTAGAATGGGACATTTGGAGATGCCAAAGTGAGCACAAATCCTCTGAACACCAGCTGGGGGTAGGGGGTGGGGTGGTGTCTGTTCTCCTAAATCACTTCATCCCTGGAAGAATCCTGTGTTTGATGTGGATATGCTTGTGTGGGGACCAGGTTGCTCCTGGGAGGTGAATTTTATTTGTTTAGTTCTGTCAGAGATGTTGCTTTAAATACTCTGTGTGTGTGTGTCTGTGTGTGTGTCTGTGTGTGTCTCCCATCCCCCACTGCTTTCCTTGCTTTTTGTGAATGTGTCTGCAGCACAGCTGGGTGCTGCTAATAAATCTACAACAAATGAATTGCATGATGAAGGAAAAACATTTCATGATAGGCAGCTCCTCATCTGCTCTTGGCCATTTCCTTTCAGTTTGGACTTGGCTGCTTTTCTTAGGACAGAACCCAAAGCAGCTTCTCTTCAGTGGCAGTTTTACAGTGAGGGAAGGGAGGAAGGGCAGGGGATGCTCTGCAGGGCAGTTGGCACTGTCATGGTTTTGGTTTCCCATGTCCTTATAGAATAAGTTATGGAGGAGCTAAAGGTCATCCGTGGGGCTTAGCAAGAAGCAATGTGGAAACACAAAGTTTGTTCCTTCTGATTTTACCACAGCCATTCCAGGATGGAGCCTGTTAGCAAGTCTGCATCCACCCTCAGGCTCTTGTTCAACTCAGGTGGCCAAAGGGGCACAAACCCCTGGGCCACCTGCTTTCTGTGAGCAGCTTATTTCAGTGTAGCTTAAGCCCGTTCCTAACCACTGAATCACAAAAAGCATTTTGGTTGGAAGAGACCTTTAAGGTCATGGAGTCCAGTGTTACAGGATCACAGGATGTAAGGGTTGGAAGGGACCTCTGGAGACCATTGAGCCCAACCCCCTGCCAGAGCAGTGCCATAATCTAGTGCAGGTCACACAGGAATGCCTCCAGATGGGTCTTGAAAATCTCCAAAGGAGACTCCAAAACCTCTATGAGGAGCCTGTTCCAGTGCTCTATGACCTTTAAAGAAGCTCCTCCTCATGTTGAGGTGGAACTTCCTGTGCTGTAGCTTGTATCCATGTGCTGTGTAACTTTGTAGTACAGAGCTCTTTCTAGCACTATTAGCAAGTGCTTTGTCCTTTTCAGTATTAGAATCAACAGTTTCAGAGCATTTTCATTTCTATGCTGACCATTCTTGCCTTGCCTTTTTCAAGTTGGTTGCCCTTTCTTTAAGCTGAACTTGTTTATTTAGTTCCTGACTAAACTGAATCTATACTTTACTATAGGAGATTACAGCAACTGCTTTCTTCTTTCTCTTCCTTTGAGAAACTGTTTGCAGTACCAGTTAAGCCAGCACTGCCAGGGCACCACTAAACCATGTCTCTCAGCCCCACATCTACACAGCTTTCCAGTCATTGCAGGGATGGGGACTGCCTTGGACAGCCTGTTCCAGGGTTTGAAAACCCTTCTGGGGAAGGAATTACTCCTCACGTCCAACCTAAACCTCCCCAGGTGCAATCTGAGGCTGTTTCCTCCTGTACTATTGCTTGTAACTTGAGAGAAGACATCAACCACCATTTTACTACAACCTTCTTTCAGGAAGTTGTAGAGGGCCAGAAGGTCTCCTGTGAGCCTCTTTTTCTCCAGGCTGAATAACTCCAATTCTCTCAGCCACTCCTCACAAGATTTGTGCTCTAAACTCCTCAGCAGTTTTGTTGCTCTTCTTTGGACAGCCAATGCCAAAGAGCATTCCTGAAGGTGGTGGCATAAGAGCAACCAGCATGGACCAGTCACAGGTGAGTTTAGAGAGGTGTTTAGATCTGCTGTGAACCACCCAGTCCTGGGGACCTTAACTAGCTGGAGTGCTTGGTGCCTGGCTGCTGGTGGCAGTGATCCCCCTCCACCTGCCCTTTGCTTTGCTGTCCTATTGAGGAGCATTTGGGCTCCCCTGTGCAAGTCTTTGCCTGCTCCTTTCTGTAACAGCACTCACCAGGAAATCTTCCAAGGATCAGCCTTATCAATTTTCCCCACCATATGTTCTCATTAAAAAATTGTGCACTTTATCTTAGGATTATTTGCCAGCAATTAATAAAACATGTTGCAAGCTTCAAGTGAACATTCTCCCCCTCCCTACTTCCCTTCAACGAGGGAAAGGATGGACAAATAGGGAGGGGAAGAAATTACCATGACAGATGGTGTTTTTTAACCTTTCTTTTGCCCAATCTGGGGAAAACAACAACAACAACAAACAACCAAAAAACCCCCAAACCAAACAAAAAAACCCCAACAACCCAGTTCTGAGAATATTGACAAGGGGTTTTAATTATGGGTTATGTCACTTGAAGACCTAAGCCAAAGCTTGGTGAGCTCAGACCACAGACTGCCAACTTGGGATATGTTTGTGTCTTCAGGTATAGGGATGCTGCTGCATGGTCATGTGCTGGAGCAGGGCAATGGGATGGGGGGGCTGTGGGGTGATGGTGTGGTGGGGCTGCAGGAGCAAGTCTGTCCTCCAACTCCTCCCAGCACCAGGGTGGGCAGGGGAAACTGCAAAATCCACTCCTGGAAGTGAGCAGTTGGAGACCAACTGGTGCCCAGCTGTGGCCAGCAGCTCCCAAAGGCATGTGTAGTGGTAGCCAAAACATCGTGTCCTTGGCAGTAGATGTCTGGTCTTGTAGGGAGGTGAGGGAGGCTTTAAGAAGTGGCATTTTGTTGGTTTTGTTTTTTGAGAGTTCCCCAAAGGAGAGCACCTCCCTGCTGTGCCCCTTTGCACGAGGGCTACAATCCCTGTTTTGGGGGGGAGGAAGGTGGTAAGGAGGGAGCCTGATGATCCCCAAGCTGATGTGTGAGCCTCTCTCTTCTTTCTCCATTTGGTAAGATCAGGAGAGTGGTTTTTGCTCTCCTGCTATTTGCAGGTTTGGGCCAGCCAACAGAAGCTAAGCCCTGGGGCCAGCGGGGTTGGTTGGGGAGGAGATGGGGCGGGAGGAAAAGCAAATACAACATCCACCAGCATTCCCCATGGATGCTGCAGGGCTGGGTACACCATGTACCCTCCAAGCATTTGCTTTGTGTCTCTGCCTACCAGAAGAAAATAAATACAGAAATAATGCATACTGATGGGTTTCTTATATAAATAAATGTCTGGGGAGAGACCTGGCTGTGGGTAACCTGCTGGGAAAGTCCTGCTCTGGTGGGAATTGTAGAGTTAAACACTCCAGCCTCACTTGGATGTATCTCAGCTTTGATTTATCCTTCTGATTGGATGTTTGCCTGGCCTGATCAGAGGGCTTGGGCAGCAGCTCGTGTTGACACTCGGTGTTTAGCTCTGGGTAAAGTTTAAACAGGACTTACCATGGCTCTGACACCTTGTGAAGGCTTCCCTGGTTTAACAACATGCTTCATACCATCTCTTGAGTAATGCTTTACTGTGCTGCTGTGTCCTAGATAGTCAGGAAGAAAAGGGTAAAGCTGCAAAATAAATTCATGGAATGGCTTGTTGGAAGCCTCTTCTAATTTTAAACCCATTGCCCTCGAATCGTGTGGCCTTTTGTCTGCTGCCTCATGCTGGTGGGATACAAAGCCAGGAGAAGTGATCTGAGGTTAGCGAGGCTGATTCAGGCTTTCATAAACTGTTACCTGCACTGCCCATCTGGGTTTGCCCCTAAAGCAGCATTGGTTGGGCTCTGCTGGGACTCAGCCAGCCTAATACAGGAGCAAAGGCTTGGTTTTGGGGTCTAGCATTGCACCTGGGCTTCAGCTGTCCTGGGTCAAAATGGTGACTCTAGCTTGTGACACTCTCCTATTTCTTCACCTTAAATTGCAATGGCTTTTACCAAACATAGCTCAAATGAACAGCTCCATGCTATTAACCACATCCCACCCTATTCTTTCCCATTTCCCCACACTTCCCCCCTCTTTTCCCATTTTTTTCCCCCCTTCTCTTTTCTATGCTTGCTCCAACATTTTCCTCCTGGTTGTAGAAGGGGGGTGATGAGGCACCTGCTCCAGGCACAGCTTTGGGGGCTCAGATGGCCAAGGGCTGTTCCCAACTCTACTTGCCCTTGCAGGCTGGGTGGCAGTATGGAGAAGGGGGTGGGTGGCAGTATGGAGAAGGGAGTGGGTGACAAAACTTACCCCACTCACCCCAGTTGCTGTCTACATAGTGTCAAACTGAAGGATCAGCAGAGATAGTGAATTGGCAGTAGAGCTGAGCCTTTCTCAGCCTGACATGGGCTCTGTCTTTGGACCAAGCTGTTGCTAAACACTGAACTAGTTTAATTTTATGCTTTGGTTTTTATGAGTAACAATTAAGAAAAAAAACCCAACAAACTATCAGTGGAAAGTAACTACAGCACCTTGAAGTGCAGCAGCGTTACTGGGCCAGGGACTGAAACGAGGTTACGCCGTGACAGCTTTTTATCTGGGATCTGATAGGGGCATTATTCGTGGTATTAAAAGTTTGCCAAGAGAGGCTTCACTGAAAATTAACCCCTGTTATCACAGGGAGCAATATCCTGCTTTGTATCACGTGGCATAAATAAATAACACAGACTTTCTGCTTTTGCTTTAACGAGGTGGCGCTGAGTGCGGAGCGAGGAAGCGGCGTCGACGCAAGGGAGCAGCGATTAAGGCGAGATGGAACTGGAACAGAAAGTGCCCCCACTTTACTTGCATAACAGCAGAGCTTGTGTTACTATTAATTACATTATGCAACGGGAATAGGATGGAATTTGGCTCTATCTGGCAACGGTCTGGGGTGAAAAAACTCTTTGCAAGTGCCGCTGTGATTTCTCTAGGAAAATTCCACTTCTGCGACGCTCCCAACGCCGTTTTCTTGCCTTCACCATTGTGGTGGTTTGGCTTCCAGCCACCCTGATGAAAGAACCTGTTTGGCCCAGCCCAGAGACCTTTTCTCTCATGGCTTTGCTGGTGTTTTACCATCTTGGATCCCCGATATGCTGCTCTGCACCATGGTACCAGTGAATCCAGGCTGAATGTGATGTGGTGTATTGTCTGCACTCATAGGGAACCCCCCTGCCCCCCCCAGGTTAGAATCCTAGAATATCTCAAATTGGAAAGGACCCATGAGGATCATTGAGTCCAACTTCCAGCTGAGGTCTGATTGGTCATGGCATGTGGACTTGGCTTCTCTGAATGTGTGCAATGGACCATAAATGCTGGAGAGGCAATTCTCCAAGTGGCTGATGGTATTTCTTTAGGTGAGCAGTTAAATCCTAGAGAAGATCTCTGTGATACTGGTGGGAAGGGGCTGGCAAAGCATCTGAAGCCAAGGGAAGGGTAGGAATGGCACAGAATGGTTTAGGTTGGAAGGGACCTCAAAGCTCACCCAGTTCCAAGCCCCTGCCCTAGGCAGGGACACCTCCCACTAGCACAGGTCACTCAAGGCCTCCTCCAACCTGGCCTTGAATACCTCCAGGGAGGCAGCAGCCACAACCTCCCTGGGCAACCTGTGCCAGTGCCTCACCACCCTCACGGCAAACAACTTCCTCCTGACATCCAGTTTAAATCTCCCCTCTACCAGTTCAAACCCATTGCTCCTTGTCCTGTCATTACAATCCCTTGTCAATAGTCCCTCCCCAGCCTTCCTGTAGGCCCCCTTCAGATACTGGAAGGCTGCTCTAAGGTCTCCTGGAAGCCTTCTCTTCTGCAGGCTGCAGAGCCCCAACTCTCTCAGCCTGTCCTCAGAGCAGAGCTGCTGCAGCCCTCTGAGCACCTTCGTGGCCTCCTCTGGACCCGCACCAACATTTCCATGTCCTTCCTGTGCTGGGGGCTCCAGAACTGCACCCAGGACTCCAGGTGGGGTCTGATGAGACCAGAGCAAAGGGGGAATCTACCTGGCCACCATGGCATGGTGCTTGGGGTCATCCCATCCTATGGTACATACTGGCAGGGATGGAGGCTGCTTGCTCATGCTATAAGCCTGGTTTTGGGAATTGATTGGCCTGATTAAGAGAGTGTTGTTGAAGACAGAGAGGTGACTTGCCTGGTCCTGAGCTTCAGTAGCTTGAGAGCCTGAAGTTGTTTCATTTGAACAAAAGGATCATCCAGGACATTAATCTTTTGTACCTGTTTAGTCTTTGTTCATCCTTACTCTGCCCTGGCCAGGGTTACATCAGCAGGTATCATGCTGATGTCCAGGAGATGCCAGCCACAGCAGAGTTGTTAACCATGTCAGCAGGTACCATGCTGCAGGCCAGGAGATGCCAGCCACAGCAGAGTTGTTAACCATGTCAGCAGGTACCATGCTGCAGGCCAGGAGGAGCCAGCCACAGCAGAGTTGTTAACCATGTCAGCAGGTACCATGCTGCAGGCCAGGAGGAGCCAGCCACAGCAGAGTTGTTAACCATGTCAGCAGGTATCATGCTGCAGGCCAGGAGGAGCCAGCCACAGCAGAGTTCTTAACCATGCTTTCATTCAGTGTGCTCATAGGATGGAGAGCTGAGCTGAGCTGTGCCACATAGGTTTGAACTTCTGAGCTGGCACAGTGGAGCCTTAGCATTTCTTGGACACATAGAGGAGACGCAGGTCAGAGCGGTCTGGAGGAAGGCATGGGGTGGGCATGCTCTGAGGAAGACCAACCCATCACTACAGCCCATTTCATCACCACAGTTCTGCACACTGAGAGCACTTTAGAGCCTGGGCTCAGCACCGCTCCCAGCTCTGGCTGCACCCAGGTTTCCTTTCCAAAAAGGAAACTTCCAAAGCTTCCAAAAAGGAGTTTTTACACAGAAGCACAGAACTACCAGGTCAGAAGGGCCCTCAAGGATCATCTGGTCCAACTTTTCTAGGTGATAGTAGAGTTGAAATGAGACAACCCAGCTGAGTCTTGAAATCATCCAGTGCTGGGGAGTCCGCCACTTCTCCTGGGAGAGGATTCCAATGTCTAAGTTTTATTCCTCTCCAAAATAATTGAGCTGGAGAGTTTAAAAACAAGTCAAACAACCCACTTGTCCCTCAGTGCCAGTGGATGTTAATCACACCAGGAATAGCATCTTCCTCTGGGCTATCATCATCTATAATCACTTGGGTAGTTTTAATTATGTTTGTGCCTTTTCTTTCAGCCTTTGGTATCTCTCAGGTTCCTCTGAGCTGAGGGAAGTGGCACAGCACTCACAGTTCCTTCTCTAAAGCATCTTTGTTTTCCCTGGGCAGGTATTAAGTTGATGGCACAGCCACCCCCTGGGTACATTAGATTGGCTTCCCTGCCCTGCCCTGCCTGAATGCAGACCTTGTGAGTCCTTGTGTGTGGAGTGAGTCTGGTGAGGGCAGCACAAGGAGCAGGCCCACAGGAATGCAGGGAACAGAGCCAAAGTGTTCCAGCCATGAGAAGAAGGGAAGAGAGAGGCAGAAGGAGAGAAAGGGATAATGTAGTGGGGAGATATGGAAGAGTTGAGAAGGAGGGAAAAGAAATCCTTGTCTGTGCATGGTGGAATTTGTCTGGAGGTATTAAGCTTAACAATGCTTAAAAATAACTGAAGGTTGGGTGTCAGGAAGATGGGGCCTGATTCTTCTCAGTGGTCCCCAGTAGCAGGACAAGAGGTAATGGCAATGAACCACACAGGAAGTTTCATCTAAACATAATAAACCTTTGCTTTGAGGGTGGCAGAGCATTGGAACAGGCTGCCCAAAGTGGTGATGGAGTCTCTGATGACTTGTTCCTGTGTGATGTGCTTTAGGTGATCCCACTCTGGCAGGGGGTTTGGATTCAATCTTCAGAGGTCCTTCCCAAGCCCTACCATTCTGTGATAGTGTGGCTTAAAAAAACCATAATGCTTAGGGAATGGTCTCAAGTTGCACCAGGGGAGGTTTAGGCTGGATATTAGAAGCAACTTCTTCACTGCAAGGTTATCAAACACTGGAACAAGCTCCTCAGGGAATCTCCATCCCTGGAGTTTTTAAAAAGGCATAGAAATGTGACGCTGAGGGCCTTGGTAGAGTTAGATAATGCTTGAACTCAGTGATTTTTAAAGCCTTTTCCAATTGAAACAATTCTGTGATTCTAAAAGTCAATTGAGTTCTCGCTCTCCTGTGTGCCCATAAGGGAGGATTTTGTCAGTGCAGTGGTCCCCATGGGAAGTTTGATTTACATGCCAAAGGTCTGCTCTGAGTATTGAAGTGAACAGAAATTTGTGGTGAATGAATCAGAGTGGAGGGAAAAACCAATTTCTCTTGAGTTTCACAGAATCATAGGATCATAGAATGTCAGGGGCTGGAAGGGATCTTGAAAGATCATCTGGTCCAGTCCCCCTGCCAGAGCAGGATCACCCAGAACAGATCACACTGGAATGCATCCAGACAATTCTTGAATATCTCCAGAGAGGGAGGCTGCACAACCTACCTGGGCAGCCTGTTCCTGTGCTCTGTCACCTTCACAGGGAAAAAAAATCTTCCTCAGGTTCACATGGAACCTCCTGTGCCTCAATTTCCATCCATTGCCCCTTGTTCTGTTGCTGGGCATCACTGAGAAGAGAAGTTTCTCATGGGTGGGTGTTAGATAAAAGTCTCCTCTTGGTTATATTAAAAAAAAAAAAGAAAAGAAAAAGAAAGGAGAAAGAAGCAGATGCAAAGGGCACCTCTGACCCTGTGATAAGATATTACAGGCTGAGAAATCATCTGTCATCACAGCCCCAGACTCAAAATCTCCTCAGGCCATAAGCTCTCCAGGGCAGGAATATGTCCTCTGTTTGGTATCACTTCCCGAGCGCAGTGCAGCACAACTCAGCGTGTCACACCTAGAAGAAACAGGAAAGCCATCCCAGACCAGTGTTGCTGGATGACACAGCTTCCACCACAGCAGGGCTGATGATGCCTCCCCATTGGGGAGCAGTTTGGCAGGAGCTGATTTTCCCCCTGTACAACAGTGAGCATCTCTCATCTCATACTTTGTGGGTGTGAAGTTCAAGTTGCGCTTAGTAAAGTTAACCTATTCCCATCTCTGAGGGAAGAAACCAAGTCAGAGGAGCAGCTGTGGGACTTGTGCAAAGCCCTGTGGAATATGGGAGGGCCAACACGAGGGAGAAAAGCCACCAGACCTCACTCTGGCTCTTTGTTTTGCCCTTTGCAACCTGAGAGGTGAAGAATGGGCAGAAACACCATAGACAACCCAGCAGACTCCTGCTGTCCTTCTGATCAGACCTCAGCTGAAGCAGGTTGGAGCCATGTCTGGCATCTAGGGTGGGAGCAGTGTCGACTCGAGACCTGTGCTGGCCCATTTCCATGCTCTGTTGGCTGATGTTGTTCTTCTCTAATGAATGTATTTAAGTTTTTGTTTCACTGGAGCACAGGCAGCACTCTGAGTGAGTTGGAGCTGCTGCAGTGGGTTGGGTGGTGAGGGGAACCTGGCTGGCAGTAGCCTGAGGCTGTCATAAAAGAAACTGAAACAGGAGTGTTAATGCTTCAGCCAAGGTATGGAGAAATGACTTTACTGTTTGAAAAGAAATTGGGAGGGTCTAGGAGCACACTGAGCCCCTTTGGAGGCATGGGAGGAGGTGCAGGCTGGAAGGACATTTGGGAGCCCTGGAGGAGTGTGTGTATGAGCAGAGAGATTGCAGATGATTTCGGTTTAAAAGGACCTCTGCAGCTCTCCAGTCCAATCCCACTCAAAGAAGAACCAACTGCCTTGGTTTGCTTGGGGCATGTCTGGCCAAGCTCTGAATATCTCCAAGGCTGGAGATCTCACAGCCTCTCTGGGCCCCTGTTTCAGTGCCTGGTAACCCTCATGGTGAGAACAGTTTCTCTTAATATCCTGTGTTCATTCTTGTGACCATTGTCTCTTGTCCTATGCCCCTCCAAGAGCAGCTTGGACCTGTCTCCTCTGTACCTCCAAGCAACTGAAGACAGCAGTAAGATTCATCTTCCTTTCTAAGGCTGAGGAAATCCAGTTTGAACATACTGTCCCCAGCTCTGCACCATCTTAGTGTCTTCTGCTGGACTCAAGCCAGCATGGGCATGGTCTTGCAGGTGGTCAGCCAGCTTGGATGAACTGCAGAGGGCTCTACTCCCCTCCTCATCTCTCCTCTGGTTCTTCCAGATGTGCTGGCAATGACATCCCTTGTGTGTACTTGTGACTGTGCTGCTTGACAACATTACATCCCACCGTGGAGAAGGAAAGGAAATGTCTCCTAGCTGAGGTTTCTCAATCCACATGGATCATTCAGCTGCTCCCTACCTGTGCAGTATGCACTTGGGCTGTTTGGTTTTGGTGTTCTGGACTTACCCTGTTCCTGATGTCATTAGGAGAACATTTTCAGCCAGCCAGGTCCTCTGCTGGCTAGAGTCAGATCGACTCCACCGGAGTCAAAAACTCCTAGAACAACAATCTGCTGGGAATGATGAATAAATGCAAATAGTGTTTGTTTGATTTACTTTCCAGGTCTGGCCAGGAAACCTTCAAGTAGCAGCACTTTCCCTTTTAAGCAGGTAAGTGCTTTCTTAAAGCGTACACGGCAACGTCTGTGCTCCTCTGTTTGTCGCCATAAATCTTGCTGAGCCTGAGCTTTGAAGCAGCTATTCACATGGTCACTTCGTGCTCCTGAAATGGATGAGAGTGAGGAGCTGATGGACCAAGCAGCCTAGCACATGGTGAGACACCTAATTCAGACTGGAGAGGGGAAGAGAGACAAGGGGCACATGGGGAATGGGGTGATGGTGAGGAGAGAAGGGCTGGAGGAGTGCTGGAGCAGCAGTAGATGATGGTCAGGNATGGGAGTGGAGGGGGGAAATATGGGTTCATGGGAGATGTGTTTCAGCTGGGGTGAACACAAGGAAATTGGTTGAGAAGCGATGGTGAAGGATCGGATCAGCTGAGGCTTCTGGCTTCAATTATTTAGCTTTTAAATTCTCTGATTTTAAAAATGTTGTTTCAGTTTTAATATTCATTAAAAAAAAAAAAAAAAAAAAAAAAC
>VWZE01000938.1:424198-439184 GCA_013396675.1 Eubucco bourcierii
TCCTTCTTTTTTTTCCTCTTTGTTTTTAAAGTGCAGAGCAGTTTCCACCAGTGGAGTGAGTGTTTCCAGCCCTCTGGTGTTGTCTGGGTATGCCTGTGTCCAGCTTTTCCGTCCTCTTCATAGGACAATGAGGTTTGGTACAGCCCGATCAGAATGGGCTCTGCTGAGGGATGGATGTGGGAGCTCAGATCCTGCAAGGTGACTCCTGGCTTTGCACCAGTACCTGCACTGCTATGAGCTGGATCCTGTAGTGGGCTGCCTCTCCATCAGCTCCCCATGGACCCAGACCCTGGCAAGGTCCAGCTCCCCACAGGGTGCCATGACACTTCTAGCTCCTATGCTTCTATGCTCCTATGATTCTATGATCCTATGATTCTATGCTTCTATGATCCTACGATCCTATGATCCTATGCTTCTATGATCCTATGCTCCTATGCCTCTATGCCTCTATGCTCTTATGCTTCTATGCTCCTATGATTCTATGATCCTATGATTCTATGCTTCTATGATCCTACGATCCTATGATCCTATGCTTCTATGCTTCAATGACCCTATTCTTCTATGATCCTATGCTCCTATGCCTCTATGCCTCTATGCTCTTATGCTTCTATGCTCCTATGATCCTATGATTCTGTGCTTCTATGATCCTATGCTTCTATGATCCTATGCTCCTATGCCTCTATGCTCCTATACTTCTATGCTCCTATGCTTCTATGCTCCTATGCTCCTATGCTTCTATGATCCTATGCTTCTATGATCCTATGCCTCTATGATCCTATGCTCCTATGCTTCTATGCTCCTATGCTTCTATGATCCTATGCTCCTATGCTTCTATGATCCTATGATTCTATGCTCCTATGATTCTATGATCCTATGATCCTATTCTTCTATGCTCCTATGATTCTATGCTCCTATGATTCTATGATCCTATGCTCCTACGCTTCTATGATCCTATGATTCTATGCTTCTATGATTCTATGCTTCTATTATTCTATACTTCTATAATCGTGTGCAGTTCTGGTTCTACGATCCTATGCTCCTAGATCCTATGATTCTATGCTTCTATGATTCTAAGACTGCCAGGTGTTCATTTCCCAACCCTCCTTCTGATGCACTCCAAGCATAGAGGTTTGCTTCCAGCCCCTCTTTAGCAGCAGCTTTAAACCTGCTGTGCTGAATCCTCAGCACCCACGCCTGTTGCTGAGGAGAGCATGAAGCAGAGGGACACCAAATTACAGATTTCTCAGCAGAAAGGAAAAACCAGCTTGGAAACCCCTCTGGAAAGTGACCAGATAATCTTCTCATGCTGTGTGGGTGAGAATGGCAGCATCTTGCTTGGACTTGGAGGAAGAGCTGCTTGCACCCACTCAGCATCCAGCCTGCTACATATGCAGGGCTGATTTCGAACCAGCTGAATGAAAATACTTGTGGGCAGCAAAAATAGCTGGTGCTGAAAGCCTGTGTCTGCTGAGGGTGGAAATTGCTGGGAGTTCCTCCATGGCTGTGGCCCATCATTAGAACCTCTGTCATAAATAAGAGGTGGTTGTGTGGCGTGCCATAGCTGGGTCCCCCCTGCCGTGGTGGCACAGAGCCCACGCACCCTGGCCACAGCTGTGGCACGATTGTGGTCCCACAATCCCAACATTTCTGAGGATAGAATGGCTGGTGAGTGGCTCAGAGAGAAGTAAGACTTGTTTTGGGAGAGGGGAAAAAAAAAAGCATCATGCATTTTTTTTGTTGTATCACCAGCAGGGTGAGTGAGGGGTTTGTCACCCCAAATGTTAATGGAATTCCTGCTCCCCCCCAGAGAGCACAGCCCTTAGCCCTGTGATGCCAAGGCAGGAGTGGGATTCCGTGGAGCCACTGTGGCTCCTGCATCTATGGCATGTTCACCAAGTGGAGTTTAGCCCTCTGGGTATGTAAATGTGCCATGCAAAAATGCACAAACCCAAATTTTGTATCAGCTGCCAAGATAGAGTTAAACAATGTAATCAGCAGCCCTGGAGGGAAACATTAATGCTGCACAACCCCCTTGCTCTGGCAGAGGGGAAGGCAGAGCTGGCAGAGTGAGCACCAGGCTCATGGAGTCTATTCCCAACAAATGGGCTTCTCTCCCAGCTCCAAGTGTGATGCCTTGGAGACAGCAAGTAGGGAAATGTTTCTCCAAGGGGCTGTGGGGATGCTTTTGTGCTTGAAGAACCCAACCTGAGGAGTCAGAGTGGTAGTGAAGGAGCCTTGGGCTCCCAGGGGCCATCAGCCAGTTGCTGGCCACACTCAGTGCTTGGGCAAGTGACTCCTGCTCCTGTCTCAGCTATTGTGGGAGTCCTGGGGGTGAGGGGTGCACAGTGCCCATGGTCCAGTAGCCAGTAGAGGAAGATTTGGAGCCTGAAGCTTGGGTGTTGCTATGGTTTATATCCCAGGAGAAGAGGTTTGGAAAGCTACAGGTGGCTGTTGGATTTTAGCAACTGGAAGGAAGCCCTCTTGCCTCTCAGCTCAGTGGTTGCTGTCTTGTGCAAAAGGTGGTGTTGCCATCATCACAGTGCTGGTCAGCAAAGCCCAGTGGCAGTTAACTGGGTGATCTGGGACATGTCCCAGTCTCATCTCCTTCCATCTCCTGCACTGTGATGGGGGCACATGCCCTGTGCACACAGCAGCTGGGTTGATGCCAGCGTTGCTTTGCCTTAGCAATTAAAAGGAACAGGATGGGCCTGGATTTAGCCTAATGATCTCTGGTTTCCTTTGATGGGTGGTGCTGAGGAGGTGTGGGATGGCACAGCCACACCAGTAGCTGCACAGGGGGTGCCTCAGCTCCTCTCTGTCCTCTCCCCACAGCACAGCAGAAGCACTGCCCATCAGCTGTCAGGACCTCCATACTGACTGACTCAGTTCTTTTTTGGTGCTCTCAGGTCAGCTTCTCAAGCCCATGTGGAAATGTTTGAGCAGCCATTCTAACCTTTGGGCTGCTGTAATTAGCCTCACATGGCATCTGATCTGCAACATGTGGCCCAGGCCATTACTTTGCTTTAGCTGCTTGTTAGACCCTAATCTCGGTCTGATTTCAAGGTGAAACCGATTTGAGTTTCCTGAGGTCTCTCAGACGAGCTGCAGGGGTGCTGCCCCCTTCAATCCCACTCGTCTCCTGCAGCCCAGGTTGTGTCTGGGAGGAGGAAGGAGTCAGAGATCACCTGCTGAACCTTTCCTCTGGGTACCATCCATGTCACTGCCATGCTGCAGGGAAAGGAGGTGACGTTTGGTTCTGTTTGATCTTTACTGATCTGAAGTATCTGTGGGCTCATTACAAGAGGACTATGGATGTGCTGGAAGGTGTCCAGGGAAGGGCCATGAGGATGAGCAGAGGGCTGGAGCTGCTCTGCTGAGGGGAGAGACTGAGGGAGTTGGGGCTGTGCACTCTGGAGAGGAGAAGGCTCCCAGCTGACCTTATTGTGGCCTTGCAGTGTCTGAAGGGGGCTACAAGAAATCTGGAGAGAGACTTTTTAGGCTGTCAGGTAGTGATAGGACTGGGGGGAATGGAACACAACTAGAAATGGAGAGATTCAGACTGGATGTTAGGAAGAAGTTCTTCACTGTGAGAGTGATGAGACCCTGGAATGGGTTGCCCAGGGAGGTCGTGGAAGCCTCATCCCTGGAGGTGTTTAAGGTCAGGCTGGATGAGGCTGTGGCCAGCCTGATCTAGTGTGAGGTGTCCCTGTCCATGGCAGGGTGCTTGGAACTAGATGATCTTTGTGGTCCCTTCCAACCCTGACTGATTCTGTGATTCTATTTGTGAGCAGATGAGTCCCTGGACACCTGGAGAAGATCTGCATCCTGCTTCCATGCTCCTAGGTGAGTATATTGTAAATTAGCTACTTGTCATGATTTTACGTTTGAAGCTTTCTAAGCCAGCTTTGATTTGGTTTTCCTTCTGCCCTCATTGAGACCAGAAACCCAATTAGACAATAATCCTGTCCTTTTTGAAGTCCCTGGCTGCAGTGTCACATAACCTGAGATGAGGGTGCATGCTGTGGTCAGACACTGGAATGAGCTGCCCAGGAAGGTGGTTGAATCACCAACCCCGGGTGTGTTTAAAAGTTGTTTGGATGTAGTGCTTGAGGGTATGGTTTAGGGTGCACCTTGCAGAGTAGAGTTATCTGTTGGACTTACTGATCCTGAGGGGCTTTTCCACTCTGAATGTTTCTGTGATTCTGTGCTGGTGCTGGGACCACCTTCCCCAGTGCAGATGATGACATGCATTGTTAAGATCCATCCATCAGTATCATAGCAGGACATGGCATGTGATGCACTTTGCTGTTCCTGTTAGAATCATAGAATGGTAAGGTTGGAAGGGACCTCAAGGATCATCCAGTTCCAACCCCCTGCCATAGGCAGGGACACCTCCCACTAGTACAGCTCACTCAAGGCCTCCTCCAACCTGACCTTGAACACCTCCAGGGAGGAAGCAGCCACAACCTCCCTGTGCCAGTGTCTCACCACCCTCACTGCAAACAACTTCCTCCTAACATCCACTTTCAATCTCCCCTCTGCCAGTTTAAAATATACCCCTTGTCCTGTTATTGCAAGACCTTGTCAATAGTCCCTCCCCAGCCTTCCTGTAGGCCCCTTCAGATCCTGGAAGGCTACTCTAAGGTCTCCTGGAAGCCTTCTCTTCTCCAGGCTTCAGAGCCCCAACTCTCTCAGTCTGTTCTCAGAGCAGAGTTGCTCCAGCCCTCTGAGCATCTTGGTGGCCTCCTCTGGACCCACTCCANCTTGCCCTGCTGCCCACACTGCTCTTGCTGCAGCCTAGGACTCGGTTGCTGTCTGGGCTGCACTCACACTGCAGCCTCATGTTGAGCTTTTCATCACCCCAGACCCCCAGGTCCTTTTCCTCAGGGCTGCTCTTAGCCATTCCCCACCCAGCCTGGAGTTGTGTTTGGCATTGTGCCTACCCAGGTGCAGGACCTTACACTTGTCCTTGTTGACTGTCATGAGGTTGTCCTGGGCACAGCTCTACAGCCTGTCCAGGTCCCTCTGGATGGATCCCTGCCCTCTAGCAAGTCGACTGTGCCACACAGCTTGGTGCCATCTGCACACTTGCTGAGGGTGCACTGATTCCTCTGTGCATGGCACTGACAAAGATGTTAAACAGCACTGACCCCTGAGGGATGTCACTGTTAGGGCCATCAGATGTTGAAACAACGGGCTGTGGCACGAGCCACCTCTTCATTGTCTCTGGTGAGAGGTGAGCCTGGTGCCAAAGGGATGGCTGCTGCTTGGATGGCTCCACTTTGCTTGCACAGGTGCACTGGGTGAAGGGTGGTGGGGCAGATATTTCAGAGAGGTCCTTTGATCCAAGCTCCCCAGAAGAAGCTTGTTACTAAGTAAGGACTTGAGCTGGAGCTTCGAGCATGTTGCACTGAGCTTTTCAGCACGGGAACACAAGAGCTGCAAGCTGGAGGAGCTCAGATTAGCTCCATCTCCCTTCTCTCCTTGTATCTGCTATAGCAAAACAGGAAACTGCACCAAATTAGCTCGGCAGTGGAACCTCCCAAAAGCCACAACATGGCAATTGTAGGCACCGCTCAGCTGCTTTTTTCCTACCCTGCAGCAGCCTTGTGCTAGGCCAGCAATTTGATTTGGTGTCTCAGCCTGCTATTGTGGAGGAAAGCAAGAAAGGAAAAAAAATTAAGAGGAGAAATTTTAAGCTTGAGGCCTCCCATTGCATTGTTATTGTCCTTTTCCCATCCTGGAAAAAAGAATCCAAAATAGCTCAAAACTCATTTTTCTGCACGATTAAATTAGGCTGAAGAGATGACAGAAACAGCACTGTCCAGCTCCCAGTGCTTTTACTCCTGTTGAGCGAGATGGAGTTGTGTGGATTTTGTCAGTTGGAGAGTTCTGGTGGAGCTGGGCTCCAGCCACAGCTCTGGAGGGCTCAGGGATGAGTTTTCTCCCAGCAGGTTTCCATGAGGAGTGCAGCTGTGGCCCCGTTGGAGCTCCCATGGTACATGAGTACCTCAGCACCACTGAAAGATTCTTAGGTGGTTGTTGTGTGGTTGTGGTTTTCGGTTTGCTTAAGCTCACACTCCCTAAAAACAACAACAACCACCTAAAACAAAAAAACAAAACAAAAAAACCCCCGAATCTCAAAACCTAACCTAGTAAGGTGTGAAGGCTTCAAGATGGAGCTTTTTCAGCCCTTAATTTTTAGTGTGTTTTACTCTGCTCTTGTCAGACCCCACCTGGAGTCCTGTGTGCAGTTCTGGAGCCCCCAGCGCAGGAAGGACTTGGAACTGTTGGAGCAGGTCCAGAGGAGGCCATGAGGATGCTCAGAGGACTGCAGCAGCTCTGCTGTGAGGACAGACTGAGAGAGTTGGGGCTCTGCAGCCTGGAGAAGAGAAGGCTTCGAGGAGACCTTGGAGTGTTCTTCCAGGATCTGAAGGGGCCTGCAGGAAGGCTGGGGAGGGACTATTGACAAGGTCTTGTAATGACAGGATGAGGAGGAATGGGTTTAAACTGGCAGTGGAGAGATTGAAACTGGATGTTAGGAGGAAGTTGTTTGCAGTGAGGGTAGTGAGACACTGGCACAGGTTGCCCAGGGAAGTGTTCAAGGCCAGGTTGGATGAGGCCTTGAGTGAACTGTTCTAGTGGGAGGTGTCTGGGCCTGTGGCAAGGGGTTGGAACTGGATGATCCTTGAGGTCCCTTCCAACCTAAACCATTCTCTGATTCTATTATTCTAAGATGCACCTGTTAGAAGTGCAATTGAGTAAAGCTCCATAGTGTCCAGCCTCCTATGGAGGGTAAAGCTCCATAGTGTCCAGCCTCCTATGGAGGGTAAAGCTCCATAGTGTCCAGCCTTCTATGGAGGGTAAAGCTCCATGGGGTCCAACCTCCTATGGGCCATGGGCTCATAGGCCTATAAGCTCCATAGGGTCCAGCCTCCTATGGAGGGTAAAGCTCCATAGGGTCCAACCTCCTATGGGCCATGGACTCATAGGCCTATGAGCCCCATAGTGTCCAGCCTCATATGGAGGGTAAAGCTCATGCTGCTTGGGATGGCCACAGCCACCAGCCCCACTGCAGGGGGATCCTGAGCTGGAGCAAGTGCCTGTGGATCTGGACGAGGACCCAAGTGCTGTCATCCCTGAGCTGCCAACTTCTTCTGCAGCTTTGGGCAGAGCAATTAACACCAGGAGGAAACCCTTAGGAGGACCAAATTCTTCTTCAGCCTTTCAATTGGCTTCTAATCCCTTTGCTCCCATAAAATCTCAGCTGCAGGCTGCTCCTGTTTGTGTATTTCCACTGGCCACGAAAGCCACCTCCCTGAGCATCTGTCTGTGTGGTTTAGGCTGAAGCCTCTCTCTGTGCCAATGGCCACACCTCTCCTCAAAGAAGATGTAATTGCAAACTTTCTTTTTTTTTTTTTTTTTTTTGACTTTTTTTCCTTCTATTTAATGTAAAACAAGCAGACACCCATCACCATCCCGGGCTCTGATGCAAACTTTTTCCACCTGGCTGAGTTAGGCATTAAAAAAAAAAAAAAAAAAAAAAAAAAAAAAAAAAAAAAAAAAAGAAGAAAGAAGGAAAAAAAAAAAGGGAAAAAGAAAAACTGTGAGTAGAGATATTTTTGAACACGAGACACCAAGGAGTGTGACAGACTCAGTGTTCTCAGTGGGTGGGTGCAGTGCTGTTTCATCTCGTTCTTGTCGCCAGGCCCAGCGTTGCAAGTGTCCACGTTATTAGTGGTGGCTGATAGTAGCCTGTGTGGCACAGCTGCCTGGTCCCAACCTGCAGTGAGGGGCTGGGGGCTGTGGCCCAGTGGATGGTGAGGAGGGTTTGGTGGGTGGTGTCCAGCCACAGCCCTGTGCTGATGGTGTTTATGTCACCAAATTTTAGGATGGGGAGGCTCCAAGAAAGGGCATTTCATTGCCTTGCTTGTACCCTGTTTTGCTTGGGCATGACCACCCGAGCTGGAGTTGTTGTAAGTTCATCTTTCCACGTCCACTTCTCCACCTGAGAACTGTTTCTCAGGGGGTGGCTCTGGAGATGGAGATAGCAGGGACCATATGTGTGCAGGAACCAGGGAGGTGGTGGTGAAGGTGACGGAGGCTGATGCCAGCCGACATCTGACAGACTTGTACATGGACTCATGGTTTTATAGCCCTATAAAAGGCAGCTGACAGAAGAGGCTCTGATTTTGGAGGCTCCAGCTGACCTGGGAGGAGCTGGCCTCGTCTGCCGGCGCCGAAGCCGCGTCTGCTGGTGCCGAGTCCCAGCCATGACGCTGGGGAAGCAGAGCCAGGCTGGGATTCCCAGCGTGCTGAGGGCAGCAGCTGGGCACTCACCCCAGCCACCGCCGTGACCCTGCCAGCAGCGCCGAGCTGCTGCTTTCCTGGCTCTCCTCTTGGAGACTCTGTGCAATGCTTGGAAGGGACTGTTTAGCACCTTGGAAGGGACTGTTTAGCACCTTGCTCTGCAGGGTGAGTGCATCTCCCCCCCCCCTTCCCTGGGCTCGCTGTTGGTGGTTGTGTTGCAGGTACAGGAGTTTGCAGGGAAGCGTGAGGCCAGCTGAGGTCTTGGATCTCTGTTTGTCTCCAGGTCACGTACACCAGTGTGATGGGCAGAGCTGGTGTGAAGCAACACAGCCCATGGCCTGCTCCACAGCTGGCTTCCCTAATGTGGCCTCTTTCACTCGTGGGTTTGCTTTCTCCTCCCTGCCAGCTTCTTGCCACATCCACTCTCGCGTTTCATTTGTTAGATACTTCAACACCTTGCTGGAGCCAGGCCAAGTGACTTGGCCCAGGTCCCTTCTCACACTCTCTGCTTTCTTGTGGATTGCTGCCACTGTCTGTGAGGCTGAGCTCTGTATGTGACCATGCCAGTGATGGAGTAGGATGGTCACAAGCTAGGGTTACAGAAGATGCCCCTGCTTGAAACCTTGGAGGTTTCAAATCAAGGCAAGAACAGAGCTGGGTTGCAACCTGGTTATATTTGGGACCATCATAGAAAGTTTATTCTTGTTGCATCATGTTCTGGTGTGAGGGTTTAATGTTGGGCTCAGAGATTCTCCACTTTAACCAGACCTCAGCCCAGAGTTACCAGCTCAGAAAGCACAGAAGGCTCCTCCTCATCCCAAGGCAAAGCAAAGGCAATCAGGAAAAGCTACAGGCCCAGTAAAAGGAGAAATAACATTTAAAGAAGCTAAATTTCTCTGAAATCATAGAATGGCAAGGTTGGGAGGGACCTCAAGGATCATCTAGTTCTAACCCCCTGCCATAGGCAGGGACACCTCCAACTAGTACAGGTCACTCAAGGCCTCCTGTAAGATATGGATGAAAGGAGAAACTAACTGCTGGGAACAGTTTCCCTCAGACAGTTTCGTTCTGTAAAGCTGCAAACCAGGGGGAATTTGTGTAAAAGACAGGAGGACTGCCTGTAAAACTCAGCACGTGGGATGTGTGTGCTGCTTCATCACAGAGTCACACACAGAACCACAAAATTAACCAGGTTGGAGAAGACCTTGGAGATGATTGAGACCAACCTATCACCTAACACCTCCAAACTAACGAAATCATGGCACTAAATGACGGAGACGCGGAGCCTGCTTGGAGCTTCCCTCTTCTTGACTGGATATGACATCCCTGGAGACCAGGGCAAGAAAGTGAAAAGCAAATCCCTGATCTTTCCCTTTCTCCCCCCTCAGTCTGCTCAGAAATCTCTGTGGTGCTCCTATGCCTTGATCCCCCACCACGACCAATGGATCCTGGCTCTTTTTTTATGGAGACTCCCCACCGAGGTAGACGCTAGTTAAAAGGTTACTACCCAGCTGTGAAACATGTAGACAGGGTAACAGCTAAATGCTGGAGTGACCTCATATCTCATATTTATTGACTAAATGTGGCTTGAACTAGTCACCACTAGTAAAATAAACCACAGCCCCAAGTACTGCAGGAATATTCCACAGCAGACAGGCTCCTGGTTCCTTGTCCCAGTCTTTCTTTCACTTGAAATGAGATTAGTAACAAAGCTTTTTGCCTTTTTCTAGAAAAAAAATACATTCATTTACAAGGGAGGTCCTGCAGAAACCCTTTCAGTTCAAGGTTGCTTCTTTTTATGAGAGCAGATGGGTTTGCACTGAAAGAGGGGAGAGAATGAACCCTCTGCATGATGGTTTTGCACTGAGAGAGGAATGAACCCTCTGCATGATGGTTTTGCACTGAGAGAGGAGAGAATGAACACTCTGCATGGTGGGTTTGCACTGANTGCATGATGGTTTTGCACTGAAAGAGGAGTGAATGAACCCTCTGCATGATGGTTTTGCACTGAAAGAGAGAAAGAACCCTTTGCATGATGGTTTTGCACTGAAAGAGAAGAGAGAATGAACCCTCTGCATGATGGTTTTGCACTGAAAGAGGAGTGAATGAACCCTCTGCATGATGGTTTTGCACTGAAAGAGAAGAGAGAATGAACCCTCTACATGATGGTTTTGCACTGAGAGAGAGAATGAACCCTCTACATGATGGTTTTGCACTGAGAGAGAGAATGAACCCTCTACATGATGGTTTTGCACTGAGAGAGAGAATGAACCCTCTACATGATGGTTTTGCACTGAGAGAGAGAATGAACCCTCTACATGATGGTTTTGCACTGAGAGAGAGAATGAACCCTCTACATGATGGTTTTGCACTGAGAGAGAGAATGAACCCTCTACATGATGGTTTTGCACTGAGAGAGAGAATGAACCCTCTACATGATGGTTTTGCACTGAGAGAGAGAATGAACCCTCTACATGATGGTTTTGCACTGAGAGAGAGAATGAACCCTCTACATGATGGTTTTGCACTGAGAGAGAGAATGAACCCTCTACATGATGGTTTTGCACTGAGAGAGAGAATGAACCCTCTACATGATGGTTTTGCACTGAGAGAGAGAATGAACCCTCTACATGATGGTTTTGCACTGAGAGAGAGAATGAACCCTCTACATGATGGTTTTGCACTGAGAGAGAGAATGAACCCTCTACATGATGGTTTTGCACTGAGAGAGAGAATGAACCCTCTACATGATGGTTTTGCACTGAAAGAGAGAATGAACCCTCTGCATGATGGTTTTGCCAACATCCACTTCAAGAAAAGCTTCCTCAGACTAGGACAGGCCTGAGACTTGAACAGAGAGGGCTGAGATCAAGTGGCATTTGTTGTGACATCTCTGGCCATGTCACACTTGCTGTCACTGGGGTAAGAAATAGCTATGAATATTTAGGAGATTGTCCTAGCTTTTGCCTGCCTGAAGAAACTGCTGTGGTATAAAGATAAAGTGATAAACTTTTTTCTTTTGCAGTGAATTAAACTCATTCAGAATGAGAGATGTTGTTCTGAGCATCTCCAGCAGCTAGTCTAACCCCTCTGAAGGTAAGGGTGGCTGTGTCCTGAGCCTGGTGAATAGGCCAGAGTTTGTAGAGGGATGCAGAGCAGATGAGGAATGTCGATAATGATCTCAAGGACAGGGAAACAATGTTCACAGCACTGCTGTCAGAAAGGGCTGTTCACCTCCAGCTTTCTTTGCACAGCACCCAGTAGAGATGGGAAAAGCTACAAGGACCTGGATTTTCAGCTCTGCTGTAGTGACAGTGCTGCTCACTGCAAGCATAAAGAAATGAGAGAAAAATGTAACTGAAACTGAAGCTGAGCTTGAAAACAGCAAATGAGAGAGTTTGTGATCCTGGGTGCTGCTCAGCCAGGGAGCAGAAATTCACAGATCCACAGAATGGTAGGGGTTGGAAGGGGCCTTTTGAGATCATCTCGTTCGACCCCACTGCTAAAGTGGGTTCACATAGATCAGGTTGCATATGTACAGCTGGCTTTTGGGTGTCTCCAGAGAACTCAGCTTGTCCTGTTTCCCAGCACCTTGATTGAGCCTTCCAGTATCTGAAGGGGGCCTACAGAAAGGCTGGGGAGGGACTGTTGACAAGGTCTTGTAATGAGAGGACAAGGGGCAATGGGTTTGAACTGGCAGAGGGGAGATTTAGACTGGATGTTAGGAGGAAGTTCTTTACAGTGAGGGTGGTGAGACACTGGCACAGGTTGCCCAGGGAGGTTGTGGCTGCTGCCTCCCTGGAGGTGTTCAAGGCCAGGCTGGAGGAGGCCTTGAGTGAGCTGTGCTAGTGGGAGGTGTCCCTGCCTATGGCAGGGGGTTGGAACTGGATGATCCTTGAGGTCCCTCCCAACCTTACCATTCTATGGTTCTATGCTTGCTCTCAGCATCTCTGTCTTGACATGGTGCATGCCCTTTCCACCAGCCCCTGCCACACTGCACCTGGCCTGAGCATTGCATAGGGCTGTTCCCTCTGCAGCATCACCTTGCTCACTCCCCCAGCACCACTGGTTGGGTGACACATTTCCCACTGCCTCCTGACCCTCAAACTTGTGGGGTGTTGTAAACCATCTGCATTGAGGTTAATTAGCTGAGGGCTGTCTGCAGGTCCTGGAGGTGCAGGTGGAAGCTTTGTGCCACGTTCATGAGAGTCCAGGCTGGAAATGCTGCAGCATGTTGCAGGTGTTGCTATAATGTGCCTCCTGAGATCACCTTGTTGGTCAAAGCCTGTGATGCAGTGTTTGCCTTTGGAGAGTTACACACACATGGGAGGGCATGCCAAGGATCGGAAAAAAGATGAACTTGGCACCAGGATGGGATTCAGATGTTACAGCCATAAGCACACCTCAGAATGGGTTGTTAACTACAGGCTAGGAGCTGAGCAGCTCCTGGTGGCTGCTTTTCAATAGGGTAATATTGCAGAAATCCTCCTCCCTCACCCATCCTTCCCCTTCCCACTTCCCAATTTCTCAGCTAAGATATTGAAGAGACTCAAAATTCAAGGCTGAATGCCAATGATTATGTGGTTAGTTGTGGTCTATAACCTGGGTACCTAGACTGAAAGTCTTCTTGGTCACATTATTTGGGACCCTATGCTAACTGGTATTGGGGTGGGTCTTCCCAAGCTAATACATAGATAGTTAATGAGGGTCAGAGAGAGGAGAAGAAATGACCTACTTAATGCCATGAAGAGATAATCATTCCTGCTCCTGGCTGGGGGGAGCTTTGCCAGCAGAGAACAACAGAAACATCTTTCCCTGTTCCTTGCTAGAAAATGAGGTCTCTGAGGCTGTGTCTCATACTTTCTAGAATAATGTTTTGATAGAGGAATAAATATTAAAAGGCCATTATAGGTGTCCTGGAATGCCACAGCACTGCTGCAGAGCTCTGCCTTAGGGAAGTGCCCCTCACAAATGCTGAAGTCACTGAATTGCTTTTTTGACCAGAAAGCAGCACTTTATTGCTTGCTTACTTTTATTGTTCTTTGACCTGCTTCATTTCTTCCCTCTGACTTGAGCTGGACACAGGTTTGTGTGCCAGTTATGTTTACTCAAGACATGGTGACGAAGGTTTGAAGACTTTGTGGGATGTGTTTGTGGTGTTCAGTTTCATCTCTACTTCTTGGCTGTCTCAGTTCTTCACTGCAGGCAGACACACCTCTGGGCTGGGGTAGCTGAGTGCCCTCCAGCCCCAGGTTGGGGCTGAAGTCACCATGTTTCCTGGTTTCCACCTGAGCTCATCAATCATGCTGGAGCTGGATTAAAGCTTAGGTTAGACTGGCTGGCAGCTTTGCTGTTCTCACTGAACCTTGCAGTGATTTGGACGTGAGCTTGAGATTTATGCATATTTGCAGAGCCCACGGTTCCAGGTCAGAGCCTGGACTGAAGCATTACCAGGGAATCATTGCTTCCCCCAAACATCTTTGGTGGCCTCTTCTGAAGCGAGAGGTTTTGCTAGGAAAATGCATCCAGTGCTTATCTCCCTGCTGAGTCTCCTTCTGAGAAGTGAGAGACTCGATGAAACAAGCCCCACAACGGTGCTGTAAACATTGCTCAAGAAAAACCTGCACTGCCCTCGTTGTTCCTCACTCAGGCACTATCAGCCTGCCTGCAACGATGCTGGGAAGAGCATATGGGCAGGTCACGAGTGGAAAATTGAAAGTGGAGTGGCATACAGGTTGTGTTTTCCTTTTCTAGTCTCACTGCATGCAAAGCAGAGTGATAGGTGGACGGGATAGCTCAAGGAACCCCAAGGTAGATGGGTTCCAGCACAGAGCCAGAAAGATGCTGAAAGGCATGGAACATCTCTCTTATGAGGAGAGCCTGAGGGAGCTGGGCCTGTGCTACTTGGAGAAGAGGAGGCTGAGAGGTGACCTCATTAATGCTCATGAAGATGTGCAGGCTGAGTACCAGGAGGCTGGAGCCAGGCTCTGCTGGGTGATGCCAGATGACAGGCCAAGGGGCACTGGGTGGAAGCTGAGGCATAGGAAGTTTTGTTTAAACATGAAGAGGTTTTTTTTCCCTGTGAGGGTGACAGAGCACTGGAACAGGCTGCCCAGGGAGGTTGTGGAGTCTCCCTCTCTGGAGATATCCAAAACCCACCTGGGTGTGTTCCTGTGTGATGTGGTCTAGGTGATCCTGCTCTGGCATGGGGGTTGGACTGGATGAGCTTTGGAGGTCCCTTCCAGCCCCTGACATTCTGTGATACCAATACTTGGACCAGGGTGATGTCATCCAAAGTGTCCTGTCCCAGGCCAGTCCCTCTCTCAGGAAAGATAACTTGGACAACATCTGTCCACTTTGGATTTCCTGGTATGGTGCACATCATCTTGTAACCATGGCTCTAATTTTCCTTCCTCTATTCATCTGGACATCGTTGCCAGAGCTCAGACCACAAGTGAGGCTGTGCTTTGACTTGTGGGCAGGGGGCTCAAGCTTTGCATGTTCCCCTGTGCTGCTGTGATCTGAGCCATCTCAGCTCAGTGTCTCAGCTCACCACAGCTCAATTGTGCCAAGCCATGCACACATCCATAGGAGCACACCACACTCCTTCCCTTGTCTGCTGATCTCCAAACCTGTTCTGGGGGGATTGGAGCCATAACAATATGGCAGTAAAAAA
>VWZE01000938.1:439243-449896 GCA_013396675.1 Eubucco bourcierii
AAAAGTGTGTATGTGGAAAAGCAGTTATTTATTTATACCTAGGGAACTAGGAATAATACACCTGTCTGGTGGGGATGGCTGGCACAAAGCTGGCATTGCATAGTGGTACTTAATGATTTTTTATTTTTTTTTTTTTAACTGCACTTTATAGGCTCTTTCCTGCAATTAATGCTAAATAAAATCAACATTTCTCCAACTTGAGTTTCTGGCTCTCATTAACTCCCTTCTTGCCATTCACCATCTTTTTCCCTTTCTATCTTTACTCCTTCAGTATTTTTCTTCGCTCTTCACTTCTCCTAAGCTCCAGCCTGTGCAGCTTCAAAGAGAAGGACCTGCTCTCTAATTGAATTAAGGGAGATTTCCCAGTCTGCTGCAGGATCATTCCAAACCACAGGGCTTAGCAGGGGCTGCTCTTCCAGGTGGAGTATAGGCACCTACCCAAAGCACAGGAATGAGTCCCAGGGACCTGGCACAGGGCTGGATGGCAGCACCTTCAATGAGGAGGGCAGCAAAGCAGCTTGATCCAGAGAAAACCTCTGGAGGGTTTGGTTTACAGCTGATATGTGGCAATGCAAGAGAGAGACTGGAAAGGTCTGTGGTATCAGGTTGGACTTGATGATCTTTGAGGTCTCTTCCAACCTTTGTGATGCTGTGATACTGTGAAAGTTAGACCATCATAGAATCATAGAATCACAGAATGGTAAGGTTGGAAGGGACCTCAAGGATCATCTAGTTCCAACCCTCTGCCATCAGCAGGGACACCTCCCACTAGTGCAGGTAAATCATCTGTTCAGGTGAATTGGTAGGTAAAGGAATGTGTGATGCAAAATGCTGTTGGTGGTGCTGGGAGTTGAGTTCAGGACAAAATTGGTCCTGAGCCCTGCACACTGAATTTTTTGTCTTTCTCTCTTTTGATATTTAGGAAGGAGAAACTTCAAGGACTTGCAGCAACTGAAAGCCATCTAGAAGTGCTGGGAGCTCTTGGAAATGGGGAGTTTGTCCATGCCACAGGAGATGTGAGTCCTTTAGCTCTCTTGCTTTTGGCTCCATCCTTGCCCCTAGTTTCCAACTGAACCAATACTCCCTGTCAGCAACTCTGACAGCAGAGTTCAGGGAATTCTGAACAAATAGAAATCCTCTTAAGGGTCCATTCCAGACTTTTTACTTTTTCATATTACAAATACCATCAGAAATGTCTCATGGTGAAACTGTCCTCAGTTTGGTTGATGCTTTAGCTGTTACTTCACTTGATCAGGTTATTTTTCTTTCTGCTGTAACCCACTCTCAGCTCTCCAAATAACTTTTATTACTTCTAATCCCAAAAAGAAGAGAAGAAGTTTTGCTTCATTCATCCCTCCCTACTCATTTTCAACTTGCAGATTTTCAGGCTTTTATGTTGTTCTTTCAAACAACAACAAAATCAAACAAAAAAAACATTTTCCACACTAAAAAAAAAAAGTAAATTTTGGATGCAACACTCTACCCCTCTCAAAATCTACCCCCAAAACACAGGGACTTATTCCTAATGCCATGAAATAATTTAATGCATTTAATATTTTTTATTTTAAGGAGATAAAGTGAGCTGGGAGAGTAATTAAAGGCAAAACATTCCTTGTGTCAGTGAACCCAAGGTGTGAAACTAGGGGCAGGAGCTTGGAAAGCAGGAGAAAATCAGCTCTAAGCAGCACGAAGCCTGAGCCTGGCCACCCCAGGTATGTTGTGGTGGCACAGGGAGCACTCCTGAGCCTTGGACTTATTATAGAATCATAGAATGGGAAGGTTGGAAGGGACCTCAAGGATCATCCAGTTCCAACCCCCTGCCATAGGCAGGGACACCTCCCACTAGCACAACTCACTCAAGGCCTCCTCCAGCCTGGCCTTGAACACCTCCAGGGAGGGAGCAGCCACAACCTCCCTGGGCAACCTGTGCCAGTGTCTCACCACCCTCACTGCAAACAACTTCCTCCTAACATCCAGTCTAAATCTCCCCTCTGCCAGTTCAAACCCATTGCCCCTTGTCCTGTCATTGCAAGACGTTGTCAATAGTCCCTCTCCAGCCTTCCTGTAGGCCCCCTTCAGATACTGGAAGGCTGTAACAAAATGTTTCTTTTTCTTTTTTTTTTTCTTTTTTTTTTCCCCCTCCTTTTTTAATCAAGAGCAGTTGCAAACATACCTCAGATGGCAGGACAGCTTTATCTGCCATCTAGCTGAGATGTGGGGAGGGTGGGGGAAATAGGACCCACATGTTATCAACTGATACATGAAATAGAGAGAGGATTATTGAAGAGGCGAAAGGGCATGAGGAAAGAGGAGCTGTGCCTGCTGCCCTATCCCTCCCTCCCAGCCTATGCTCCCTTCTCTGTTTCTTCCCCACAAACACCAGTGAAATGATGAACAGGCTGGTGTCAGGGCTTCAGGATTTATGTGGCTAACTGGCATTAGAGAATTAGACCCACGTGTTGCTCCTGTGGAATGATCTCTAGGCATGGCTCTGAGGAAACATGAACTATGGAGGCAGCTCTCTGCCTGGCTCTGATCTCACCTCATCCCATCTCCTGTACCTGCTGGTGGCTCCTCCCAGCTGTCTGCTATTACCCAGCCCACACACCCAGCTACTACTCTGTGGCTCTTGGGTATCCCTTCATCTCTCTATCCTGGGCCACCACACCTCTACAAGACAACAAATGCCATGGGCTGGAGTCAGCATCCCAGGGTTGGTGGCAAGAGACTGCATCTCTGAAGGACCTCACACATCATTATCCTGTTTGAGAGAATGCCAGGGGCTGGAAGGGACATCCAAAGTTCATCCAGTCCAACCCCCTTGTTAGAGCAGGATCACCTAGACCAGATCACACAGGAGTGCATCCAGGTGGGTTTTGAATATCTCCAGAGTGGGAGACTCCATAACCCCCCTGGGCAGCCTGTTCCAGGGTTCTGGTACCGTCAGAGGGAAGAAAATTGCTCCTCATGTTTAAATGAAACTTTCTATGCCTCAGCTTCCACCCAATGCCCCTTGGCCTGTCATCAGGCATCACCCAGCAGGGCCTGGCTCCATTGATAGGCAAGCAGTGGACCCAGAGCTTTCTCCTGAGGACAGACAACTGAAGACTCCTGCTTGACCACACCAGCAGCCAGGTTTGCCTGGTGAGTGATGCTTGGTCCCTGTCTCCCTTATTCTCCTCTCTGTGCTCCACAATTCCTTGCTGAATGAACTGCTTTGCATTTGTCCCTGCTGACCTGGCTTGGGCAACTTTCTCAAGCTTTAGATCCCCCTTTTTTTTTTCAAGACCAAGCAGAATGCCTGTTGCTGGCTTTGCTCTTTGGGAATCATCTTGCTTGGACTCTGCTGAGTTTCTCCACCTTAGAGCCAGGGCTGACACTAATTGCCCATTTGCAATGCATTTCCAGACACGTGGCTGTAAAGTGCTGTATGAAACAAAACAAAACAAAACAAAACACCCAAACCCAACAACACAAAACACCAGGAACTGTTATTATGAACAATTCCCCTTCAGGGGAAAAAAAAAAAAAAAAGAAAAAGAAAAATTAATAGATTCATATAACTGCATGGTCATTAAAACAAACCTTATGTGGGTGGAAGAGAGCAGAACTGAATAAACCTTGAGCAAATGCAGCCCTCACAATGAAACACAAACTGGATTTAATCAGCAGTGCCAAAAAAAGTTTTACTTTCTGAGGTTTCTTAGGTTTCTTTTTCCCTCATCTCCTTCCCTCAGGATCAGCAATAGCAGAAGAGCACACTGGCCTGAGCAGAAGAGAGGAACTTTGCCTGACTCCTGGGCTTAGTGAATGTCATTTTTAAATAACAACAACAAAATACCCTGCTGGGGCTGGCCAGCTCTCAGGCTGCTTTCAGCTGTGCTAGGATCTCAGCCAGCTTTTCTGAGTGGGTTATCCTGCAGCTAAAGCACTGCTATTCGTCCATCCATTGTGGATAATGTTGGGATCAAGTCCCATCAGGTGATAGGAGAGGGCTGATGATCACCTACCTCCTCATCTTCACTTCTGTCAGGGAAGCCAGGCAGCAATTTTTCATTCTGCCTCCCCACATCCTCTCTGTTTTTTGAGGGAGACAGAAATAGCTTAATGCTGAGAGGAGGTTACACATCAAGGTGAATCAACAGCCTGGAGTGGTGAGGCTGCCTCCAAGGCATGGAATGGGAGACACCCTTGGAGGGGAGCTCTGTGCTGTTCACCTCATCTCTACCTGCACCAAGGACCTCTCTCCATCGGCACACCCTCCACACAGGGATGTTCTCATTGCTGTTTAAGTGCACCTCTATGAAGCTGGTAGCTTGGTCCTGAAAAAGCCACCAGCAGCATGAGAAAGGCTCCAACAGGGAAAGGACAGGAGACCTAACTTCTGTTAGACTTATCTGTCTGTCCCTTTGCCATAATTTGTCTGTCCCTTTGCCTCTTTCCTCCATCCAGACTTGAGACTTCCCATCTCACTTTATCTTCTTTTCCTCACTCCAAATCCAAGCGCATCACCAGGGTGAAGAAGGTGAAGCCTTAGGATCTTGTGAGCTGTCCAGGGTGGGGGAAATCTGGGGGGAACTGACCCAGCAATTAGCATCTTTGTTAATGCACACTTAATTTTTAGCTGAAGCTGTGCTGCCTGCTTGCAAGTTCTCTTGTAAGTACTAAATTTAGTGACATGTCTTGATGACACATGTGGATGACACATGGGTCAGTCATCAGGAAAACATCCAGTCCATGCTACTTTCACTGCCTGGAATCAGTGAGCATCCTCCTGGTGATGTTGTCAGACCATGGGAGCAGCAGCCAGACCTGGAAATGTGCAGGTCCTTGGTAGCTGTAGGAGTGTAAGATTGTGTAATTTGCTGGCACAAGTGTGTGTAGCTATTTGCAACCTATTGTCTCCTGCTAAGAGGTTTAGGTCCAGATCAGTGGTGGTGTTTAATCACCTAGCTCTTTGTAATTACATTGGTATGTAGACATTTAATTACATTTTGCCCTCAGCTAAGCCAGGTCCATTTTTTTTTTTTCATTTGTCACTGGCAAAGAACTGTGCACAAAGATGTGAAGTAACTTCTAAGTCAACTGCCAGTTCCTGGTCATGCTGAGACCTTAATTTTAAAGCTCAGCTGGCCAAAATGTATGTGCTAAAAGCTGGTGATCTTGCATTCAGATCTACTCCAGCCTGAGGTTCATAAAACTGGCAGAGTCATTATGCTGTCAACAAATACATTCTAATAGCAGTGGCAATGCCCTGAAGCAGTTCCCTTCTCTTGCTGCTTGAGATGATGACAATGGCTCATAAAAGCCAGAGTTCTCCAGATTGTTTGGCCAGAAGGTGTCCTGCTGATGCTCTGAGGGTCTTGCACTTGGGTGAGTCTTTGTGTCCCATCAACCCAAAAGAGGAGTGAGTGGGTGGTGTCTGGGCTAGACTGAGGAAAGAGACAAAGGGAGAGCAGAGACCAAGAATAGACAAGATGATACAGCAGTGGGTGAGTTCTGGATTTCACCAGCAAAAGGCATGTTCCTCCCTTCACAATTGCTGCATGGCACTTCGAGTTTCCCTTCATGGCAGACATCATAGAATCAACCAGTTTGGAAGAGACCTCCAAGCTCATTCAGCCCAACCTAGCACCCAGCCCTAGCCAATCAACCAGATCATGGCACTAAGAGCCTCATCCAGGCTTTGCTTCAACACCTCCAGGGATGGCAACTCCACCACCTCCCTGGGCAGCCCATTCCAATGCCAATCACTCTCTCTGGCAAGAACTTCCTCCTAATCTCCAGCCTAGACCTCCCCTGGCACAACTTGAGCCTGTGTCCCCTTGTTCTGTTGCTGTGTGCACTCCAGTGCAGGAGTACACATTCTTGTCACTGAGGAGAGGGTGGCAGGTGGCCATGTCCCATCCCCAGCTCTCTCTGGTAACACTGGGCAGATTCCCTGGCCATGCACACACATCTCTTGGGTGGTTTCATTTCATTTCTCAGTAGCTTTGTTGGTGCATGACTGACAGGCAAGTTGTGATGGTTTGGGAGTTCCCTGCCCCCCCCCCCAACTTTGTAAAATCCCCCAGACTAGACTCAGCTGTCTGGAAGTGAAGGACTGAAGCTCTATTCATAGCTCAGCACAATGTACAAGCAGAGATAGACACAATAGACAGGAATAGTTACAGTGGTATACAAATTAAAGGTAATACAGAAACACAACTCCCCTCCCAGAAATCAGAGACCCCAGGAGGGGCTCCCAAGCACCTTTCCACCTTCTCCCCACCCCTGTGCCTTACCCCACAATTTGGCTTACACACAAGGTGAGTTTGGAGCATCAGCCAGGGGCGTTAGAAGGAAAGTGGTTAGTGAAGTTACTTGGCAGAGAGGAGAAGACCAGAAGCCAGACAGCCTGAGAGTGTCTGCAAGCCTGAGTGGCTTATCTTTGTTTTGTATTCTTAGTCTTAAACATCTCAGCAAGCCTATGAGTGAAGGAGACACCACCATTGTTTCCTTTTCACAGCCTGTAATATAATTTTCTCTATTAAAATATTCCAGTTTGCCTGAAACCAGCACACAAGTAGAAGAGAAGGGAACAGGAGAGGCTCTGAACAAATGCTGGGTAGACAAGAGTTTCCTTGCCAAAAAAATGAGTAGCCTGACGAGTTGGGGACAGGGTAGGCAGTGAAGAGCAGTATACCCCAATCCCATACCCTTCCATTTGCCTCAACAAGGAGGTCCATCTGTGCTCTTGAACCACTATGGATGATAGTCTTGTAGATGATTTTCCCTATGAACTCATCAAAGTGAAGCATCAGCAGGACAAGACCAGAGACAACTCCTTGAGGCAGCCAGTCACATCAGCCAGTCTCCCCACTGCCTGTGTCACAAATCAAGTTATCACACGCTGCATCCAGCGTGACTCTGGTGTTAATCACCACATTTACTCTCCATCCAACTCCCTGCAGCACAGAACCAGTTGTGCCAGCTAGCAAGTGCCATCTAAATGGTGTGGAATGGACTTCTTCTGTGCTAGATATGTTAGGTCATGTAAGTCCTTCCCAAGGGGTATAATTAGAGGTCGCCACACCTGCTTTATGCATGTTGAGCTTGACAAGGCTTGTTGAACTGCAAACCCCCCACCAGTAGCATCAGTAAACAGCTTGCAGTGAAGCCTGCCCTGAGGGTTGGCTGCTCCAGTGTTGTGGTATATCACCCAGTGCCAAATTCACAGGCTGGAGACCTGCCTGGGGATGTGCAGAGCACCCTTGGGCTGTGCTGCACTCAGCCCATTCCCATTTGCTCCAACATGGGCTTGGAGGTCACTTGTAGGACTGTGCTGTGAAATATTTCTGAAGGGAAATGCCCTTCTCTTTGGACAGTCAGTCTGGTCATCAGTATCACAGGACCACAGCTCACAGGATGTCAGGGGTTGGAAGGGACCCAAAGGGATCATCCATCCCAACCCCCCTGCCAGAGCAGGACCAGACACTCTAGCTCAGGGCACACAGGAACACATCCAGACAGGCCTTGAAAGGCTCCAGAGAAGGAGACTCCACAACCTCTCTGGGCAGCCTGTGCCTTACAGTGAAGAAGTTCCCCCTTGTGTTGAGCTGGAACCTCCTGTGCTGCATCTTCCACCCATTGCTCCTTGTCCTATTGCAGGGAGCAAGTGAGCAGAGCCTGTCCATGCCCTCCTGACCCCCAGCCCTCTGATCTTTATAAACATTTATTAGATCCACTCAAAAGCCCCAGGTCCCTCAGTCTCTCATCGTAATTATCTATTACAAAATCCAGTCCCTCCAAAGTGAAGATATTTTGCTTTTCCCATTGCTCTATCTTCCTTCTGTTTTCCAGTGGCATGAACTGAAAGGGAAAACTGTTTGGTTTTTTTTTTTTTTTTTTTTTTTTTTTTTTTAACTTTAGCTTCTTGCTTTGTGGGAAAAAAGAAAAGGAAAAAAAAAAAACCCAAAGGCAAGAGCTTCGTTTATTAAGAAAAACTCTTCCAAGCTGGAAGGACATTTCCAAGAGAATATGAGGTGTAGTTGAGAAGCAATTGCCTTCTTTAATTGACAAGTGGTGGAGAGGAATCCACTGTTCTTATTTAAAGACAGCCCAAACCTGCAGCTTATAAACTTTCTGTTGATCTCAGCTTTGTGGTCCCTATTTCTTTTTGCTTTTCATCTTCAAATTTGTTTCCCCCCCAACCCCCTTCCCCTTCCACTGTCATGCTCAACTCCTTTTCTATCTCATGTTGCAGACCAGCTTTTCAGAATTGATCTTGGGTTGTCTTACATCAATGTCCTTGCATCAAATTTTCCCAGCTCCAGAAGGATATTCCAGTGCACAGAGGCTGCTTTCTATGAGCTATTGGTGCAGCTTTCACAGTCTCATAGTATCACCAAGGTTGGAAGAGACCTCAAAGCTCATCAAGTTCAACCTGATACCACAGCCCTCAAGACCAGACCATGGCACCAAGTGCCACGTCCAAACCTGCCTTGAACACCTCCAGGGACGCTGACTCCACCACCTCCCTGGGCAGCCCATTCCAGCAGCCAATGACTCTCTCAGGCAACAACTTTCTCCTCACCTCCAGCCTAAACTTCCCCTGGCACAGCTTGAGACTGTGTCCTCTTGTTCTGGTGCTGCTTGCCTGAGAGAAGAACCTCCTCATGGCTACAAGCACCCTTCAGGTAGCTGTAGACAGCAAGATGGTCTCCCCTGAGCCTCCTCTTCTCCAGGCTAAGCAATCCCAGCTCCCTCAGCCTCTCCCCATGGGGCTGTGCTTGAGGCCTCTCCCCAGCCTCGTCACTCTTCTTTGGACAAACTCAAGCACCTCAATGTCCTTCTTAAATTGAGGGGCCCAGAACTGGACACAGGACTCAAGGTGTGGCCTAACCAGTGCAGAGTACAGGGGGAGAATGACCTTCACTGAAGTACCTGGCTAAGGCCACACAGACACCTGGGCTCATGCAACCTGGTGTTAGGGTTTCAAAGTCAAAGTCTAAGGAGGTTTCCAGACAGTGAGTCCACAACCTTCAAAACGTGAGGAGGATGCCTCAGAGAGGAAAACAAAAATCTCTATATTTCCTTTTTAATTGATTTTTGTTTTGTTTTGTTTTTATACTCTAGCCTTAAAAAAAACCAACCCAAAACACCCCAAATCCCTAAAATAAAGCCCAGGGTGTACACAGGTATGAAATAGAGCAGGATGTGAAATTCAGAGCTTACGTCAGCAAGGAGCTTGCTCTTAATCAACCATCCACCTGAACTACCTGGGGGCAAGGAAGGAGGCTGTGGGAACATGTTGCAACCAACTGAAGCCATCTCAGAGGAGAGCAGGCAGACAATGGGAGAGCTGGGAGGGTGGCTTCAGAAGCCACACATTCAGCATCTCCTGGTTGTGCTCCGTGTAACAGCTTGCCAGAAGCAGGATGGAAATGTCAGTTCCTAGAGACCCCTCCTCACTCCAGCAGGGTGGGTTTTTTTAAATTTTTTTTTTTATTTTATCCTAATTGACTTACAACGTTCAGTTCTAAATTTGCCTGCTTGGAAATGTGATCAGCAGCAGTAATTTTCCACTTTATGACATACTTTAGAATAAATAACACTAAAAAGAAAAAAAAAAAAAACCAACCCCATAAAGCAGTAGTGTTAGATCACTGCTGCTCATGGTCTAGCCTTAGTTTAAAGCATGGAGTAGAAAAAAAATAGGGTTTTATTTTCCTTCCCTGGTGATACATCCTTAAAATCTGTGTCTGTGTTACACTTTTGCTATAATGAAGTTATTGCTTATAAGAACTTGGTCAAAAAGACAAAAATAAAAAAAAAAAAAAGAAGAAAAAAAAAAACCCAAACCCAACAAATCAACTACCCCAAACCCTAATTATAATAATTCCACTTCAGTGTTTTCCATGAGCTCTTAGCCAAGTTGGCCAATAACTAAGGCAAGGAGCAGGGGGGGAAAAAAAAGGTATGTATTGTATACTCACTTAAAGCTTGGCTAGAATTGACCTTTTATTGTCTAATTTTTTTTTTTCCATGCCCAACTTGGCAACCTGAGACACACTCATTGCCAAGTTTCTATAGTGTGTTATTTTCCTATGCATTATGTGTTCAAAAACATTTACAAAGCTGCCCTGTAAGGGTTGTACAAAGGTTCTGCATGGAGAAGGGCAGAGGATTTGAGAGTGGGGTTTGAGAGTGTTCACAGGATCACAGGGGTTGGAAAGGACCCAAAGAGAGCATTGAGCCTAACCCCTCTGCCAGAGCAGGACCAGACAACCTAGCTCAGGTCACACAGGAATGCACCCAGACAGGCTGTGAAAGGCTCCTGAGAAGGAGACTCCACAACCTCTCTGGGGAGCCTGTGCCAGTGGCCTTGAAAGTCTCCAGAGAAGGAGACTCCACAACCTCCCCTGGGCAGCCTGTTCCAGTGCTCTGTGACCCTTACAGTAAGGAAGTTCCCCCTTGTGTTGAGCTGGAACCTCCTGTGCTGCAGCTTCCATCCATTGCTCCTTGTCCTATCCCAGGTTGCCAACAAAGATGCTGGTGTTCAAAACGCAGATACGTTTTGCTTGCTCTTTGCTTTGCTTTCATTTCCCTCTCCCCTGCCCCCCTCTCCCTGCTCTCCTCCCTCCCCCCCCAATCCCCGCCCCATTTCCTGTG
>VWZE01000938.1:453877-465234 GCA_013396675.1 Eubucco bourcierii
TGATCCTTGAGGTCCCTTCCAACCTTTCCATTCTATGATTCTATGGGGAGGAGTTTCCTTGGCTTTGGTGAGGTGAGAGAGCTGAGTGTACACATACAACACCTTGGGAAATCTTCATCCTTGGTTGTGGTGGATGGAGAAATCTTCAACTCTAACTACTTATAGTTTTAACAACATGGAAAAAAACCAATCCAAGTCAGGGGACTCTCAAACAGTTCTTTGTTAGACCTTCAGTCAAACAGTTTGACGGCCTCAGCTTTCACCTGTTTGTCACATTTCTTCCCCGCTTGCCCCATCCCCTTCTCCAGGGGTACAGTAAGTACCACTCAAACTGGTACCAGGGCACAATGTTGGTTCCATACTTTTGGGATGGAGTTGTTTATAAATCCTTCAACCCATTAGGCAGTGGAGAGGAGCCCAAGTTTCCATGTGAGGGCTTGAATGGAGAAGAATGACGTGAAACACATGGAAAATATGGAAAATGTGGAGCAAGTAATAAAATTATAAATAAAACAAATACAATAAATTGGGAATGCAGTTTTGCTGCTAATGATTTGTGTTCCTAGTAACCCAAGACTCCCATACCTTTGGAAAATTGCATGTTTTTCCAGTGGGGAAGCTGACTGCAGGTAACAGGCATGATGGGTTGTGTGGTGGGTTGGAGCACTGAAGGGCTGAGGTATCCAGCAGGGTCTGCTGTAGCCTTGTGTCAGCCCTTTCTCTGACAATGACTTGCATCATGATGTCAGGAAAAAAGAAAATCAATCAATCAAGCAGTGGTTAGTGTTAGTGCAGGAATTTTGGCCAGAAATGAATCTTGGCTTAATTCTGGGAAGGGAGATTTGTCTGATGGAGTTACCCAGATGCACTGAGCTGGCTTTGCTTGATTGCTAGTGACAGCACTTTGTGCACTTTCCCCCATGAGTGTGCTCTCCCAGTGGCACCCTCTGGGTGTACTGGTGGGATAGGGGCTGCAGTTTGCCTTTGCCATGGAAGTTGGCAGGTACTGCTGGATCACTGTGGTGGTGCCTATAAAGCACTTTTTGTAAAACACTTTTTGTAAAACATTTGTACAGAGGCTCTCTTTAGCAGCTTCAGGATCTTTTCAGCTCTAGAGAGGAATGCTTAAAAGCCAGCTCTGAAAATAGTAGTTCGTCTGCTGCTGCTCTGGCACTGGATTATTAACAGCTGGAGTTATAGAATAAACTCATCAAATCCATGAGATAGGGCTTGCATTTGTACCTAGTCAAAGGTCTTTTGGAGCCCAGGGGCCAGCATGCTTAAGGGCACCTGTAGCAAAAAAATCAACAGGACAGAAAGAGTGATGGAGCTGGACTTGGCTGACCCTTTGTCCCAATTAATTAGGTACCAATTTAGATGTAGTCTATGGGGAGAATGGCTTTGGATGAAGTCGAGAATGAGGCTTAAATTTATGACTTACAGATGGAAGAATTTATACCCAAATGAACCCTCTAAAAAGAGTGGGAGAAGCAGGGTGGGGGTGGGGGTGGGGGACTGAAGCAGCTTGCCCAAAGTCATCATGAGAACCAAAGCGAGCACAGCGCCGTGGTCTGAGGCAATCAAACGCTGACTTGTACGCAACTGTTGCTTCGTACATCAACAGCTTGGAAAGGTTTCCTTTGATACTACTGTGATGATTCATTTTGCTGTGCTAGCAGCAAAATAAAAGAAAAAGGGGAGAGGGGAGTAGGAGCAGCCCATGAATTGCAGCTATTCTTCAAGGTGAAAGATCTGAGTTTCCATTTCCCTCTGCCATCAGGACCGATACGGCGCTGACTGGGCAGTACGTGGTGAAAGTCTCTGCGTGTGCCAGTATTGAAAACTGTTTGTACATTAGCTGGAGTCTCTGCCAGTGAAATAATATCGTCCCCTTTGTTTATTATATTGAAACCTGATAAAAGAAAGTGTCTGGGGTGGGGGGTGGGGGTGGGGGAAAGGAGTTTGTGGTGTGAAATGAATGTTCTCGTCTGGGCTCCAGGATGCAGCCGTGAGTAACGTCTGTGGCATCGCCGGGAGTCCTCCTGCAAAAATCCAACAACTTATTGTGCTGCAGCTGGCATCTGGAGGCTTGCTGGCAGAGGGACAGGCTGTGCTTTGCCAAGGGACCCCCACACTCCATCACTGACAGGGACTGCATTGACTCCTGAGAGGATGATGATGGCATAGGTGATGTAACCTAGGTGCTATCTAGGACACGGCAAGGCCAGATCCTAGATGTTCCACATTTCTTTCCCCAGCAGGCAGACCCATGCAGGCTGGGTCTGAAGCCCAGCGTGGTCACAGAACCACAGAATGGGCCAGGTTGGAGAAGATCTCTAGGATCACCGAGTCCAACCTACTGCCTAATCCTTCTAATTAACTAAATCATGGCACCAAGTGCCTCATGCAGCCTCCTCTTAAAATACCTCCAGGGATGGGGATTCCAGTACCTCCCCAGGCAGCCCATTCCAATGCCAATCACTCTGTCTGTCAAGATCTTCCTCCTAGCATCCAACCTGAACCTGCCCTGGTGCAGTTTGAGGCTGTGTCCTCCTTTTCTGTCCCTGGGTGCCTGGCAGAAGAGCCCAACCCCACCTGGCTACAACCTCCCTTCAGCTGCAGAGAGCAATGAGGTCTGCCTTGAGTCTCCTCTTCTGCAGGCTGCACACCCCCAGCTCCCTCAGCCTCTCCTCACAGGGCTGTGCTCCAGGCCCCTCACCAGCCTTGCTGCCCTTCTCTGGGCACCTTCCAGCACCTCAACATCTTTCTTAAACTGAGGGGTCCAGAACTGGACAAAGGATTCAATGTGTGGCCTGAGCAGTGCTGAGTACAGGGGCAGAAGGACTGCCCTGCTCCTGCTGGCCACACTGTTCCTGATATTGTCCAGGATGCCATTTGCCTTCTTGGCCACCTGGGCACAATGCTGACTCATGTTTAGTTGGCTGTTGACCAGTACCCCCAGGTGCCTCTCTGCCTGGCTGCTCTCCAGCCCCTCTGTCCCCACCCTGTAGTGCTGCTTGGGGTTGTTGTGGCCAAAGTTTAGAACCTGGCACTTGGATTTGTTAAACTCATGGTGTTGGACTGTACCCATCTGTNTGGCTGCATGTGGGAGTGATGTCTGGATCCTTGAAAGAGTGGCTGCATGTGGGAGTGATGTCTGGATCCCTGAAAGAGTGGCTGCATGTGGGAGTGATGTCTGGATCCCTGAAAGAGTGGCTGCATGTGGGAGTGATGTCTGGATCCTTGAAAGAGTGGCTGCATGTGGGAGTGATGTCTGGATCCTTGAAAGAGTGGCTGCATGTGGGAGTGATGTCTGGATCCCTGAAAGAGTGGCTGCATGTGGGAGTGATGTCTGGATCCCTGAAAGAGTGGCTGCATGTGGGAGTGATGTCTGGATCCTTGAAAGAGTGGCTGCATGTGGGAGTGATGTCTGGATCCTTGAAAGAGTGGCTGCATGTGGGAGTGATGTCTGGATCCCTGAAAGAGTGGCTGCATGTGGGAGTGATGTCTGGATCCCTGAAAGAGTGGCTGCATGTGGGAGTGATGTCTGGATCCTTGAAAGAGTGGCTGCATGTGGGAGTGATGTCTGGATCCTTGAAAGAGTGGCTGCATGTGGGAGTGATGTCTGGATCCCTGAAAGAGTGGCTGCATGTGGGAGTGATGTCTGGATCCCTGAAAGAGTGGCTGCATGTGGGAGTGATGTCTGGATCCTTGAAAGAGTGGCTGCATGTGGGAGTGATGTCTGGATCCTTGAAAGAGTGGCTGCATGTGGGAGTGATGTCTGGATCCCTGAAAGAGTGGCTGCATGTGGGAGTGATGTCTGGATCCCTGAAAGAGTGGCTGCATGTGGGAGTGATGTCTGGATCCTTGAAAGAGTGGCTGCATGTGGGAGTGATGTCTGGATCCTTGAAAGAGTGGCTGCATGTGGGAGTGATGTCTGGATCCCTGAAAGAGTGGCTGCATGTGGGAGTGATGTCTGGATCCCTGAAAGAGTGGCTGCATGTGGGAGTGATGTCTGGATCCTTGAAAGAGTGGCTGCATGTGGGAGTGATGTCTGGATCCTTGAAAGAGTGGCTGCATGTGGGAGTGATGTCTGGATCCCTGAAAGAGTGGCTGCATGTGGGAGTGATGTCTGGATCCCTGAAAGAGTGGCTGCATGTGGGAGTGATGTCTGGATCCTTGAAAGAGTGGCTGCATGTGGGAGTGATGTCTGGATCCTTGAAAGAGTGGCTGCATGTGGGAGTGATGTCTGGATCCCTGAAAGAGTGGCTGCATGTGGGAGTGATGTCTGGATCCCTGAAAGAGTGGCTGCATGTGGGAGTGATGTCTGGATCCTTGAAAGAGTGGCTGCATGTGGGAGTGATGTCTGGATCCTTGAAAGAGTGGCTGCATGTGGGAGTGATGTCTGGATCCCTGAAAGAGTGGCTGCATGTGGGAGTGATGTCTGGATCCCTGAAAGAGTGGCTGCATGTGGGAGTGATGTCTGGATCCTTGAAAGAGTGGCTGCATGTGGGAGTGATGTCTGGATCCTTGAAAGAGTGGCTGCATGTGGGAGTGATGTCTGGATCCCTGAAAGAGTGGCTGCATGTGGGAGTGATGTCTGGATCCCTGAAAGAGTGGCTGCATGTGGGAGTGATGTCTGGATCCTTGAAAGAGTGGCTGCATGTGGGAGTGATGTCTGGATCCTTGAAAGAGTGGCTGCATGTGGGAGTGATGTCTGGATCCCTGAAAGAGTGGCTGCATGTGGGAGTGATGTCTGGATCCCTGAAAGAGTGGCTGCATGTGGGAGTGATGTCTGGATCCTTGAAAGAGTGGCTGCATGTGGGAGTGATGTCTGGATCCTTGAAAGAGTGGCTGCATGTGGGAGTGATGTCTGGATCCCTGAAAGAGTGGCTGCATGTGGGAGTGATGTCTGGATCCCTGAAAGAGTGGCTGCATGTGGGAGTGATGTCTGGATCCTTGAAAGAGTGGCTGCATGTGGGAGTGATGTCTGGATCCTTGAAAGAGTGGCTGCATGTGGGAGTGATGTCTGGATCCCTGAAAGAGTGGCTGCATGTGGGAGTGATGTCTGGATCCCTGAAAGAGTGGCTGCATGTGGGAGTGATGTCTGGATCCTTGAAAGAGTGGCTGCATGTGGGAGTGATGTCTGGATCCTTGAAAGAGTGGCTGCATGTGGGAGTGATGTCTGGATCCCTGAAAGAGTGGCTGCATGTGGGAGTGATGTCTGGATCCCTGAAAGAGTGGCTGCATGTGGGAGTGATGTCTGGATCCTTGAAAGAGTGGCTGCATGTGGGAGTGATGTCTGGATCCTTGAAAGAGTGGCTGCATGTGGGAGTGATGTCTGGATCCCTGAAAGAGTGGCTGCATGTGGGAGTGATGTCTGGATCCCTGAAAGAGTGGCTGCATGTGGGAGTGATGTCTGGATCCTTGAAAGAGTGGCTGCATGTGGGAGTGATGTCTGGATCCTTGAAAGAGTGGCTGCATGTGGGAGTGATGTCTGGATCCCTGAAAGAGTGGCTGCATGTGGGAGTGATGTCTGGATCCCTGAAAGAGTGGCTGCATGTGGGAGTGATGTCTGGATCCTTGAAAGAGTGGCTGCATGTGGGAGTGATGTCTGGATCCTTGAAAGAGTGGCTGCATGTGGGAGTGATGTCTGGATCCCTGAAAGAGTGGCTGCATGTGGGAGTGATGTCTGGATCCCTGAAAGAGTGGCTGCATGTGGGAGTGATGTCTGGATCCTTGAAAGAGTGGCTGCATGTGGGAGTGATGTCTGGATCCTTGAAAGAGTGGCTGCATGTGGGAGTGATGTCTGGATCCCTGAAAGAGTGGCTGCATGTGGGAGTGATGTCTGGATCCCTGAAAGAGTGGCTGCATGTGGGAGTGATGTCTGGATCCTTGAAAGAGTGGCTGCATGTGGGAGTGATGTCTGGATCCTTGAAAGAGTGGCTGCATGTGGGAGTGATGTCTGGATCCCTGAAAGAGGGGGTGCATGTGGGAGTGATACCTGGATCCCAGGGTAGCTCTGCTGCACTGAAAATCAACAGACAAGACCCCAATCACATGAAGATCCTTTTCAAAGGAGATAGTTGCACACTGGGTGCTGCCAATGTGCTTGCAAATTGATGGTTTCCTTTTACAATAGAGTGGCAAGAAACTGCTTGAAATTCCAAGCTCAAAGCCAAGCCAAAACCAAACCAAACCACCACCTCCTCAAGCTCACCTGGTCCCTGTACAGAAAAGGATGCAAAAATCTCACATAATGCTGTGAGATTCCAAAATTATCCAACAAAATTAATTTAGTAAGGGGGAGGAAAAATGTTAGTCAGCTTCTGGCTGCTTTGGGCCAGTCCTCACAATGTTATTTCACAGCTTTAAGTGTTATCACCCAGGGCTCTTGCTCTCTGACAGGGGACTCAGGTGTTCATGGAATCATAGAATCATAGAATGGTAAGGTTGGAAGGGACCTCAAGGATCATCTAGTTCCAACCCCCTGTCATAGGCAGGGACACCTCCCACTAGCACAGCTCACTCAAGGCCTCATCCAACCTGGCCTTGAACACCTCCAGGGAGGGATCCACAACCTCCTTGGGCAACCTGTGCCAGTGTCTCACCACCCTCACTGCAAACAACTTCCTCCTAACATCCACTTTCAGTCTCCCCTCTGCAGTTCAAACCCATTGTCCCTTGTCCTGGCATTGCAAGACCTTGTCAATAGTCCCTCCCCAACCTTCCTGTAGGCCCCCTTCAGATACTGGAAGGCTACTCTAAGGTCTCCTGGAAGCCTTCTCTTCTCCAGGCTGCAGAGCCCCAACTCTCTCAGTCTGTCCTCATAGGAGAGCTGCTCCAGCCCTCTTGAGCATCTTGCATCACCTTGCATGTTAATGCAAGAGGAACAACCACAATCACACCAGCAGAAATGCTGATTCTCACCTCTGCCAGCTCTGTGCACACCCCACTGGGCTCTCAGCCTTTGCTGCTCTCCACCTGGCTTGGGTGAAGACAATAATGCAGAAAGGTAACAGCAGCATGGTCTGGTGTGGCTGAATTTCACCTCCCAAAGCCTGAGCTGCTGCAGCTCTGGGAGGGAACAGTCAGTTCCTACCCAAACTCTTGTGTTTCTCTGGGTCCAGCAGCAGTCTGACACCTTTGACATTCCCAGCACAGCATTGCAAGGAAATTTTTTAAAAATTATTTTTTTTTTCCCAGAAGACATTATCTAAATGAAAGAAAATAACAAAATTTGCTTGAAAATGAGGATCTGTCCTGTTTGGGTTTGAGTATTGAAAAGTGCAGAGAGTATTTCAGACTCCTTCCTGGTGTCTGTGTAGCAAGAGCATTAGAAGCAGCTTGGGCTTCAGTGAAAGTAGAGGTTCATGGAACTCCAAAAGTTAGAATTTTACAAAACAAGAAAACAACCTCTCCTCCACCCCAGCTTACAGCATGGCAGTTTGAAATGTAGCAATAATGTTGCTTTCCTGACATGCCTCAATAGTGAAGCAGTCCCTTCTCTCTTCTCCTGCTCTGTAGGATGGGTGTCCAGCCTCTCCCTCCTCAAATGAAGCTGTGATAAAAGAACACTTAACACAAAAAAGAAGGAGTGCTCAAGAGAAAGAGCCCTTTTCTGGCATCAGATAGCTGCAGCTTGATAACATTAGAGAAGAGGGTTGAAGAAAGAAGTATTCTCCCCTTTTAAGAGTGTGTGTGTGTGTGTGTGTGTGCACAAGAGCCCAGCCTTGCATTTTGTCTTCGCTAGCAAGCAACACACACACACATGTGGACAGCATGATCCAGGTCACTTCAGTTTCAGGAGAACTTATTAGCTTGAGAATGTTAATGGAAACCAGTCTCCAAAGTGGGGTGGAGTGATGAGGTGAACCAGGAGGCTGGGAAAGGGAATTTGCTCTCCAAGGTGTTGAGTACTAAAAGTGGCAGCAACTTTTGACAGTTCCTAAAACCAGCCTTGTTGTGGCTTATTGGGCTTCTGGGCTCAGATGCTGTGAGCAGAGCTGGGGAGCAGCCTCTGATGCAGCTGAAGGACCTTCCCTCCTCTGGCAGATGTCCCAGGGAGGGGCATTAAAACAATCAGCTCACTTCTTTTTGGATGGCAAGACAGATACATGTTTCCAGGCAGCCTTTGCAGTGGGTGTTTTGCCCCTCAATGTACAGCCCCAGGTGCTTCTGGGACTGTTGGCGAAGCAGCAGCTGCTGTGTAAAGAAAGCCCAGAGAGGACAGAGGAGAAGCTCTCTCACTCACTGTGTCTCCTAACCTGGGCAACCCCTGTGATTTTCCATGTTGGTATGTGTGACCTGGGATTGCTCCCCACCCTGTGGTAGCTGCCAAGTCCCTCTGGGCAAAGTCACATCCCCATTGTCTGCTTCCTTTTGTGGCTTAAGGTGCTGTGGTGCAGCTGCCTGAGCATGGTGAGGCCAAGAGACTGATCCCAGGGTGGTTGCTTAGTGCACCATGTCCTAACTGGGGACAGTTATGGGGTAACCTGTGTGACAAATGCTCATCTGCTATGTGGTGAGCTCTTTCTGCTTCCAAACCTCCCTGTTCTGACAGCCTCACAGCAATAGGACCTCTGAGGTGTTACCATTGCCATGTACTGGCTAGTCCTTGACCAGCACCAGAAGCTAAATCTCCAGTCCAACTCCAGTAGTCACAAATAGCCTGATGGTACTGATAGAGCTGAGGCAAGTGGTGTGTGGCATCATAAAATGGAAAAGGACTTTGTCCCTGCTTGCAGCTCTCCTGTGCACAGCAGCAGACTTGTATGCCAAACCCACCCTCCCTGAGCTGACTTCTGCAGCCTCCTCTCTCCAGAAACACCTTCTGCCTCCTGCCACCCTGTCCTCCTCCCTTGCTTTGCATCCAGGGAAGGATGGCTCCAACTTGTGGCAGGAGATCTCCATCAGGAAATCAGCAGGCAGGGAACTGCCCTCCACTGCAGCCCGGTGGGAGCTTGTGCAATGCTCTAGCACTATCAGTCACATCCCTCACATTTACTTCTTTTGGCTCCATTCTCTGCCTGCTGAATGAATTTGCAGCTGTAGAGTCTGAGCCTGAGTAGAAAGCTGAAGGATTTACTTGCAGCTATTGAAAGGTTTATAGCTGAGAGATGTTAAGTCACACAGATTCTGCTGCTAGAGGTGCATCCTCCTCCATTTCCTCCCCCAGATGCTGCTGGGTTCCAAGGAGTATTTTATCATGGACCACGTTCAGCTGCCCCTCTTCTCTGCAGAGACCCCAGTTGACTGATGGCAGTAATTCAGAGGCAGAATTTGTGGCTGGTGCTGGGAGCAGCATGGTTCATCGCTGCGTGCAGAGCAGACACACCTCATGGGTGCTGTCTGAGGATGAGCTGGGATGAAAAAATCCTCTACATCCTGTTCCTAACCATCCAGGTCGTTTCTGCTCCATTAACCCTGGGACTGGCCCAAACATCTTCACTCTGAATGCATCCAGGGAAGGCTCACCAGTGCCCACCACAGCCAAACCCTCTGGAGAGCTTTGGTTGGAGCAGGAAGGGTCATTCTGTACAACTTTCAAATCCATGAGAGGTGAATGAGGAAAGTGTTTGTGTTTGATTTACTATCAGTGGGGAGAGCCTATGCTTTTGTGGGTAGCTGAATCAAACAGGGTCAGACCCTGCCTTCCCTGTGCCAGGATATTTAGCCCTGGGTTCTTGTATCACTGTGACTGCTACAGCCCCTGGGGCACTGAATTGCCCTTTCTGGCTCAGTGCTACATTAAGAAAAAACACATCCACCAAAAAACCAGAGCCAGGCAGCAGCACAGACAGCACATGAACAGAATACAAGAAGCAGAGGGGTGGGGAAGGGAAAGATTTCTGAGGGGGTTCCCTGTCTATGGCAGGGGGTTGGAACTAATGATCCTTGAGGTCCCTTCCAACCTTACTATTCTATGATTCTATGATAAAAGTGTTTGCCAACAGATGTGTCTGAGCAAAGCAGAGAGTTTGGGTAACTTCACTGCAGTTGGCATCAGAACCTGCAAACAACTGTTCCATGATTTTGTCTGCCTGGGTAGGATGAAGGGTAGGTTTCTTACTCCTCATCTCTGCAGGGTTCTCAGTCCTGCTTTGTGCCTGTGGAACCAGAAAATTACTTCTAGCTTTAACCTCTATGGCAGAGGTTCATAATAAGAGAAGTTAAATCCCTGAGCCTGCTTGCAGCAGAATACCCTTTCCACTGTCCTCACATGGATATGGGCACCTGGTGGCTTGGGAACACTTGGAGCAAGCAGAATATGGAGCAGAGCTGCTCCTTGATTTCCCTTACAGCATGCTGAAGCCTGATGGTGTTGGATGCTGTCTCCATCCCTCAAGACTCCAGCCCTCACTCAAGCTGTCTTTATTTAAGCAGTTGGTGCTTCACAGATTACTTCCAGGCCCCTTGAGGGTAGAAAGTCTTTTACCTCCTCTGGTCCTGAGACTATTCCAACAGCTGTAACTATTTCATTTTTAATTTACTCTATACAACTTGTCTCTGCTTAATCCACTAGGACAAGTCTGAGGGTTCCTGACCCATAAATCCAGAGTGGGGAGGGTGGTGGGGTTTGGGAGGAGAGAGGAGGGAAGAGAAAGGAGGAAAAATGAAGGGAAAGGGTAAAAAAAAAGTGAAGGATTATGAAAAATTGTGTGTAAATCACAGCCAAATGTATTTTTCCCAGCTCACTGAGAAGTGTGAGACTGGACCCAGCCAACCAGGAAGGTCTCACTGCAATGCTAAGGGATGATCTTTGCTTTTATCACGGTGCCTACTTCACCACAATTCACTTTTCCAACACTGTAAACCTCCTGAAGTCGCCTAGAATGGACCTTAACTCTTTCCCCCTCCTAACCAGTTCCTTCTGCTCAACAAACACAAACATTACAGGGGAAAAACTACTTTGCATCTCCTTCAAAAGAACACAGAAAGCAGTTTTAATATCGTGTTGTTTACAGCAAATCCTCCCCTCCTGCAGGTGCCACTTGCTCTCCATGGGCACTGATAATGTCTCTGTGCTCTTTTGGACTGGGTGGTAGGACTGCTCTACATCCATCACTTGACATGAAGAAGAAAAAAGAAGTTAAAAAAATAAAGAAAAAGGGGAAAAAAGAAGAAAAAGGAAAAAGGGAAGGAGGAGGAAGAAGGAGGAGGAAAGAAGATGAGGAAGGAGGAGGAAGGAGGAGGAGGAAGGGGAAGGAGAAGGAAGGAGGAGGAGGGAGGAGGATAGAGAAAGAGGAGGAAGGAGGAGGAGGAGGAAGGGGAAGGAGAAGGAAGGAGCAGGAAGGAGGAGGATAGAGAAAGAGGAGGAAGGAGGAGGAGGAGGAAGGGGAAGGAGAAGGAAGGAG
>VWZE01000938.1:474809-488247 GCA_013396675.1 Eubucco bourcierii
AAACCCCCCCCCCCCCCCCCCCCCCTTTTTTTTTTGTTTTTTTTTTTTTTTTTTTTTTTGCAATCAAATTAACAAATAGCAGTGAAGAGGAATTTGTCTCCATGCTCCAGGGCAGGCTTGATGCCAAGAAGCCCATCCTGGCAGGATGCAGTGTTCTTTCTGCCCTCATCCTGCTGCCCCTCCATGCTGAGCTCACACAGATCCACGTAGCAGGGAAATTGTTACTCTCCACTAGCAGACACAGCACAGTGCAAGCAACTCCCCCAGTCCCAGCATTTGGCTGTTATTTCACTCCCAGATTTCCTACAGTGTCCTAGAGAAAAGGCATTGCACTCCTACTGCTCCCTGCCCCTCTGCTTCTTGCTGGTTTATATTTACTTCTACTTCTCTATGTTTAAACACAGACTTTTAAAGTGCTCTGAGATTGAAAGCCTGTGTTAGATTTTATTTCTTTTTGCATAGCAAGTTGGGAATTGCTGTTTCCATCCTGACCCATTCTTTTAATCTCTAATTGGAAAGTGAGGAGTTTGATCACACAAATGGTTTCTATTTCACCTTCCCTTTCCTAGATAATTTTTTGTTTTCCTTTTTTTTTTTTTTCTCCCCAATTTTCTTCAAGCCTTTCAGCTTTTGGGCAACAGATTTTGATTGCATGGAAATCCAAGAGAAATCTTAAATCATTTTTTTTTGCTTGATTGTTTTGTTGTTGTTTTTCCTGACCAGCTCAAGCAGAGACACAGCAATCACTTCTCCTACAAACTAAAGATGCCAAAGGCTCTCTTAAAAACTTTTCTTGAATTAAAAAAAAAAAAAAATCCCTTTTGGTGCAGTTTCAATCACCAAAAAAAAAAAAAAAAAAAGGATACTCTGATTATCCTTGTCACAGCTCTGGCACAGGACAGCCCAGCTGATGTGTTGCAAATCTTTTGATTCAACCCCACAAAGCAACATCCATGACATTTGGACAGGAATTAATCAGGGATGGCTTAGTTATTGCTGATTTTGCCTTGGGGCAAGGGAAATGGGCTGGATGACCTCTGAGGGTCACTCTCCATCCTACAGTTCAGGATTTTTGATGCTTCCACAGGGCTGGAGGGGTTTAGCTCTTGTGCTTGCAGCCTCTCCCTGTGTCCTCTCCTCCTGGCTACCTGCTGCAGAGGGCAGAGGGATCTCATTCTGCTTGAGAGCTCTCAGAAACACTCTCTCACTGACTCTGGACAAGACATTCTCTCCAACAGGAAGATGTAAGATACCTGCTCTCAGAACAGAGAGGGTTAGGTCCCAGCACTCTTTGTTTCCCCTTCTGTCTTTACAGCAAAATAAACCCAAGGAGAGCAGTTTCTCCTTTTCTGCTGAACACTCTCACAGTGAAAGGTGGGCTGAGGACAACCAAGGCTCTGGAGGTTACTGAAAGCATTCCACACGTGTTGAGCAGATGTCTGCTCTGCACTGAGGCTTTCCTCCCAGGACAGACCTTGCTCTCCTCATTCCCCTGGTCCCAAACACTCTCTCATGAGGCATCTTCCACAGCAAGCTTTCACAGTCCCTCAATGCCACTCTCCCTTTCCATGCTCTGAAAGCGGGGAATTAGGGGAATTTTGTGGTAGGCTGCCTTCAGTGTGTCCTACCTGGAGTACAGGCAGGAAAAGCTCAAAATTTCCTTGATGAAAATCAATGCAATTTAGCCAAATTCTAGGATTCTATCTCACAGAATCACAGAAACATGCAGGTTAGCAAAGCCCCTCAAGATCACCAAGTCCAACCTAGACCCTACTCTACAAGGTTCACCTTAAACCATAGCCCTAAGCACCACATCCAAACCACCCTGCAACACATCCAGGCTGGGTGACTCCACCACCTCCCTGGGCAGCTCATTCCAGTCCCTGACCACTCTCTCAGTGAAAAACTCCTTCCTAATGTCCGATCTAAACCTTCCCAGCCTCAGCTTGAGGCCATTCCCCCCTGTTCTGTCTCCAGTTACTTGTGAGCAGAGCCCAGCAGCAGCCTCTCCACAATGTCCCTTCAGGTAGCTGTAGACAGCAATGAGCTCTGCCCTCACCCTCCTCTTCCTCACACTACCCATCCCCAGCTCCCTCAGTTGTTCCTCATCAGATTTATTCCCCAGGCCCTTCCCCAGCTTTGTTGCCCTCCTCTGGACCCACTCCAGCACTTCCACATCTCTCTTGTATTGCAGTGCACAAAGCTGAACACAGTCCTCAAGCTGTGGCCTCACCAAAGCCGAGTCCAAGGGGACAATCACCTCCCTGCTCCTGTAGGGACTGCAGCAGTATGGATGAGAAGAAAATTCAAGTCTAGATTCCACCCTTGCAGCCAAGGTGGAATGGACTTTGCACAAGGACTTTGGTCCTACTGTTTTGCAGCACTAGTCAGAGTTGCTAAGGAAAGATGATGGTGGGGGAAGAACTGGAAATTTGTCACTGATCTCATTGTTTTGAGCACCCCAAGCAGGCTAAAGATGGGCAGAAGTCCATTCCAATTAGATGACTAATTTAGCTCCTTGAGCAGATTTTAGCCTTTGGCCCTGGAGCCAGCTGCAGCATTTATTGCTCCTGGGTTTGCCATGCTTGGCTGATTATTGGTTAATTGAGGGTCTCCACTGAAAGGCCTGGAAATGCTGGCTAACCTGGAGGAATGTGTCTTGTGCCCTGGAGTCATCCTTACTGGCTCTGCCTCCCTCCTGTTTCTCCCAGCAGTTAAAATGAGCCGAGAAATAGCTGGGGGAAAGGCTTGAGGGCATGGCTAGAAGAGCAGAGATCCCAGGGGAGAAAGGAAGACTTCAAAAGGCTGGTGTCAGTGGGATGCTTGCTTTCCTTCTGGTCACCCTGCCTGAAACCATCTGGCTGGGCAGTCAGAAAACCCTACTCAATTACCCAGAGTTTAATCAAAGCACTAAATGAAGCCACTGATTCCACCAGCTTAGATCCATCCATGCTGGAGCTGGATGCCTGCCTGGGTGCAAGGGTTTCCAAAGCCCTATGGGCTCAGAGTCAAACACAGCAAAGTGCTGCTGCATCCCCAGGCAGGAACTGGGAAGGTGGCATTTCTGCTGTCCCCAGCTGGGATGTGGTAGGACCAGCTCCAAAATATTACCACAGAATCATAGAATGGTAAGGTTGGAAGGGACCTCAAAGATCATCCAGTTCCAACCCCCTGCCATAGGCAGGGACACCTCCCACTAGTACAGCTCACTCAAGGCCTCATCCAGCCTGGCTTTGAACACCTCCAGGGAGGTTGTGGAGCACAGAAGATCAAAGATCACATTCTGTGCTTCTGTGCTCCACAGCCTCCCTGGGCAACCTGTGCCAGTGTCTCACCACCCTCACTGCAAACAACTTCCTCCTAACATCCACTTTCAATCTCCCCTCTGCCACTTCAAACCCACTGCCCCTTGTCCTGGCATTACAGGACCTAGTCAATAGTCCCTCCCTAGCTCTCCTGTAACCTCCTTCAGATACTGGAAGGCCACTCCAAGGTCTCCTCAAAGCCTTCTCTTCTCCAGGCTGACCATCTGATGCTGTTCAGTAGTCTGCACTTTGAGTCTCAGACCTGCATATCCTGATTTTTGGGACCATTACCAAATGACCACGAAGACCAGAAATAAGGTTTAGCTTTATGGGGAAAGGCAAAAATCTTTCCACTCTTGCTCTGAAGGTAACTTCAGAGAAGAGACTTCCAATCATAACATCACACGCTGGGAAGGTCTCAATAACAAGTGCTGGAAATAAGAGTGCTCCTCCCTCTTCTTCGCTGTGGTTTGGTGTGAATCCCTGTGTTTAACAATTTTTAGCAGGTACCTTGTAACAAAGCAGGCTTACAGAGAGCTCTGCTCCACAGGCTCACAGGGTAATATATTTTTTTTAAAGCCAGATTAGTGTTTTGGTTTGGTTTTTGGGTGGGTTTTTTTTTTTTTTTTGTTGTTGTTTTTTTCTTCACCAGTGGAACTGGATTTCATCCTTCCACAGCACTGCCCAGTTAGGAGTGGGTTGCAAAAATACTGACTTTTGCCAAGATATCCTAAACACCATTTTTATAGGTAGAATATGCAATCCAGACCCACAGCTGGTGGAATTTGGCATAGCTCCAGAGCCGGCACGGGGACACCGATTTACACCAAGATGGGAACCAGGCTGTGGATTTTCTCAGCCTGTTTGGTTATCTCAATCTCACTCCCTCGGTTTAGGGTTTGTTTCAGCCCTGCTGCAGGAGCAGAGCTGGTGTGGGGTGTTGAGAGCAATTAATCTGCCTCTCCATGGGACCTTATCGTGGTTTCAGGGACTAAGGATGCTTCCAGTTCTTGTTTGCAGAGGGACGACACAAAAAGCTCTGGAACTGGAAGCCTCATCCTTGCTCTATTGCTTCTTTCCTGACCTTGCTGCTTGCTCTCTTCCACCTCTGTAGGTTAGAGGGCTGCAGCAGCTCTGCTGTGAGGACAGGCTGAGAGAGTTGGGGCTCTGCAGCCTGGAGAAGAGAAGGCTTCCAGGAGACCTTAGAGTAGCCTTCCAGGATCTGAAGGGGGCTACAGGAAGGCTGGGGAGGGACTATTGACAAGGTCTGGGAATGACAGGACAAGGGGAATGGGTTTGAACTGGCAGAGGGGAGACTGAAAGTGGATGTTAGGAGGAAGTTGTTTGCAGTGAGGGTGGTGAGACACTGGCACAGGTTGCCCAGGGAGGCTGTGGCTGCTCCCTGCCTGGAGGTGTTCAAGGCCAGGTTGGAGGAGGCCTTGAGTGAGCTGTACTGGTGGGAGGTGTCCCTGCCTATGACAGGGGGTTGGAACTGGATGATCTTTGAGGTCCCTTCCAACCTTACCATTCTATGACTCTATGAAGAATGAAAAGGATGAAGATAGCTTAAAAAACAGAACAGGGGAAAGCTTTCCTTTTTATGGAGAGACTTTACAGCATTTGAGGAAACAATGATCTCAGGAAAACCCAAACCTCACCACATTGATGGACAACCTCAGAAACAGGCAGGGAGGTGCCAGAGTCAAAACGTGAGGGAGAGAGAGAGGCAGAAAAAGGCCTTTCAATTACTGCAGAGATATAATTAATTAATTTATGACTGGAGCCAGACAGCAGTGACAGCAACATTGACTGACTTCACTTCAATCTACATTGCTGACTAATGCTCATATCAACACCTACAGCAAGCAGCCAGCCACCAGCCCCTTTGCTGGCTGAGATTTGGCTTGATTTCTCCAGAGAGAACCTTTCCAGATCATTTGAACTAATTGAGGTAATGGAGAAATTGTTCTCATGCCAAAACACTCTCCCCCTTCTTTTGGTAAGATGATAATATTTAGAAAGCTTCTGGCTACAGCTTAAAGTAGCAGAGTGGTGTCTTTAGGAGCAGCTCAGAGCCTTAGTGCTGCACTTCATCCTCCTCAGGGTGCCAGGTGCCAAACTGCACCCCAACATCTGCTAAAGCAACTGAAAATATCCACTCCAGCAGGAGTGTGTTGCACACTAATTGCAGTCATTATCAGCAGCCAGCACTTACAGCCTCCCTGGATACAGAGGCTGAAGAGGTTTCCGTTAGGGTTGTCAGAGGAGCTTCTTGCTGCCCTTCACCTCCCACCTTGTGCAGAGGCTCTGCTTGGGACAGGGCTTGGGTTGAGGGTGCTCTTCAGGTGTGTCATTAGGCATCAAAACACAATTTAATTCTAGTCCTTAATCAGTTTCATCAGACTCAGACCCCTTGGTCTTGCCTTACTACAACTTGTGGCTATGTTCGGTGGAGTATCACCAGTGTGGTACCTTTAACCAGAGCAGACTGAAGTTCCCTGAGGCTTCACACCTTTAACCAGAGCAAGCTGAAGCTCCCTGAGGCTTCACACTTTCCCCCAGTCTCTGTTACCAGCTGTATAACTCTCAACACATCAAGAACAGGTTGTTCTGGGACAGCACATTCAATGGAAGTTTAAAGATCCATCTGTGACTAAATCTGCCGCTGCACAACTCCTAGCCAGGGAGGTCCCCTGCAAGTTTGGGATCTCAGTAGGACATCACTTCTGGAAAACATGTTGCCTCTTGCAAGTTGGGCAATAGAGGAATCAGTGCCAGGCAGTCTGGATTGATCAAGGCTAACAGACAGCAGCAAGCTCAGCCCTTGGAGGAAGACTCCATAAGCAAGCCTCCTGCATGTCCAAGCCAGACTGCTCAGATGCTGGGGGGAGAGATGAGGAAAATCTGGAAGAAAACCAGGGAGTGGACAATCCTGGGACAGCAAGGGTCCCTTTAGAGAGGATCCCCCAGTCCAGTAGGGCAACAGCATAAAAAGCTTTCTAGAAAATACATCTGGGAGTTCAAGGTAGGGAAAAACTTTTCCTGCTATAGAGGAATTCAGCCTGAAGTGTCCAGAAGAAGTGCTGGGATGGAAAGCAGAGGCAATGGTGGAGGCTCTACCCCAGCCTGCTCTAGGCAGAGCTGCCCTTAAAGTTCTTTGCCTTCAAGATGTGTGGGCTTGTGGAGTTAGAAGACAGAAATGCAACACTGGGTGGGCCAGCCCAGGTTTTAATTATTTTAATTTTCTTTTTGCTGTAGCAGAGATATAAAAAATGCTCATTTTCATGTTTCATAGCTTTTTTTTTTTTTTTTTTTTCCTTAAAGCACATTTTTGATTTGTATCCAAAGACATAGCAGCTCCCAGATGCAGCCTGCTTGCTGCCTGTGTTTGTACATGTATGGAGGGTTGAGAAGAGATTAAACTCAACCTCTGCTGAGCCAGCTTCACCCAGGCACATATCCTCTTGTAACCTGCCTGCTCACAGGGTACCTGCACTGAAACTTGCTCTGACTGCAATGAACAATATTTGGGAGAGGAGGTAAAATCAGCTGAGCTCCACCAGTTCTGCTCTTCCTCTCCAAGGGAATGTTAATCACACAGCACTGCCACCACAAGCATTAATCATACCAGAGAGTCTAGAGGCCTCTAGTGTCCAGAAGGTACAAGAGCTATGCCAGCACCTCTACAGAAGCAGGGACACTTCTGTCCTAGAACCAGGCTAAGCAGGATGAGATTGGGGAGGTCTGAGAAGCAGCACTATCAGAAAGAGCCTGACCAAAGCTCATTGTCCTGCTGTGAATAAATGGAAGAAAAAAAAGAGAGAGAGAAAAAATCCAACAAAAAAACATGGGTAGATATTTTTTTCAGTACTTAGAAAACAAATCATTCCATGCACAGGATGCTATCACTTCATGCCAAGCTGACCCTGTTGTGCTCCATTCCTGCAGGGGTGATCTGTGCAGCTCTGCATCAAAAAATGATCAGAGCTTGTACTTACAGCCAGAGCAGTGTGTGCAGGGAGAGCATATGTGAAATGTCACTAACCCAGCACATGCTTGGTTGTTACCTACTAACACATGAGGCAAGAGAAACTCCTACTTTGGTCATTTCAGAGTTCCCAGACACTTAGATTTCCCTAGGAGGCCTTTGACACTAAAAAGAATTGGATATCCAGCATTGGAGAAAACAGCACTGAAGACAAAACCATCTCAGGACAAATGCTTCCATCCAGGGAAGGAGGAGGAATTGGGAGAGGAGATGCTTTTGGTTTCCCATGCCAATACTCTGGCTGTCAAAGGTATCTGTTACAGGAGGTGGGGGCAGCAGAGGTCCTCTCTCCTCCCACCTGTCCATCCCAACAAATTGTGCTGCTCTTCTCCATCAGTCCCACATGGAAATGCAAATAACCAAAGGCCTCTTTCTAAGAAGCAGAGAAGGCTTCTGCCTTTCCAGCTAGTCAGAATAATGCGAATGTGAAAGAGAAGATGGGGGAGGGGGCTTTAACAACTTATTGTTTTCCAGAGCTGCTTCAATTAGCAAACATCTCATAAGGAGAGAGAGAGGGGGAGAAAGAAAAGAAATTTCATGCACTGACACAGCCCCAGTCGGTGGCAAACACTCCCAAGCTCCTGCATGGAAAAAAACTTTCCTCTCCCCTCGCTCCCTCTTGGCATTACATCATGCCAAGTGCATCCTGGGCAATATTGTTATGCTAATCGAGCAGCCCATGAGACTGGATTCTCCTGCACTGGGAGAGACATTCCCACCAGGTCCTGGCACTCCAGCTTATTCAAACGGGGCTGAATTGCCTCCAGAGAATAAAAGCTGCAGGCTTAATTAACTACTGCTCTCCGTTCCCAATCCCAGCTCGATTGTTGTGCTGCTTGTTCTGGTTGCTAAAGAGGCAGTGCCAGGGAGCCCGATCCCGGGGCTGGCCCCGGACTGGGGCTGCTGGGCCACAGCAGAGCCCAGGCTCTCCCCTCCGTGTTTTATTTGTTGCTATTGTGGTGCCGCGGGTGTTGCTTTTCCGTGCCAGTGGCTTGCAATGCTCAAATCAGTCATGGAAAAATTCAGGACCCTTGTGCCAGTTTCATTCCCCTTTCCTTGTTTTCACTATTAGGTGCCTGTCTTTTCCGGTTTGGATCTTAAGAGCTTTTATGGCTCTGGACAAAAAGGAGCCAGCTTTTACATCCAACAGCATCTTTAATAGATTTTGCTAGCTGCCTGTGCTACTGATTTTGGGAAAAAAAAAAAAAAAAAAAAAAAAAAAAAAGAAGCTTCATGCTTTAAGGCAGAACAGCAGAGAAGTACCATCTGGCCTTCCCTGACCCTCTTCCCAGCCCTCTTAGAATGAAAAAGCAAGTAGGAGCCTGGTAGGAGCTGCAGGCAAGCAACTGCCAGCACAGCCCCCAGGTTCAGGAGGGAGGGAGAGAAGAATCCATATGCATTCAAGACGAGCTGCAGGACAATGGGCATGGGGAAAGCCACCTTGGGCTGGAACTGACTGGGCAAAGCCCCTGCCAGCAGCTCAGGAAAGCAGCTGCAGTTTTGCAGAGTCCTCCTGGCAAACAGATCTGGAGCAGGGATGGAGCCCAGGTCTGTGCATGTCCCAATCCCTCCCGAAATGACTGGAAGGGATGAAATGGAACAAGTGTTGAGATTTGGTGCTTGTCCTGCTGTCAGGCAGGGGAGGGTTCAGAACTAGAGAGCAGTTAGAAGGGGCAGGATTGCTTCAATTGCAAACAGACAATCAGAGGAGCCACAGCAGAGCTGATTTCTGACAATACTGCACTGCAGCCTCACTTCCCTGCACTAACTGCACCCCCAAGCAGCCCTCACTTCTTTTTGCTGTGACAGACTCCACCCTGGCAGCAGAAGCGAAGTGCTCAGTGTGGCCTGTCTGTGATGGGCACAAGGGAATCTTTACTCTGCTTTTGTCAGATCCCACCCACTAGGACAGGTCACTCAAGGCCTCATTCAACCTGGCCTTGAACATCTCCCTGGGCAACCTGTGCCAGTGTCTCACCACCCTCACTGCAAACAACTTCCTCCTAACATCCAGTCTCAATGTCAGTTCAAACCCATTGCCCCTTGTCCTGGCATTGCAAGACCTTGTCAATAGTCCCTCCCCAACCTTCCTGTAGCCCCCTTCAGATACTGGAAGGGCACTCTAAGGTCTCCTGGAAGCCTTCTCCAGGCTGCAGAGCCCCAACTCTCTCAGTCTGTCCTCAGAGCAGAGCTGGTGCAGATCTCTGAGCATCCTCATGGCCTCCTCTGGACCTGCTCCAACAGTTCCATGTCCTTCCTGTGCTGAGGGCTCCAGAACTGTACACAGGACCCCAGATGGGGTCTGAAGAGAGCAGATTAAAGGGGGATGATCCCCTCCCTTGCCCTGCTGCCCACACTGCTCTTGCTGCAGCCCAGGACTTGGTTGCTGTCTGGGCTGTGCACGCATACTTCCTCTGACAAGCATCTTCTGCAGCCTTTGGAAACAAGAGATGGCTACTTGTTGTGGGACCTATGCACACACATGCCCGTGGATGTGTGCACACACAGAGCCTTGTGCACATACCCACTGCAAAAAAACCCCTTGGCTCAGCATCCTGAGAGGCTTTCCAGGGGTGAAATACTCAATAGCAGGGAGAAAAAAATGGAAGTGAAGAGTTATAGACAAGAGAGAAAAGAGATATTCGACGTGAAATGAGATGGGTCACCTGCCAGAGTGATCTGAGGATCCCTTCCAGACCACAGAAGCAGTGGGTTATCTCACCCACCACACTCAAATGGTGTGAAAGCAGGGTCAGGGCAGGAGCCAGAAGGTATGTGGATGTGTATATTTATAAGAAAGGCTAGAAGGAATCCTGTTAGAGATTACATTCAGAAAGTACACAGATGTTCAAACGAGGAAGAAAAGCCAGTTAAAAGTTGGTCAAAGTACAGAATTAAAAGAAAATAAATAGCTCAGGAGCAGCAGCTACACTACTCACAGGAGGAAAACTCCACTTTCAAATCCTGGCAGATGCAATTTCAAAGCCCAAGTGTGATAGAGTCTGATTAAGGAGAAATTATTATCATGGGTAAAAGAACAGAGACACACAGGGAAGAAGGAAAAAAAAAACAACTCAGCACTTACCAACTGTGGTCTGATACTAAGGACTTCTTCTGGTTCAAGTAAATACTCAGTAGGTATTTGAAAGAAGCTGGATGTACCCACAGCCCTGGTCCCTCAGGAGCACAGCAAGTCAACACTTCTCTCCAGAAGCCTCTGTAGCCCCACAGCTGCCATGCATGGCTTTATTTAGACACTTGCATTTCCTGCAAGGCACTGCCTCACCTGGGTTTGGATATCAAGCAAATAACTGCTACCTTTTCCCCCTTCAGTAGAAAGTTCTACCACATTAATTTCACCTCTGCAATGAAGCAGGTCAGCTGAAGGAGGATTTTCAATGGCTCCTGGTTGTGAAGGCTCTAATCCTTCTCTCAATTGCAAACTGCTGCTGGTTGAACTTCTGCCTGATGTCTGTGTGGCTCATGGTTTGCCTTTACAAAAGCTGTTGGTGGAAGACAAGAAGGGACATTGATTCTGGCATGGTATCAAGCATGAAATTGTTGGAGGGTGTAGACTCTTAGAATCATAGAAGCATAGAATGGTTTAGGTTGGAAGGGACCTCAAAGCTTATCCAGTTCCAACTCCCCACCATAGGCAGGGACACCTCCTGCCTATGTTCACTCAAGGCCTCATCCAACCTGGCCTTGAACACCTCCAGAGAGGTGAAGAAGATTATGAAGGACAATGGAGATTGTGAAGGGCAATGGAGACAAGAAACCTTCCTGTGGGACCTCAGACAGGGATGGATCTCGTCCTGTATCTTTTCACTTTCCAATGGCCTGACACCTCCTGACTTAATGAAAAGGTCATTTCCCCATTTTGCCATAACACTGTGGCCTAAAAATAAACTCTTGCCTTAAAAAATACCTCCATTGGCCTCCAAAAGAGAGAGAGAGGAAAAAAAAAAAAAAGGGAAAAAAAAAAAAAAAGAGAGAGAGAGAGGGAGACGAGAAGAAAAAAAAAAAAAGTCCGAAGTTGTGCTGTTCTCTTTGCCAATATCCACAATCCCTCTTCCAAATAACCTCTCATTTACATGCATGTTTATTTAGTTTTCATGGCTGTCTGGAAGTCAGAACTTTTTTCCACCTTCTTGTCTAAGACAAAGATGCAGAGAGGTAGAGAAATGTAACCTCCATTAGTCAAACACATCACCACGACCAACCACCGTGGGCAGTTTTCCGACTGACCAAACAACCCACTCCAATGTGCTGAGGGTCTCTGTACAGGGCAAGGTGTTTTAAAAATGAGCTGATAAAATGAAAGAAAACAAAGGAAAAAAAAAAAAAAAGAGGGGATATGCAGGAGAAACAGCACTTCCAGTTGCCTCCTAACATCTGCAGCAATGCTCCTGAGATTATTATTATTTTTTTTTTTACCCTGGCCTTGCTTCATGGAAGGTGCTACTTCCCTTGAAGAGCTTTGCATTGGTTTTGTTAGATTTCCTTGGAGATATATATATATTTTTTTTCTTAATTTTCCTTTATTAATTACATTGTGATTGTGTTAAATATCCCAGGGAGTTGTTGAAGCTAGATCATACATTCACAGGGTCTAAGGACACATGCAAAACTCATAGAATCATAGAATGGGAAGGTTGGAAGGGACCTCAAGGATCAGCCAGTTCCAACCCCCTGCCATAAGCAGGGACACCTCCCACTAGCACAGCTCACTCAAGGCCTCATTCAACCTGGCCTTGAACACCTCCAGGGAGGGAGCAGCCACAACCTCCCTGGGCAACCTGTGCCAGTGCCTCACCACCCTCACTGTAAAGAACTTCCTCCTAACATCCAGTCTAAATCTTCCCTCTGTTTCTTGGTAGAAAAAAGGCTTCAGGTAGAGTGTTTAGAAGCACAAACTGCCTTCTCTGAGGATTCAGAAAGCCCATTTAATTTCAAGTCCAACAAAATCTGCACTGGAGTGTGAAACGGAGTAGGTGTAATTAAATATCGAATAGCCTATTGATGTTCTTTCCTGGTATTTAAATCCCACCCCATGTGGCTCTCATTATCCAAACACTCACAGACATGCCTAACTTTGACCATGCAAATACAACAAAGTGGAAGTAAGAGAAATATGCCCATACAGAGGAAAAGCTACAGTCCCATGTCTCTGGAATCAGATCATCTCTGTCTCTTGCCACATCCTATTTCCTTTTCTTTTTCCTGGAAGAATCTCTTGCTGCATCCTATTTCCTTTTTTTTTTTTTTTTCCCTGGAAGAATCTCTTGCTGCATCCAATTTCCTTTTTTCCCTGGAAGAATCTCTTGTTGCATCCAATTTCCTTTTTTCCCTGGAAGAATCTCTTGTTGCATCCTATTCCATTTTTTTCCTGGAAGATCTCTTGCTGCATCCTATTTCCTTTTCTTTTTCCTGGAAGAATCTCTTGCTGCATCCTATTTCCTTTTTTTCCTGGAAGAATCTCTTGCTGCATCCTGTTTCCTTTTTTTTCCCTGAAAGATTCTCTTGCTGCATCCTATTTAATTTTTTTTTTTCCCCCTGGAAGAAGCTTTTGCTGTATCCTATTTATTTTTTTTCCTGGAGGAAGATGCTGATCTCTGTAGTCTAAGAGATAATATTCTAAAGGTTTTTTGGTTGGTTTTATGTGGTTAGTTTTTTTTTTTTTTTTCCTGTGGGGGGAGGGGGGCAGGAAGGAGGTTGGTTGGTTGTTTTCAGTGGAGGTGCAAATATCTTCCAAAGCACATAGGTGACAGGGGGTGGCTGAGGTTGTTGCTGGTAGGTGACACCTGCAGGACAGCTCAGTGATGCAAATGGCTCAGTCTGCTCTGCAAAGCCTTAGTTGTCCTCCTGACGTGGTGAACTACTGGGAAGAAAGAATGGGGTGAAGTGTTTTTATCTGTAGTGGCTATGGTTAAGCTTTGGACCACCTGATGGACTGAAGCAGGATCACAGGATGTTAGAGGTCAAGAAGGGACCTCCAGAGTTCACCAAGTTCAACCCTTCTGCCAGAGCAGGACTATAAAATCTAGTGCAGGTCACAGAGAAATGCATCCAGACAGGGCTTGAA
>VWZE01000938.1:489433-503183 GCA_013396675.1 Eubucco bourcierii
GGAAGTAAGAGAAATATGCCCATACAGAGGAAAAGCTACAGTCCCATGTCTCTGGAATCAGATCATCTCTGTCTCTTGCCACATCCTATTTCCTTTTCTTTTTCCTGGAAGAATCTCTTGCTACATCCTATTTCCTTTTTTTTTCCTGGAAGAGTATCTTCCTGCATCCTATTTCCTTTTCTTTTTCCTGGAAGAATCTCTTGCTGCATCCTATTTCCTTTTTTTCCTGGAAGAATCTCTTGCTGCATCCTGTTTCCTTTTTTTTCCCTGAAAGATTCTCTTGCTGCATCCTATTTAATTTTTTTTTTTCCCCCTGGAAGAAGCTTTTGCTGTATCCTATTTATTTTTTTTCCTGGAGGAAGATGCTGATCTCTGTAGTCTAAGAGATAATATTCTAAAGGTTTTTTGGTTGGTTTTATGTGGTTAGTTTTTTTTTTTTTTTTTTTCCTGTGGGGGGAGAGGGGCAGGAAGGAGGTTGGTTGGTTGTTTTCAGTGGAGGTGCAAATATCTTCCAAAGCACATAGGTGACAGGGGGTGGCTGAGGTTGTTGCTGGTAGGTGACACCTGCAGGACAGCTCAGTGATGCAAATGGCTCAGTCTGCTCTGCAAAGCCTTAGTTGTCCTCCTGACGTGGTGAACTACTGGGAAGAAAGAATGGGGTGAAGTGTTTTTATCTGTAGTGGCTATGGTTAAGCTTTGGACCACCTGATGGACTGAAGCAGGATCACAGGATGTTAGAGGTCAAGAAGGGACCTCCAGAGTTCACCAAGTTCAACCCTTCTGCCAGAGCAGGACTATAAAATCTAGTGCAGGTCACAGAGAAATGCATCCAGACAGGGCTTGAATGTCTCCAGAGGAGACTCCATAACCTCTCTGAGGAGCTTGTTCAACCAGAAAGTACAAACCAGAAAGTGCAGTCATTACCTATTGCTTTAATCCTGGGGGTATAAAACTGGGGCCTTGATTTATCATTTAACACTGTTCTAGACATAAAGAGGGAAGACTTGACTGGTTTGGGATGCCAAACACTCAGGCAGCTTCTGGTCTGCTTTAGGAAACCCCTTCCTTCAGTATAGAATCATAGAATGGTAAGGTTGGAAGGGACCTCAAGGATCATCCAGTTCCAACCCTCTGCCATAGGCAGGGACACCTCCCACTAGCACAGGTCACTCAAAGCCTCCTCCAACCTGGCCTTGAAAATATCTTTAAAAGCCTTGAAAACGTCTTTAAGCTCCATCACCCTGGGCAGTCAAGAAGTATTTTGGTGATCACTGCCTACTTCTTTAAGGATTTTCTATGTAGAAGTTTATTTGCCTTTGGATGGCTAAAACTTTCTGATTTCCCTGATGTGGGTGAAGCTCTACTAACATAAAAACACTCATGTTCATGTGGCTTGCTCCTGTACAAGGAAAAGGAATGAGCTTAGATGGCATAAGGCACCCTTATGCTGTCCACACTGCAGGATATGCTGCTAGAACTGTATGGGTAAAATATCACAACCATAGCCAACATAATTAGACCAGCACAAAAGATACTGTGTGTAGACCAGAGCTACATGTGCCACTTCCTAATACTTTCATATGCCACTTTTGGCCACTGTTGTACCTGAATTTAAACACTTTGTTCAGTCAGGTCCTTGTCAGATCCTAAGCAGCAGGGGAAAAAAAAAAAAAAAGCAAACAAAAAAACCCTGACCAGTTTACCTGGGTCAACAGATATTTCTGACACAGAAAGGCAGAGCCAGGGCACTTGGCCCAGGGCAGCCCCTTCATCAGAGGAGTGTGTCCTCGTTTGGCTGGTTGATGGATTTATGATCTAGGGCTTTGCTTGAAGGAAAGGTCAAGAGAAGAAAAGGAGAGGTGTAACAGGACAAGTAAGCCAAGCCAGCTGAAAATATGGATCATTTTTGTTGTTTCTGGGACTAGTTTTTCTCTGCCTGACATGTTGCATGTCAACCACCATGTCCAGCTGTCATGGAAAAGAGAGTTTTTCTTTGAATAAGTGTTCAAGAACCACTGGAAGGGAGGAAAGGTCCAGAGGAGGCCATGAGGATGATCAGAGGGCTGCAGCAGCTCTCTTATGAGGGCAGGCTGAGAGAGTTGGGGCTCTGCAGCCTAGAGAAGAGAAGGCTTCCAGGAGACCTTGGAGTAGCCTTCCAGGATCTGAAGGGGGCTACAGGAGGGCTGGGGAGGGACTATTGACAAGGGCTTGCAATGCCAGGACAAGGGGCAGTGGGTTTGAAGTGGCAGAGGGGAGATTTAGACTGGATGTTAGGAGGAAGTTGTTTGCAGTGAGGGTGGTGAGACACTGGCACAGGTTNAAGGGCATGAGAGCTAGCAAGAGGAGTTGTCTTCTCTGCTCCTCTATGGGTGGTAAATTCAGAAGGGCTGGGAGCGTTAAAGAGCTTTTTCTTTTGGAGAAAGCCTGAAGAGCAACTTAGTCTGAGGCTTTGCAAAGTGTAGAAAGCAGCGGTCCCACCAGGCACCCTGGGTGCTTTTGGGCTGTGCAGAACTTCTTGGGGTGTCTTTCCTTGTGTTTTGGTTCAACCTCTTCAAGATGGAGACAGTAGTTAAGTGAATTGCTTGGATTTTGTCCAAAGAGACCGGAATACACTGAGCTCATCTAATCATGGAAGTAGCCTTAGGCTCCTATGGTGCTTGGATGAAAGGCCAGGGCAAGCCAAGGGGTCATGGTGGAACATTAAACCAAATAAATCAAACCATCTGGGAGAGTCCATTTGCTCTCAGAGTTACTTTTGAGTGGATGGATGGGGAGAAAGGAAGAAAGGAGGAGTTGATTTGCTCCCTCTCTGGGAATGACAGCTGCTCACCCAGCTGAGGGGCAGACAGAGCCTGGAGATCAACTGCTGCTATCAATCACTCAGCCCCAGGGTGGGAGGAGGCTGAAGAAGCACACTGGGTCCTGATAGACAGAAAAAGAGGAGTTTAGGGAATGGGGGACTGTCTGTGGCCATAAGCTCCATGAGATGTGGAGGTTGAGGACTGCCCAGTTGGTTTGGATGACCAACACCGAGCTACTCAGGGTATCCTGGAGCTGCTCTGTAGGGCAAGGCTTCTTGGGTTTCCAGTGCTTTTCTCAGCCCTTCCCATGGCATCAGGCATGGTGTGATGCAGCAAGTGCTGAGTGTTCAAGAGTTGTGAGCCCAGGAGCTGCAGGACGCTCTCTGAAGACTGTATGGAAGCATACAAACCACTCAGGGAAGTGACATACCCTGTGTGAAAGAGGAATTTGAGGGCAAGAGCCCAGAAGAAACAATTGGTTTGTTCATTCAATCCCTTATAGTGGCAGAGAAGCTGTTTCTGGTAACCATTCCTGATGTAGGATGCTCTTCCCACAGAGGCTTCCATGCCATGTCTTTCAAAGAAAGAGAGAAGACCTTGCTCTTGCAAGTCAGCTCTCAGGTAATGAGACTTCATGTGCATGAAGAAAGGCTTAAATACAACACTGAGTAAGACCCCATTCAGTAAGGACTGGTGGAGGACAGCTCAATAGAGTTCAGCTACAGTTAGAGTAGGATGGGATATGGAATATGTTCTATTTATGAATATTTAAAAAAAAAAAAAGTGAGACCACATTAAAATGAGCCTGTTGGAAATGGTTCTGAAGAAGCAGACAGTGCTTTCCTTGGGAGGATCAGGTACTGTTTGCATCATAAAAAATAAACCTGAAAGGACCATAGTGGAAGTGAACCATGAGGGCTGGTAGAGCAGCAACAGCAGGAAATGTTGAGACAGTTCTTTTCCCAGTCCCAGTTTGTCTGTTTTTTTTTTTTTGTCTAGGAGCTGCTGAAACTGTTCTTTGAAGATGTGCCTAAGGAACAGCTTATTATTGTTCCTTCTGGACAAGACAAAGGCTTTGAAATCACAGCACAAAGAAGAGCCCTCTATGTAGAGGGCAAAGATATCAGTGCCTCTAGAAGACTTTCAGCTTCAAGAACCTTATTGCATCTTGCTTTTAATTCCTCCATATGAAGGTAGCTGGAACGTGATGTTGAAAGACAGGCAGAGTGCTTTTTGGTGTCAGACTCACTCAGATTTGGTATTTTTCCACCACCAAGGGGCTGCAACCAAGTTACTTGAATAGGTAGACCTAAGGGCTGACCTAAGTTGGAAGCTGTTTTTACATACAATCATCCTTGTTTCTTTTGTCATGACCTTTTTCTTCTTATTGAAGCTCTACCGTGTGAGTCCAATCTTCCTCTGTGTTCCCTATATTCACCTCCACTGTGTGTTTTTCACACCTCTGTGCATGATGCCTTTCACATGTGGGTTAGTTTCTCTGATTTCCACTGTTTCTCTCTTCCTACTGCATCCCTGTCTGCTTTCTTGGCAGAAAGGGATCTGGGGGTTGTAATAGACAGGAGCTGAATGTGAGCCAGCAGTGTGCCCAGGCAGCCAAGAAGGCCAATAGCATCCTGGTTTGTGTTAAAAATGCTGTGGCCAGCAGGAGCAGGGAGGTGATTGTGCCCTTGGACTCGGCTTTGGTGAGGTCACACCTTGAGTGCTATGTTCAGTTTTGAGCACTGCAATACAAGAGAGATGTGGAGGTGCTGGAGTGGGTCCAGAGGAGGGCAATAAAGCTGGGGAAGGCCTGGAGAATAAATCTGTTGAGGAGCAACTGAGGGAGCTGGGGATGGGTAGTGTGAGGAAGAGCAGGCTGAGGGCAGACCTCATTGCTGTCTGCAGCTACCTGAAGGGACGTTGTGGAGAGACTGCTGCTGGGCTCTGCTCGCAGGTAACTGGAGGCAGGACAAGGGGGAATGGCCTCAAGCTGAGACTGAGGAGGCTTAGATTGGACGTTAGGAAGGAGTTTTTCATGGAGAGAGTGGTGAGGGACTGGAATGAGCTGCCCAGGGAGGTGGTGGAGTGACTCAGGTTGGCTGTGTTTCAGGGCGGTTTGGATGTGGTGCTTAGGGCTATGGTTTAAGGTGAACCTTGTAGAGTAGGGTTCTAGGTTAGACTTGGTGATCCTGAGGGGCTTTCCTAACCTGCATGTTTCTGTGATTCTGTTATTCTTCTGTTACAGCTAAGATTAAAAAAACCAAAGTGCAGTGCATGTTTGCCTCTCTGCACGAGTGTCACTGGGTTTCACTGAGCTCAAGTTTTGAGATGTGACAGCATGGAAACCCATGGGGACACACTCCCACTGCAAGTGTGCATCAAACCCTGACCTAGCTCATCTTTGCAGTCATTGCCCCCCGGTAGCAATTCTTTCACTCTCCTCAGTTTTGCTGAGTTCATTGTGAGGTGATATTTTCACTGCTTGCATAGGAAAGAGCTGCCAACATCACCAGGTTTGCTGCTTGCACTGCACAGAGCACCTCCAACAGTGCAAGAAGGAAGGGAAAAAAGTAATTTCTCTGTTAGCATGCACTTCAAAAAGAATTGAGTTATAGAATGGTTTGGGTTGGAGGAGACCTGAAAGATCATCTAGTTTCAGTCCCCACTGCCATGGGCAGGAACATCTCACACTAGTCCAGGTTGTTCAAGGTCTGTCCAACCTGCCTTGGAGCACTCCCAGGGATGGTGCATCCACAGCTTCCCTGGGCAACCTATGCCAGGGTCTCACCACCACTGGATATTTCTTCCTAATATCCAATCTAACTCTACCCTCTTCCAGTTTAAAGCCATTCCCCCTTCTCCTATCACTACCAGCCTTTGTAAAAAGGCCTTGTATAATGTTAGGTCCACCAGGAAAATGAGTCTGGTTCATATGGAGCTGTGGATATAGGAAAGTAACTGAGACTGAGACTTCGATAAGTTATTTGTGTGTCAGCATTTCAGTTCCTATTTTCAGTACCTAATTGCTTGATCACACAGAGGGGCAGGGGAAAAAAAAAATGACCACAGCATTTGCCTTGCCTACTACTGTGAGGAGCTGGAGTAAAGAGTAATTAGACTTGGACTCCCCAGGCATGGAATTAACAGTATGTTTGGGTTAAACTCTGAAGACAAATCATAGCTGGGATCTGTCTCAGCTTCCCTCTGCCCCCACAGTGTAACCAGCCTCTGCATTTGAGAATATTTTGGTCTCCACTTCTGTTATTCTATCACTTCTTATTATTAGAAGTTTTTCTCATACCCCGATTGGTAGAAAATGTCATCATTGATTGCCAAGAATAACCTAATATTGTTTAAAAACATTATTGCTGGGGCTGACCCAGGGCATGTCGTGCTGTGAGCGGAGTAGACTTGGAATCACAAACCCCTTTCAGCTTATGGAAGCAACAAGGGCTGAAGTGTTTCGTGTGCTTTTTGAGGGCAAGCTGGAGAAGAAGGTTACAGTCGCTCGGCCTTGGCACTTCCTTAGGCCATGGAAGTCTTGGAGTGGGTCCAGAGGAGGCCACGAGGATGCTCAGAGGGCTGCAGCAGCTCTGCTGTGAGGACAGACTGAGACAGTTGGGGCTCTGCAGCCTGGAGAAGAGAAGGCTTCCAGGAGACCTTGGAGTGACCTTCCAGTATCTGAAGGGGGCTACAGGAAGGCTGGGGAGGGACTATTGACAAGGGCTTGCAATGCCAGGACAAGGGGCAATAGGTTTGAACTGGCAGAGGAGAGATTGAGACTGGATGTTAGGAGAAAGTTGTTTGCAGTGAGAGTGGTGAGACACTGGCACAGGTTGCCCAGGGAGGTTGGGTCTGCTCCCTGCCTGGAGGTGTTCAAGGCCAGGTTGGACGAGGCCTTGAGTGACCTGTACTAGTGGGAGGTGTCCCTGCCTATGGCAGGGGTTTGGAACTGGATGATCCTTGAGGTCCCTTCCAACCTTACCATTCTGTGATTCTATGATTCCTGCCAGGTAGCAAAGCAGCAGCGTCCTGCCACCGCCGCCAGTGTGGGTGTTCATCCTTCCCTGGATGAGGGCAGAAGGGAGAAAGAAAGCACAAAGCTGAGGATGGCAGAGGTGTTCACACTCCTGTTTTGCCTCTCGTGTCCTCGTCCCCGTCAGGAGCGGTGCTGGCAGAGGGTTGGTGAGTTCCTTCTCAAAGAAAACAAAAGCATCTCACAACGTTTGTGTAAAACTGGAACCGCATCTTTAGGGATTTTGAGAAGGGCTGGATCATATTAGAAAAGTTTTGCCATTATATTTCCCCCTCATCTCCAGTTACTTCCTGCCTTTTACACAGCCCTGGACCAGCCTTGTGCTTTCTAGGATAGGAAACATCAGAACTGTTACTACTGCTTAACTTCAATGAGCCTCGCACCAAGCATTGCTGATGGGGCCCTAGGATGCTGGGTGCTAACCCTCACCGATTCAACCCCTTCCTGGTGGTTTTCCATTGTGACCAAGAATGGCACAAGGCAGGATGAAAGTGCTGTAATTATGTGCATTTTATATGCCTGACTGGAGGTATAGAGATGCAGCTCTGCTCAAGTACCCGATAAATCAGTGGCAGAGCCAGAAGGCTTAAGAATGAGCCTTGTATTCAGACCAAAACACCTCCCTACTGCCAGTTCAAGAGGGTTGGAAGATGCTTAAGCTATTTGGAGGGGAAGAGAGGATACAACCACATCCATGCTTGGGCTAAAGTTGCTGTCTCCAGAATTCTGCTATTTGACCCTCCAGAGAGGCTGGCCTCTATGAGCTGCTGAAGGATCTCAACACAGTACTGCTCATAGCTCTTTAGTTTACACAAAAGCAGCTCTCTCCCACCCTTCCTTTGCCCTGTTACAGCTTTCAAAAATTCCACATCTAAACAAACTACCACGAAACAATTTATTTCACCATTTCCAGTCATCTCTCCTTTTCTTCTTCTTTTTTTTTTCCTTCTTCATATCTGTGGCCCAGTTCTATAGAAGCCAACACACATTTGGAAAGTTGACTATTCTGTGATTCATCCCTGACTTTTTCATGGCAGATTAATGTGCTGCTACAGTAAGAGGACACAAATAATTGGGTGCTTGTGGATTTATTTGTGGCTGTTAATATTTGTTCACAATTCAGGCTCTTTTTAAATTATTTTTTAAAAATTTTTATTTTGTTTTTTAAATTTCAGTGCCTGTGAGTTGTTCCTGACTGACTCTGCTTTTGTTACAGTGGTCATTTTAAAAAATAAAGACTTTTGAGTGAGAAGAAACTGGAAGAAACATCTGCACTTTGCCTGTGATCTCCAGGAGCTGACCACTTGCTGCTTCCTATTCTTGGCGTGTGGTGATCACCTTAGTCACAAGGGCACTGCTTCTGCTGCTGGTTTGGATGGTTAAGACTTCGTGGAACACAATTCTGTTGTTATTGTTTTCATAGGTCTTTGCTGTGTGTTTATGGCTCTCACAAAAAGAAAAAAAAATAATAAAGGCAAAATTTCTCAGTGTAAGAAGGAAATAAGGGGGGAAGAAAAGGGAAAGAAGGGGAAAGAATAGGGAAAGAAGGAGAAAGAAAAGGGAAAGGGAAAGAAAAGGGAAAGAAGGAAAGAAAAGGGAAAGAAGGAAAGAAAAGGGCAAGAAGGAAAGAAAAGGGAAAGAAGGGGGAAGAAGAGGGAAGGAAAGGGAAAGAAAAGGGAAATGGGAAAGAAAAGGGAAGGAAGAGGAAAGAAAAGGGAAAGAAGGGGAAAGAAAGAGGAAAGAAAATGGAAAGAAGGGGAAAGAAAGGGGAAAGAAGGGAAAGAAAGGGAAAGAAAAGGGAAAGAAGGGTAAAAGGAAAGAAAAGGGAAAGAAGGGAAAAAGGATAGAAAAGGGAAAGAAGGGAAAGAAGGTGAACAAAAAGGGAAAGAAAGGGAAAGAAGGTGAAGGAAAATGGAAAGAAAGGGAAAGAAAGGGAAAGAAAAGGGAAATGGGAAAGAAAAGGGAAAGAAGGGGAAAGAAAAGGGTAAGAAGGGGAAAGAAAAGGGAAAGAAGGGGAAAGAAGGGGGAAAGAAGGCAAAGAAAAGGGAAAGAAGGGGAAAGAAAGGGGAAAGAAGGGAAAAGAAAAGGGAAATAAGACAACATGGTTACTCAGTGTGCTGTCACCTCACCTTGACTTTGCCCCTTCGCCTGTTGTCTAATTTATTTGGCCCTTTAGGTTCAGCTTTTGCCACTAACCAGTTTGCAGTGAGCCCCTCACAGAGTGGATCTCCTCTCTCTGGTGGCTGCGCTGCTGGTTTCAATGGCAACCATCAGCAGTAAGCAGTGAGTCACGGGGGTGGATTTCACCACAGCTGAGTAACTGGCACAACAGAAATCTGACTCTTGCATCTGAATAATCCCTATAGTTTGGAGCCTCTAGAGATTTTGGTGATTAAAACAATTACCTACAACAGGTAGTTGTCGTGTTGACTCCATTGCTCCCTCTGGTTGGTTGGTTCTATGTAGGATGTTGTAGGCAAGCAAATTCATGCAGGGTTTGCCATCTGAGTCTAGCAATTTCTTTAACTCCTGCCAGAGTTTTCTTTAGCATATGTCAGGACACAGTGATCCTGGAGGCATTAATTTTGCATCATTCAAGAAAAGATGGCTGCTGAAGGCAGCATTAGCTCCTGCAGGATAGCAATAGCTACAGCAAACCATTTGCCATCTGAGATGATGGTGAGACAGGAAAGAGCAGGGAAAAGAAAAACAAAACAAAAAAAAGAAGTCAGACCAAAGCTGTGAATTACAAAATGTATGCTTGGGGTTACAGGACCCCATCTGGAGTACTGTGTACAGTTCTGGAGCACCCAGCACAGGAAAGACATTGAAGTGTTGGAGCCAGTCCAGAGGAGGCCACGAAGATGCTCAGAGGGCTGCAGCAGCTCTGCTATGAGGACAGGCTGAGAGAGTTGGGGCTCTGCAGCCTGGTGAAGAGAAGGCTTCCAGGAGACCTTAGAGTAGCCTTCCAGTATCTGAAGGGGGCTACAGGAAGGCTGGGGAGGGACTATTGACAAGGTCTTGCAATGACAGGACAAGGGGCAATGGGTTTGAACTGGCAGAGGGGAGATTGAAAGTGAATGTTAGGAGGAAGTTGTTTGCAGTGAGGGTGGTGAGACACTGGCACAGGTTGCCCAGGGAGGTTGTGGCTGCTCCCTCCCTGGAGGTGTTCAAGGCCAGGTTGGATGAGGCCTTGAGTGAGCTGTGCTAGTGGGAGGTGTCCCTGCCTATGGCAGGGGGTTGGAACTGGATGATCTTTGAGGTCCCTTCCAACTTTACCATTCCATGATTCTGTAATTCTATGGTATGCACAAGAATTCAACACTGCAGAGATCCAGCAAAAAGTGATTCCACTGAGCCCCTCTGGAAAGCTGCAGTGGTATGGCTCATGGGACCTTTTCCCACTCTCCTGTCTATGATTCCATAGCTGAGGTGGCCATTACTAGCCTGCAGTGATTTTCTTCAGGATCTTGTTGCTTACAAATTGAAATGCTTATCAGAAAGGAACACATTTACATGGTTTTATAGTTTATAAGCAGGGGTTCTCTGAATTTGTTGCTCTCTTGAAGGAGCCTGAGAGTTAGCACTGTGGTGGGCCACTCGTGCAGCTTCCCATCTTCTAGAACTTGCTGCCAAAGCTGCCACTGGAGAAGATATGTTGAACTGTCTGAAGGAGAGGATACAGCCACATCACTCTTCAAATTCCCCCTGCCAACTGTTCCATGGTCAAACGATGCTATGGAAAAAGAGTCCCTTGCCAGCCCTAGAGGGAAACTTTAATGCTTCTTGCCAGGTGGATGGAAAGAGAATCATGGAGCCAGCATGAATGCTGTACCTCTGATAGCAACAGAACAAATTCTCATAGTTATTTGGGTTTTTTGCATTACCTGTTGATCAAAATTCCTTGTCCAAGGTCTCTCCCTTGGTGCTCAAGACGCCAGTTGGACACCAGTTGCCAAAACCAATGCATAGATTCAAAGTAAGTCGTTTTATATCATGCTCTTAGCAGCAGAAAGAGGGAGATCTGTGGGGAAGGCTCTTGGCTAGAGCAAACACAGTGAAGTGAAAAGACACATTCTAAAGCAAACTGGAAGAAAAGGGCAAGATCTGCACTGTGTGGATGAAAGAGATTGGGTGAGGACCAAAGCTGAGGGTAGGCATCATTTTTTTTTCTTCCCAGGATTTGATATCTACTGGAAGGGAACTAATCCTGAGTTACTCCATCAGCTTCAGCAGGTTTCAGCAGAGTGTGACTGTGAACAAACTCAGCCTCCTGGGGTGATAAACAAAAGCTGGAACTGAAGGCCAAAGGCCACTAGTTGCTTGGATGCTACTCTGATAACTGATGGATGATATCTTGCAGACATTGTAGTCTCTGGAGACCTGTTTCTAATGAGCTGGGTTGCAAGTTTGGATTGTTCCAGGTTATTTCTGGTGTTCAGTGGATCAGCTCTGGTAACCAGGCTAATATTCTATCATGCTCTCAATTTAGACTGCTGTGTGACAAATGCTGGACCAGGCATATGCTTAATCTTTTCCAGTGTCTGGAAAAACTTTGGCTTTCCTTATGTTCAACACAGTAACCTTAGTGTATGTGGCTTGGTTTTCTCTGGTGATGGACTGAGTGAAACTAAAGCTCCCCAGCTCCCTTCCTTTAGCAAAAGGCCTGGGGTTGAGCTGATCCACATTCAAGGGGACACAAGTCCTTACTCAGGATACCAGCAGAACAGAGAGCTCTGGTTGTCAAGCATGCCTAAGCTAGGGAAGGAGGGGAGGGGTAGATCCCAGTGCTGGAGGTGAAATAATGCTGGGTTTGCTCACTGCTTGTCAGTGTTTTGTCTCTGCCTTTGCAAGGAGCATAATTCCCATGATTTATACACAACAGCTGTCCTAGCTGGAATGATAATTAAAGTGACTGGGCAGGCTGCTGGAGCTGGGCTCACGCTGTACCAATGGCACACTTGAGCTTCCCCAGACTGCACTGACCTTGTCTCCCCCACAAGTAGCCTAACCAGGCAGATGTCTAACAACCACTGGCTTTGCACCAAACCCCAATAATTGCAACTGGGCAGTTTTAAGAAGAAAACCTCTCTGAAGCTTTGGTAATATCCTGGCAAGCAGAAAATGCACCACAACATAATCCACAAACAGGCTCCTCGAATCAAAAGAAAACAGGGGCAGATAACAGCATGGGGCTACTTCCTTCAGTGAAAATTGATAATGAAACATTCAGAATAATGCCTCTGCCTCTCTTTAAGCTGATGGATTGGAATTGATTTCTGAAAATGCTGAGAGTATCCTGCTTGGAGCAAATACACTGGGGAATATAATTTTCTGTCTCAATGGAAACCAAGTCTCGCATCTAAATCTCAATCAGTGGCAGCGAAAGGAAATCACCCAATACTTTCCCAAGTTCTGGTTTTGTTTTGTATTTGGAAACAGAATTTTCAGCCCCTGTGCAGTTGTCTTGCAGAGGTTTGGTTATTTTCAGGCTCATTTTTTTGCTTGCAGTGTCGCACAGTATGTATCAGAGATGGTTGTGGATGCTTCCTCCCTGGAGGTGTTCAAGGCCAGATTGGATGAGGCCTTGAGTAACCTGTACTAGTGGGAGGTGTCCCTGCCTATGGCAGGGGGTTGGAACTGGATGATCTTTGAGGTCCCTTCCAACCTTACCATTCTATGATTCTATGATTCTATGAAAGCAAAGTGACCAGCAGCTGATGAGTCTCCTGATTTTCTGCTGATGCTGAATGCTAGAGAAAACCAAGGCCATTTCTTCTGCCATTTTTCACTCAAAGCCTGAGGTTGCCCATTGGCAGCCCAGGGCTGGGGTCTTTGAGTGAAAGCTGCAGGCTGGGTGTTAGTTTCATGCTGGTCAGTGCCTCTCCTGCCAGAGGATGAGCAGAGTGTTTGGCCATCCCGTTCATCACCCAGCTGCAAGGAGGCTAACGACGCACCTGTGCGCAGCAGCCCCGGCCACGCTCCAGCAGGCAAATGCCTCTTGGCTGCTGCTTCCTCAGACAAGAGCAATGCCCTGAGCTTTTCCAATTTTCACTCAGTCTCTATCCAGCTGCTTGTGTCTAGCCACAGATAAGCACTTAATAGGGAGAGGAAATGAAGGGCGATGGAGCTGTCTTGGAATGAAGGCAGAAGACAGTTGTTTAACAAAGAGCTTTCTGAAATACGCCAGCTTAAGGGATCTGCCCACTGCTATCTTCTTCATTGCCCTGACTAGAAAGTGATCTGATTACAGGGTAGCTGTCTGGCTGCGTTCCCTCCAGCTGACCACAAAGCAGCTGGCAGAAGAGAATGGCTTTAAACGACTCTTGTTGTCAGGCCACAAACAAGATGCTTGTTGCACAGGATGTAAACCTCAAACCAGATGAATTAAACAGCAGCTGCAATGCTTCTGCCATGCTGCTGAGGCATTCCCCTTTACTCAGAGTGAGCTACTGGGCTTGGAAAAGCAAGGGAAACACTGGCTTGCAGTTCAGCAGCAGTGTCATGCACAGTGAAATGATTTAACCTCTGCTGAACATCAACCAGTAGCTCATCAACTGCTAATATGCTTCCTTTTTGGTGTCCTACCACCCAAAAACCCTGTGGCATGCAGACATCTTCACCCTTGGTGTTTAGCACCCCCTGCCAAATTCTTGTTCCCCCCCCTTAAAGATATTTTGAATATAGCAGCCAGATCTGCTTTGTGTAGCTTTTACTCCAATAATAACTTTGATTTATAGACACCAGAAAATAAAGAATGAGAAGGAGAACTGCAAAGGAGAAGGAGAAGGAGAAGGAGAAGGAGAAGGAGAAGGAGAAGGAGAAGGAGAAGGAGAAGGAGAAGGAGAAGGAGAAGAAGGAGAAGGAGAAGGAGGAGAAGGATAAGGATAAGAAGGAGAAGGAGAAGGAGAAG
>VWZE01000938.1:503403-525717 GCA_013396675.1 Eubucco bourcierii
AGGGAAGGGAAGGGAAGGGAAGGGAAGGGAAGGGAAGGGAAGAAAGAAAAAGAAAATAGAATAAGATAAAATAAAATAGAAAAGAAAAGGAAAAACTCCTATGAAAGAAGACTACCTGGGGCATCCCTGGAAAGACTTTACAACTGCAGCACAAGCAACAGTGATCATTTTCACTGCAGAGACAGATCTTAATGAAAGCATCCAAATCTACCTGTCCATATGTTGAGTAATTTCGCTTCTCTTTTTAAGGACCCCATTATGGTAACTTATCTTTATTTTAAAGCTGGCCTTTGTTAAGGAATTGCTATCTCCTGGTCCAAAGGAAAGGAACAGCAAACCCTCCTCTGGAAATCCACCCAGGAGGAGACAGTCCACTTTTGTTCAGCAGTGTTCAGAGCATGGCTGCAGCTCCACCTGGGTTTAAAGCACTGTTCTGTGACATCCTAACAATTGCTTGTGTATCCTGACCAGGCTGTGGCAAAGAGCAACAAGGTTGTCAGTGTGGGTGGTACAAGGGTGTGCATGCGAAGGTCTCCAAAGTGCTGGAGACCAGAGCGGGCAGGACGTGTAGGCTTTGACCTGTCCAAGCCATGCCTCAGTCCACTGCAAGCCTGATTCATTGCATACCATGAAGTGACCCATGGTATATTGCTTGCTTGCATTGGCTTGGCTGTGGAAACCACAATGCCTGCTTTACCCAATACGCCTACGTGAGAGGCAAGAAAACCTCACTGAACCCTTTTTCCCCACATATGCCCCCAGATCTTCCCTTTTTTAGGGGCCCTTGTATGAAGGCAGACTCCTCTAAAGCAACTGAACAACATGTTTTCAGAAAATAAAAATGATAGGAAAAATCTACATCAGGTTTGGAACCTTTACTGACATGAGCACCAGAGACATGATCTTGGGTGGTTGGCAGAGTATCAGCTGGTTAATTCCAGTTCTGTAGTTCCCTATTCCCTTGCTTCAAAGCCATCCAGAATCCAAACTGTCAGAACAGCTTCCACTACAGGGAGCTCAGAAGTTAGATGGCAGCACGAAGCAAAGCAAATGTCTGTCTGGGGGCATTGACACACCTGACCCAGGGCCATAATAAGAGGTTCTGAGGAGCTAAAGAAGAAAGGACTCAAACACACAAAGATAGGCAAGCACTGGAGCTAAAGAAAGGATTCAAACACACAAAGATAGGCAAGCACTGGAGCTAAAGAAGAAAGGATCCAAACACACAAAGATAGGCAAGCACTGGAGCTAAAGAAGAAAGGATCCAAACACACAAAGATAGGCAAGCACTGGAGCTAAAGAAGAAAGGATCCAAACACACAAAGATAGGCAAGCACTGGAGCTAAAGAAGAAAGGATCCAAACACACAAAGATAGGCAAGCACTGGAGCTAAAGAAGAAAGGATCCAAACACACAAAGATAGGCAAGCACTGGAGCTAAAGAAGAAAGGATCCAAACACACAAAGATAGGCAAGCACTGGAGCTAAAGAAGAAAGGATCCAAACACACAAAGATAGGCAAGCACTGGAGCTAAAGAAGAAAGGATCCAAACACACAAAGATAGGCAAGCACTGGAGCTAAAGAAGAAAGGATCCAAACACACAAAGATAGGCAAGCACTGGAGCTAAAGAAGAAAGGATCCAAACACACAAAGATAGGCAAGCACTGGAGCTAAAGAAGAAAGGATCCAAACACACAAAGATAGGCAAGCACTGGAGCTAAAGAAGAAAGGATCCAAACACACAAAGATAGGCAAGCACTGGAGCTAAAGAAGAAAGGATCCAAACACACAAAGATAGGCAAGCACTGGAGCTAAAGAAGAAAGGATCCAAACACACAAAGATAGGCAAGCACTGGAGCTAAAGAAGAAAGGATCCAAACACACAAAGATAGGCAAGCACTGGAGCTAAAGAAGAAAGGATCCAAACACACAAAGATAGGCAAGCACTGGAGCTAAAGAAGAAAGGATCCAAACACACAAAGATAGGCAAGCACTGGAGCTAAAGAAGAAAGGATCCAAACACACAAAGATAGGCAAGCACTGGAGCTAAAGAAGAAAGGATCCAAACACACAAAGATAGGCAAGCACTGGAGCTAAAGAAGAAAGGATCCAAACACACAAAGATAGGCAAGCACTGGAGCTAAAGAAGAAAGGACCCAAACACACAAAGATAGGCTATCAATTGTCTGTCTGAAGGACAGGTAAAATGACATTAACAGCGGTTTACATTGCAAAAACGTCTCAGAGAAGACAGTTCTTGAGGACACAGAGTCCTAGAATTTGCACCTTTTGTATCACCAAGAACAGCACAGAAGTCTAACAGGAAAAGTGTCAGTAGCTGGAGCTGGCATTCCCAGCTCTGACTGTGCCAGTCATTAGGCATTGGCAGTAATGAGGTTCATTAATAGATGAGGATACCCTGAGCCAACTTCAGCTAACAAATTTCCCATCAGAGTTCTTCTCTGAGATGTCCTTGCCCACATCTGTATGGAGAAGAGACCTTCATCTGCCTTCCCTGGCCAGTGCTAGGGCATTCGACCTCTCAGACAAACTGCTGTGTCTGCATGTTTCCTTTCTTTGATCCCAAAGTCCATAGCTGCCCAAATGTGCACTTCCACAGGGAGGAACTGCATTCCCTGTCCAAGTCAGCCCAGTGGGAAAACAAACAGTGGAGGGAGCAAAACAAACCTATAGCATCAAAAAACATCAATCACCAAAGGTGTCAACTGCAGAGGCATTTGTACTCACACCATCAAAGCCAAGCTATTGTTTTCCATCCAGCTAAGCTGGAAAGGTTATTTGTTTCACTATATAATTTAAGGAAATGTAGTTGTGAGACAGGGCTGCTGTGACGTAGATTTAGCTTTCAAACATCTTGAGAATCCCACAACTTTACTGCTAAATGTTTGCAGAAGGTAAGGAAACAGACAGGGGATATGTGGCTGCATCTGGTGAGGGAGGAGGAGCTGGTTGCCAGCTCCGTGGTGGAGCAAAAGGCTCCTGCAGGTGTATGTGTGAGTTTGAAAAGAGCAGAGATGGGTCCCTTTGGTATTTTGTCTGCATGAGGAGATGCCCAAATTCTGGAGGAATAACTTCTCCAGCAGTAAAATTGAGTTGGAGATTAGGATCTGCTTTTACGGCGCTGCTGTGGCAGGGAAGGAGGCTCAGCTCCAGCACACTCCTTGGTGGAGGACTGAGCTGTGAAGGTGGCACTGGGAACTCACTGCTTGGTTGGTTCAAAGCATGAGGCTGTGGCTTTGACCATCCAAGTGGCCAGAGAAGCTCAGAGGCTCAATTCAGAACAGATGATCCTTCAACTGAGCCCAGAGGAATGTCACTTGAGCAGAGCAGCCCACCACAGGTGGGGCTCAAGGGAGCTGTGGCTACCACAGTGCCAGCAGACAGCTCAAGCTACCACTATAAGCCATTATGGAATCATGGAATGGTAAGGTTGGAAGGGACTTCAAAGATCATCCAGTTCCAACCTCCTGCCATAGGCAGGGACACTTCCCACTAGTACAGGTCACTCAAGGCCTCATCCAACCTGGCCTTGAACACCTCCAGGGAGGGAGCAGCCACAACCTCCCTGGGCAACCTGTGCCAGTGTCTCACCACCCTCACTGTAAACAACTTCCTCTTGACATCCAGTCTAAATCTCCTTTCTGCCAGCTCAAACCCATTGCCCCTTGTCCTGTCATTGCAAGACCTTGTCAACAGTCCCTCCCCAACCTTCCTGTAGCCCCCTTCAGATCCTGGAAGGCTACTCTAAGGTCTCCTGGAAGCCTTCTCTTCTCCAGGGTATTCTAAGGTCTCCTGGAAGCCTTCTCTTCTCCAGGTTATTCTGAGGTCTCCTGGAAGCCTTCTCTTCTCCAGGTTATTCTGAGGTCTCCTGGAAGCCTTCTCTTCTCCGGGCTGCAGAGCCCCAACTCTCTCAGTCTGTCCCCATAGCAGAGCTGCTGCAGCCCTCTGAGCATTTTCATGGTCCTATTATAGAATGTTTAAAATATCCATTAAAAATCAGTTTGCTCAACTCCTGATGCCTGCCCCTTGAGTGAGACTTAAGCTTGAAGAGGGTAGATTTAGACTAGATTGTAGAAATTCCTTACAGTATGAGTGGTGAGACACAGGAATGCATTGCCCAGGGAGGCTGTGGATGTGCTTGTTTTGGAGGTGTTCAAGACCAAGCTGGATGAGGCCTTGAGTGACCTGGTCTAGTGGAAGGTGTCTCTGAACTTGGCAGAAAGCTTACAACTGGATAATCTTTGGGGTCCCATCCAGCCCAGACTCATTTCACCTTGTGGAGCAGGGAGGGAAGAGGAGCAGCCACCTGCTGAACTGTGAACAAGAGGATGTCCTCTGCTATCAGCCAATGCCCACCACAAAAACCTTTCTAGATTACACTCCAGGGAGAGCCTAGGAAGGAAAGGATATTGTTTGTTTCTCTTACATCTCCCTCCTGCACTAGAGATGTTTAAATTGGTTTATATGAGTTGCAGGCTAAGCTAAACATTTTAACTTGTCAATCAACTTGTGTTTGTTGACCTAAGATTGGCAGATATAGGAGACAGATATTAGGAAAAAAATAAATGAGCAGAGTGGGAAAAAAAAAAAATAAAAACCTTTTCTTGGGCTTTGTTTCAGCTCTATCATCTTGGCATCAAGTCTGAGTTTTTTTTTTCTTTTTCTTCTTACTCAGTTAAATAATGCTGTAAAAATAAACACACAGACAATCAATTCATCTCCTTAAAGAGCCACGTGTGTGTTTAATAAACTTTCAACTTGTTTACTGCAAGGAACTCACAACTCCTCACTTTGTTTCACTGGTTAAACCCTTCTTTGGAAGCAGTGAATGTTAAGGAGGGTTGACATCTGCATTTTGCTGTGCCTTTGTTTTTTGGTGGGGTGGGCGTGGGGGTGGGGGAAGAAGGGAAGCAGGCAGCTACTGCTGGGGAGCTCTTTGCAATTGTTTTGCAGGAGCTTAGTGTAAATCTGCCCTTCCATTTTATTCCAGGAAGGTTTGGTATAAATTTCAGGAATAAGCAGATGAAAGCAAGTGAGTGGAATGTCAGGATTTGAGTCCTTCTTTCCAGATCAGCTGCTGATTTGAAGCCCACAGGGTCTGCTGGTCCTCAGCACTGCTTGAAGTCAGACAAGGAACCAGGCAGCTTCACGTCAGGATCAGGCATTGCCACAGACTTGTCAGCCATCCAGAGGATTTGCTGGCAACTTGGCACGTTCAGAGGGTGGTTCACAAACCTCTGCAAGGGTTGACCATGCATAATGGTCACCACAAACACTGAGACCACATTACAGCATGGAGAGTAGTTCCCGTCACCCTAATTACTTTGTCTTCCAGTGTGATGGCTTCTTGTGGTCCAACCTCATATTACAGAAGAGAATGGGAATAAAGCTTGGGGAAAGTGGTGGTAACCACAACAGGGCTGACTCCACTTGGGTGTGGAAAGACAATGAGGATCATATTTTTCCTTGGGTTTGCACAGAAATGCTGGGAAGCTTTTATTTCCCCAGTACAACATTGCTGGTCCTCAGTGTTGGAAGCAAAAGCATGGGACAGAACCCCCAAAAGCAGTCTAAAACTGATCTAAATTGGAGCACAACATTCCCAACAGCCCTTTCCTCCTTAAAAATGAATCCCAGCTACCCTTTGCAGTTTATTTAAACCCTGGGCCACCAGCAGAGCTGGTGCAGACCAATGTGGTTCTCTTGTAGTCAATAGGGTTTATATCAGCTGAAGATTCCCTCCCTCAATCTACAGCTTCCAAATATTATTTCTTCTTCTGGCAGGCATTAAACTTGCATCATAACTGGACGAAAATTGACTTAAAGGTCTCAGACAGGCAATTCCCAGAGGCCAGAGGTGTCATAAATGTGGTTGGATGTTTAGCAAAGGGCCACCGCTGGCAGCAGGCTTAGAAATGTCTCTCATACTTGGACACATACTGTGCATAAGTAGAAGATGACTCTAGAGTTTGTGGTAACCTACCCCCACTGCATTCCTTCCATGAGATTTAGCAGCAGGTCAGTTCTTAAAAACCTAAGAGTGGTGAAAAAAGAGAACAGGTTTGAGCCAGCTCTGCATCAAACCTGTCAGAGATACCTGAGTGAAGTATTTCCACCCGAGGCTGGTAGTGAATTCAGGGTCACTGATGCTGCTGTAAAGGGCTGCAGCAGATATTCACAGATTTCACTGGGCTGGAAGGGACCCTCCAAGGTCATAGAATCATAGAATGGTAAGGTTGGAAGGGACCTCAAGGATCATCTAGTTCCAAGCCACCTGTTATAGTCAGGGACACCTCCCACTAGTACAGGTCACTCAAGGCCTCCTCCAACCTGGCCTTGAACACCTCCAGGGAGGGAGCATCCACAACCTCCCTGGGCAACCTGTGCCAGTGTCTCACCACCCTCACTGCAAACAACTTCCTCCTAAATCATCTTGTCCAATCTCCCTGCAGTCAGCAGGGACACCTCTAACTAGATCAAGTTACTCAGGGCCACATTGAGTCTGATCCTGAATGTCTCCAGGGACAGTCTCCTGAACCAACCCTCCTGGGCATCCTGTTCCAGTATTACTTTCTCATTGTGCAGAACTTCTTCCTTATGTCCAACCTAACTCTACCCTGCTCCAGTTTAAAACCATTGCCCCTCATCCTGTCAGTGCATACCCTTCTAACCAGTCCTTCCCCAAGGCATGGAGGATTAGGCTGAAGGTTCTGGTATCAAGGAGAATGTCTGAAGGTCGCCTCAGAGGGACAGGTGATGTGGCAGAATAAAATCAAGAGAACAAAAGCATTGTCTTCTGCAAATGGACATTTCTAGGTGACATCTGAGGCAGTGGTAGAGTGTGAGCAATCAATTCTTGTCCCCATCCACTACAGGAAGGGCAGGGTGCCAGCCTCTGCTACAGCAGAGGAGATGCAGGTTATGTGTAAGGATCTTAGCTCCAGAATACCAGGCTGTGTTTTGCAGCAGCAAGGCCTCCTTAGGAGGTTTATGTGAGCTAATTAGGGTCATAAACATTTAGGGTCTTACTGAGCTCCAGCCACTGGCTGAGGCAGGAGGCAGATGCCTTTTCTGCACCATTTTCCTCATTTATAAGATGGGAACAACAGCATTTAGGGCAAACCTGTGCCCCTGACCTTAAGAGCTGCATCCCCACCATGGGATGGAACACTCCTTGCAGACTGAACCAAGGTAAGGAGCATTCTTGGTTTGTTTTGGTATCACACAGGCACCTTGGAGATGTATTTGGAGGTGGTGGGTAGAGACACCTCATGGCCACTGGCATTTGGGCAGAAATATGAAAGAGAACAACTCCTCCCTCGGGGTGTTTGTCCTGCTAAGGTTTAGTTACTGGAACTTGTTCACTATAGAGGTCCTCCAGCTGAGAGAGGAAGATGCCTATTCCTTTAAAGCCCCCTACGCCAGAGAACATATTCTTCTTATTATCCCAACACTGCATGGGTTTCCAGTTGGTGCTCAGGTGTTTATGTGGATCTATAAAATCCCACATAGTTTGGCTCCTGAAATCTCAGGCATGTGCTGCAGACAACATTGCATTCACATAACTCCATCTCTGCCTTTAAGCTTGTGCAGTTACCCACGGGATGCACACACACACACACAGACAATTTAGAGTGACTTAAACCTGCCTTTTGCTGCCTTGGTCTGCACCAGAAGAGCTGTGAGGCACAGCTGAAACAGACACAATTTGCTGTCCTTGCTGCTCTTATTCCTGCCCAATTACAGTCAATGCTACTGAGCTTATACTTGAATGAAAGTGTCAAGGAGCGACCACAGCTGAACACACTGCTCTTGAAGTGACATTTGTGCTTGTGCCCAAAGGCCTAGGGCCACTTTAGATGTTGTAAAGATAATATGTGAGAAGTATGTGTTATTGCACATGGGGGCACAAGGCAGCAGCCAGCAGTGAGAGAGGATTTCTTAAAGAATGGTGTTCAAGAGCACTGCAGACAAACGCCTGCCCTGATTTAAATATTCACCCAAGGCACTGGAAGGTTGGTCCAGGGATACAAGGCCTACAGGAAAGCTGGGGAGGGATTATTGACAAGGTCTTGCAATGCCAGGACAAGGGGCAATGGGTTTGAAGTGGCAGAGGGGAGATTCAGACTGGATGTTAGGAGGAAGTTCTTTCCAGTGAGGGTGGTGAGACACTGGCACAGGTTGCCCAGGGAGGTTGTGGCTGCTCCCTCCCTGGAGGTGTTCAAGGCCAGGTTGGAGGAGGCCTTGAGTGAGCTGTGCTAGTGGGAGGTGTCCCTGCCTATGGCAGGGGATTGGAACTAGATGATCCTTGAGGTCCCTTCCAACCTTCCCATTCTATGATTCTATGATTCTACACAAGAGCTACCCCATTTAGACTGGATGCTAAAAAGAAATTCTTGACAGTGAGAGTGGTGAGACACTGCCCAGGTTGCCTAGGGAGGTTTTGGATGCTCCCTCTCTGAGAGTGATGAAGGCTAGGTTGGATGAGGCCTTGAGCAACCTGTGCTAGTGGGAGGTGTCCCTGCCCATGGCAAGAGGGTTGGAACTGGATGAGCTTTAAGGACCTTTCCACCCCAAGTCACTCTCTGATTCTATGATTTCATATCAGACACATGGTTTCTGTGTGGGGCTGAGCTGAATTAGACAGAAACAAAAGTGTGGCTGAAATATCCAGCCAAGAAAATCTTTCAATGCACCACCAGGAATTGGGTTTTATCTTTTTTTTTAAACTACACACAGTGCTACAGCCTGAGAAGATCAGATGAGATGTTTGCTTAGGGATGCTTCTTCCAAGACAGGAGAGGGGAGAAGGGGAAAAAAAACAGATGACAGCAGAGGCCCAGCAAGGTAAGAGACCAAAGCAGAAGCATTTCAGTGGAGCTACCTTAAGCTCTGATGCACTCCACCAAGCATCTCCCTTTCCACTCAAATAGCCAAAGGACCAGAGGTGCTGTAATTACCTTACAAACCCATAGGTCATTTGCTGGACCACAATATTTTTCTTGCTCACTGTGCTCTCTTTCTTATAGACAAATTTGCTCTGTTGATGAAGACATGAATTATCCTGGTAGAGGCTTTCCAAAAAAACTGTTTTATTTTAAAATGGTTGGGGAAAAACCAACACCATGCCAAGGCAATCTGTTTATTTTGTTTTAGAGAGGTGGTGTCCTTCCTCTTTATGCCAGTGACATCTAACAGCAATATATGTATATATGTATGAGGAGCTTGATGAAAGCCTCCATGTGTGAGGAGGAAGGTCACAAGGGAGATAAGTTTGCAGTCATTAGCCCTGGTTGCAGTTGCAAATCTACCTCAGAGGTGAACACATCTTGTTACAGAAGGTTTTCAGAAGATGGTCTGGAGGATTAAAGTCACCCCTGGGTGGTCTTTCAGGGTCAGATGAAGGGATATTTCCACTAGGTAGATGTCAGGAGTAATGGTTTTAAAAGGTTTTCAGTTTCCACTTCTTCCCTCTGTCCTTTCCCACCAGCACAAGGGCTGCTTGCCCTGCTTTCAGGTTCCTGCTCACAGGCTTTGCTATCAGTCCCTGTGGGACTCAGCAGCTCCTGGAACATCCCTTGAGGAGCTCACTGCGTGTCCAAACCCCACTGGAGCTTAGCAGCTCTGTGTTGAGCTGAATGCAATCAGGATGGCAGTAGCCTTGAAGCTACCAAGAGGTGAAAGAGTGGGAAGAGAGGAGATGAATGGGGGCTGGAAACTGTCCCTGTTCAGATGGGTGGTAGCTCTCTGTGTGAAAAACAAGAGAAGAGTGACAGGTGCTGCATTTGTCTGTGTACATGTGAGAGAGTAAGGAGAGAAGGCAAGAGCCTTGTGATGTGTCCTTCTTGGTTCAGCTCAGGCTGAATCTCTCCCCGTGGTGGCTTTTCACCCATGTGGCAGTCAGACAGCCAGATAAGCACTGCATCTGCTGGAATTTAACCCCTACAAGAAAGCTCTCCTCCTCCTGGCATCTGTTGCCACAGAGTGGGTTTGGGCCAAGAAACCAGGAGCAGCAGGGGAAAGAAAGGGAGTAGTGATGGGCTCTGATGTTTCCTCCAACAATAAGAGGCCTCTTTTGGATTTGTGTCTTGGAGACAAGAGGTTTGAGGTTTTCTCTGGAGGACAAAGCCTTCCAAGTCGCCACAGGATGCTGCTTCCTGTCTCCTCCTTGCTCACTGGAGCTTTGCTCTTTCTTTTCTGGAAAGCAAACAACATCACAGCTCCTTGCTCAGCCTCCTCTGGGAGAACAAACAAACAAACACACTGAGAAAGCCTCTACAGTGCTCTCAGGTGTGTGTACTGCAGAGTGCTGGCAAGGGCTGGATCTACCTCCTCACTTCCATGAGCCAAGAAATCCTGCAGCTGCTGCTGAAACCTGCTGCAGGAGGAGTCCTTCCTATTGCAGAGGGTAAGAGCTATGGGAGAGGAACTCTGGGGTTGGGACAATGTCTTGCAAAGCCAGGATGGTGAATGTGGAACAAGACAGGGTCTGCCTTACTGTGCTCTTTTTCACACTGCTGCTGCTAAGCCCTGGAAGTGCTATAAAACTGATTGCAGCCACTGTTGTGTCAGCAGAGAGCTGGAGGGGTGCTCCATGTTGTGCTTCACCTCAGGCACTGCTTGCACAAGGGACTTGTTTTCAGTCATGGAGGAAGGAACCACCCCTGGAAGCAAGAAGACAGTTACCTGTGGCTCCTGTTTCCACTGTGGAGGGAGCATCTTGACCTCCAGCACTTGTGACTGCAAGTTATGTGCTTGTCCCACTCCAGCAAACAGTTGTGTGGCTTTCTGCATAGGGTTGGAGTATGCTGACTTGGCAGCTGCCCTTGGTTCCCTGCAGGATGGGATTGTCAAGCAGATCACAGGCAAATATTGAGACACCAGTGCACACAAACAGGCTTCTCTCAGCTCTTTCACACAGGGATACAGTATTTAGCCAAGTCCTGGGCAGAAAACAGCAGCTCTGAGTTGAAAAATCATCATATAAGAGACTCTGTTGGCTTCTGGCTGTGGAAAGGAGAGTGGGTGCTGTACCACCTAAATGTTTCCAGCCTGTTTCTGGGTGTAGGTCTTCTGGAGCTTCCTTGTTTTGTGTCCCACTCTAAAATCTCCCATGTCACTACTTCACTTAGTGCAAAAATTCATCCAACACAACTGTAATAGTCTCATCAAGTCTGCAGGGCAAAACTCTTCTCTGTTATTTTTTCCCCCCTAAGCTCTATGAAGCCTGAAGGGTCCTGAAAGAGAGAGACTGCTGTCTGCTGTCATGTTAGTGTCTTACTGAAGGGATAACTGCAACTGAAACAAAGTCTCCTATAATAGCTCTTCTTGTTCTGCAAAATGTAACAGGCAGAAAACAAGAAAATAAAAGGGATTATTACTGCTGAGAGCCAAGCAGTGACATTCTTAGGCTCAGTACAAATATTGGCTGATACAGGCAGCCCTAACTGCAGCCAAGCAGGCAGGCAAGAGCTGCAGGCTGCTGAGAACTGAAGAAAAAAAAACAACCCTGAGTTGAAATAGAGGATAGGACTTGTCCCTACCCTTTACTCAGACAACAGAAACTGTCATCAAGGTTTGGGGATTTTGGGTAACACATCCACAGCTTGTCCTGATCAAGAGCACAAGGGCTCTGGGAGCAGTGCTACGGAACCTTTTCCCTTGCCAGGTGCTCGCACCCCTGGCAGATGTTTTGATGTCGCTGCTGGAAATGCAGCACACAGGCTCAGCTGCCCCAGCTGGTCAGCAGAAGTGTCTCCTCTGGGCCAGGGAGCAGAAGGTGAAGTGTTTCTGAGCCAACAGCTATGCAAACCCAGCCTGCTTTGGGGATGATAAGCTGCACAACTGTACTTTGGTTTGAAATGACTTGGTCTGCACTTGGCATTGCCTGCTACCAAAGGAGAACCATCTCCAGGAGGTCCTTGGCCTGTCTTGGCTCAGCAATGTGATGTTTGCTTTTGCAGCAATCTGTTTCTAAGTGGTGTATTCCCAGCTGGGCCACTTGACCAGAGTGTTTCATTCTTGAAGGTCTGGGCAGAAAACACCTCAGCCCTCCACACCTACTCCAGCAGCATCCACCCCATGCCCTGCTACATATTACAGCTTTTGGGCTTCTCTTTTCCTGCAGCAGGCAGGGCAAAGTCTGACCCCCAGTAAATCACTAGTGCAGCACCTTGTTTACAGGCAGCACCAGCTCAGCTGTGACCCAAGGAGCTGGTTTAATTCAGCTGTGCTTGGGAAAAAAACAAGCAGGGAAGATGACAGGTGGGAACCTGGTCCATCAGGACGCTCCCCTTTGGCAGCAGTGGATGCAGATCAAATAAACTTGGCATGGGATCAGGTGGAGAGGCCATAAATCTCCAGGGTTTCTTAGAAACTGACCTTCTTTGTTTGCTTTCTTCGTTTGTCTCCTTGATCCCTCTTTCCTGATGTTTGATTTAAAGGAGCAGCTCGAAAAGTCCCACCTCGGCCTGGGTGCTCAATTGGCACAAACAGGAAAATCAAGCAGCTGGCAGCAGAAAGCATTCCCAGCCATGAGCACATTTCCCAGCCTACAGAGCTCTCTGTTTGTACCTGCCCATGCTTAACACCAGACAGTTTTGCTTTCCAGCAGTGGGCTCTACGATGAAGTTACATTTGGAAGCAGCTGATGGCTCAGGTCCCTCTGCCTCCACCTAACAGAACCTTTGCAGTCTCTCACATAGAGTCTTAGAATGGTTTAGGTTGGAAGGGAACTCAAAGCTCATCTAGTTCCAACCCCTTGCCATAGGCAGGGACACCTCCCACTAGAACAGGTCACTCAAGGCCTCCTCCAACCTGGCCTTGAACACCTCCAGGAAGGTTGTGGAGAACAGAATTGAAGATCATGTTGAGTGATTCTGTGTTCCACAACCTCCCTGGGCAACCTGTGCCAGTGTCTCACCACCCTCACTGCAAACAACTTCCTCCTAACATCCAGTTTCAATCTCACCTCTGCCACTTCAAACCCATTCCCCCTTATCCTGTCATTACAAGACCTTGTCAATAGTCCCTCCCCAGCCTTCCTGTAGCCCCCTTCAGATACTGGAAGGCAACTCCAAGGTCTCCTGGAAGCCTTCTCTTCTTCAGGCTGCAGAGCCCCAACTCTCTCAGTCTGTCCTCACAGCAGAGCTGCTGCAGCCCTCTGAGCATCTTTGTGGCCCTCCTCTGGACCCGCTCCAACACTTCCATGTCCTTTCTGTGCTGGGGGCTCCAGAACTGCACACAGGACTCCAGGTGGGGTCTGAGGAGAGCAAAGGGGCAGAATCCTCTCCCTTGCCCTGCTGCCCACACTGCTTTTGCTGTGCAATCCTCTTGCACAGGGTTACTGTCTGAGCTGCACTCACACTGCCACACACATGAGTGCTGTGAGTTCATGTGCAGGTCCAGAAGCACAAAGCCAGGCAGGAGGATTATGCTTAGGCTCATCCTGGAGCTGGGGGGAGTTTGTTTGAGCCCATTTGCATGATGTAGCCAGAAGGATAGAGTTTTGCTGCAGGGTATATTCTCTGGGCTGCAGGACAGCACAGCCTGGTATCAATTTTGTGAACGAGTCTGTCAGTTGATGCCAAAATTACTCACCAATGGATGGACTCTGTTGAGTAACATCAAGTTCATGCTAATTGGCATCTAATAACATTGACTCATACAGTGGTTAGGTTTTAATCCACACAGAACCAAGAAGTGTAAGGGTTTTAACTCCTAAACTGATTTTTGCCAATGAACTTTACATGGTAGAATCCTGAAGCTTGGAAAAGACCTCTAAGGTCAAGTGTCACCATCAGCCCAACACCAGCATGCTCACTAAGCTACACCTCAAAGTGCCACCATATCTACACATGGTTCTGAACCCCTCCAGAGATCACAGAATCATAGAATCATAGAATGGTAAGGTTGGAAGGGACCTCAAGGATCAGCCAGTTCCAACTCCCTGCCATAGGCAGGGACAACTTCCACTAGCACAGGTCACTCAAGGCCTCATCCAACCTGGCCTTGAACACCTCCAGCAGCCACAACCTCCCTGGGCAACCTGTTCTAGTGCCTGACCACACATCATGAACAGATGTAGAGCACACTGAGGTCAAGTTTGTCTTCTAAAACCAGTTATCAGCTGCTTGCTTTCAGTCCCTGTTTCACAGGCACACAATCACAAATCACCTGCCTATGGGATATGCAGACAGCACATCTGGGCTGCCCAGATGTGCAGGAACTCAGCAGAACACCTAGGGAGAGCACAGGGCTGCCAATTTTCAGCACATAAAAATACTCTTTCCTAAAAGCTGAGGAGAACAGCAAGAGATGTAGAGATCTTGGTGAGGGGAGGCAGAAAACTGAGGCCAGAGAAGAGCTGGTCTGTGACAGCCTGAAGCAAAGATGGTAAGGAAGAAGCCAGAGCCACTAAAACCTCTCTGGTTGTGGAATGCTGTTAAACTCTGACCTAGCAGCAGGCAGACCAGGCTTTTATTCCTTTTAATTTTCTTTATTTCCCTGTACTCTTTCACAGAGCTGGTTTTTGCTTGGGTTAATTTTGCAGAAGGCAAAAATCTGGCTGAAGGACACAGGGCAGAAATCAGCAAAGCTGTTGTTATTCCTCCTGCCATCCCTGCCTCTTGTTTTGTCTTGACACATGGCTCATAAATTAAACGTCCAGAAATTCCAACAGGACTTAACCTGATGTTGTTTTCTAGGTGTACTGGCAGTCAGTACAATTAAAAACCTTCCCTTGGTACAGTAGGTACTGGTGGAAGCTCTGCAGAAGGCACAGGTACAGCAGGCAGTGGTGGAAGCTCTGCAGAAGGCACAGGAATTACTACCTGGTGTGGTGTCTGCTATCTTTAAGACCACAACCCTCCAAAAGAGAAGGAATCTCTTTCAAAGAGCCCTCTTCTTAGTACCTCAGAAAGTAGTTCCTTGAAAGGAAAGCCTCAAATTGCTCTTAGATTTTCTTTTTCCTCTTAGATTTCATTTCCCCTCTCAGATAAAGACACATCCAGGAAATTATTCCAGAAGGGGACCATTAAATCATTAATATATATATATATATATATATATATGCTTCCAAGAGCATTGCTTTTCTTTGCAGCTATCTCAAACCACCTGAAGTCTGCAATGTGCTCCTAACTCCTTCTGAAGCTTTAACACAAGTGCTCAGCAGATGCATGTGCACACAGCTCAGGGTTTCTCTGCCTCTGCAAACAGCTCAGCTGAGAAGGTTTCACTCAGGACTGACTTCACAGCCTGTTTCCTCTTATGAATCTGTAAAAAACCCAACATTTGGAACAAAATGAAACCCAGCCCTAATTTTCTTATCATTTTTCATAGTCACTGATGTAACATGATGGTCAGTTATGTGCTCTGATGTTTGTCTAACTCATTTTTTCCTGCTCAGAGCTCTGGGTAACTCTGTGCAGTGAGAACAGCTTAATTAACTGCTGTGTCCTTCCCAGTACTCCTGTGAGGAACTGGTGTCTCCTGGCTGGGCTCTCCCCAGGGAGCTGGGCAGTGCAGGGTTGGCTAAAACAAGCCAGCTGAGGTGGTCCCTGGGGTCAAAAAAGAACTGGGCCAAAAAAAAACCCACCCCAGAAAGAGCATTGAAAATGCAGAGGAGTTTGCATCTGAGCAGTGTTTGGAATGCCTGGGCATAAAACCACTGTTAAGTGCAGAGCTACAAAGGAGGAGCAGTTAAGGATAATTCTGGTAAAGAGCCACAGGGACTTGTGGAGTGAAATCCTGTGGCTTTAGAGAGTCACTGAAGGGACCTCAGGAGAGAGGTCTGAAGGCTGAGTAGGGGCTGTGTAGTGAGTCTGGTCTCCATCTCTCCCACCCCTCAGAAATGAACTGCTGGGTAGATCATACAGCTGCAAAGCTGGTTTGCCTCCTCTGACTCTGGAGGGCTGTTTCTAGAAGTCTAATTGACCATTTCCCTGCCCGGGACAGCAGCTCACACTGCTTAGCTGCTCCCTCTTCTGATCACAGGGGGATTTAGCCTTCCCTGATCTCAAACATGGGTTATGAGCAAAGTCCTGAGGGACCACCTCATGTTTGTGCCAGACAAAGCAGGGTGAAAGATCACCTGCCTTGCTCCTGGCTCCTAACCTCCTGTTGTGCAGCAGAAGACAGGGACATGCCCAAGACCCAGTTTTACCTCAATGCTCTTTCTTTGGTGGCAGTGGGACTCTCCCAAATGCTTACTCCTGACGCTAACCTTGGAGTCTCCCTCTCTGATGATATTCAAAACCTGCCTGGAGAACACTTAAGTTACCTCAAATCCAAGCTGCATGCAGCAATGCACACAGCTACCACTGGTCACAGATGCACAAATCACAGAGTCACAGAATGGGAGGGCTTGGAAGGGACCCCCAGAGACTGAGTCCAAGCCCCCTGCCACAGCAGGATCACCTAGGGCAGGTCATACAGGAATGCATCTAGGCAGGTTTTGAATGTCTCCAGAGAAGGAGATTCCATAACCTCTCTGGGCAGCCTGTTCCAGTGCTCCATCACCTCACCATAAAGAAGTTTCTCCTTGTGTTGAGGTTGAACCTCCTGTGTTCTGCTTTGTACCTGTTATTCCTTGTCCTGTCACTTGGTACCACCAAAAAGAGCCTGGTACCTTCATCTTGACAAACACCCCTCAGAATTTGATAGCTGCTGGTAAGATCCTCTCTCAGCCTTCTCTTCCCAAGATAAGGGGCACTGGATGGAAGCTGAGGCATAGGAAGTTTCATTTAAACATGAGGATGAATTTTTGGCCTGTGAGGGTGACAGAACCCTGGAACAGGCTGCCCAGGGGGGTTGTGGAGTCTCCCTCTCTGGAGAGAGTCAAAAGCTGTCTGGATGTGTTCCTGTGTGATCTGGTGTAGGTGATCCTGGTCTGGCAGGGGAGTTGGACTGGATGAGCTTTGGAGGTCCCTTCCAGCCCCTGACATTCTGTGATTCTAACCAGAGCAAAGACAACTTCTGCCAGGCAACCGGCAACAGAATGAGGGGACACGGTCTCAAGTTGTGCCAGGGGAGGTAGAGGATGGAGATTAGGAGGAAGTTCTTGCCAGAGAGAGTGATTGGCATTGGAATAGGCTGCCCAGGGGACACAGTCTCAAGTTGTGCTGGGGAAGTCTAGGCTGGGTGTTAGGAAGAAGTTGTTGCCAGAGAGAGTGATTGGCATTGGAATGGGCTGCCCAGGGAGGTGGTGGAGTCACTGTCCCTGGAGGTGTTGAAGCAAAGCCTGGATGGGGGACTCAGTGCCATGGTCTGATTGATTGGCTAGGGCTGGGTGCTAGGTTGGACTGGATGAGCTTGGAGGTCTCTTCCAACCTGCTCAACTCTATGACTCTTAGTACCTTGCTAGACAGATACCTACCTTCATCTGACATCAATTTGAAACCACTCTGCCCCGAGCACAGAAGCTTTTTGCTGAGAGAGGTGAGGCTTTTTGAAGGTCAGGCTCTCCATATCCATTCCTCTGCCTTTCCTACCCGTGCCTGCCATCTCACTAGACTTAACAAAAAACTACAACTTTATTTTGGCTGCAGAGCTTTCCTGCCCTTTGGGGATGGGGAGAGAAGTTGTACTGTGTCGCCATTGTTTCTGACAGTTCATTTACTCGACTGAAACAATCCATTCATCACCAGGAGTCCATCAAACAGAAACTGTCTTCAGCTTTGCCTTCTATAATAAATATACAGTGTTTCAGCACTATGGATTTACATTCAGCAGCCTGTATCCAATACAACACACATTTGCCTTAGATCCCTGGATAATATATCCATGGTTTTGCTGGGTTTGCTACTGTACCAGCCTTTGAGTAGCTGTTCCTTCAGCTCAAAGCTGCCCTCCCTGAGCCTGTTAGCTGTACAATGCCTCTTTTATCAGAACCAATTCCACTCTCCTCTTCCATTAAAAACGTGGTAGAGAAAATTGATAGCAACAGGGTTTTTCCTCCCTGCCCCTCCAAACACAATTTTGTTAGGTATCATTTTAATTTCAGCCTCCCTTGTGCCGGTGAGACAGGATTCATCCTATTTTTAAACTCACTAGAAGTCAGGAGGACAGTCTGAAAGAGGTATTTGTGGTTCCATCATCAGTGGAGAGGGTGAGGGGTCATAGGATCACTCCATTCTTTTGGTTGGAAAAGACCTCTGTTAGGATCATGGAGTCCAACCATTGACCTAACACCACTGTGACAGCATGAGGCAGGATCCATCCTATTTTTAAACTCACTAGAAGTTAGGAGAACAGTCTGAAAGAGGTATTTGTGGTTCTATCATCAGTGGAGAGGGCAAGGGATCATAGAATCACAGCATTTTGTGGTTGGAAAAGACCTCTGTTAGGAGCATGGAGTCCAACCATTGACCTAACACCACTGTGACAGCATGAGGCAGGATCCATCCTATTTTTAAACTCACTAGAATTTAGGATGATAGTCTGAAAGAGTTATTTGTGGCTCCATCATCAGTGGGGAGGGCAAGAGATCATAGAATCACAGCATTTTGTGGTTGGAAAAGACCTCTGTTAGGATCATGGAGTCCAACCATTGACCTAACACCAGCATGGTAATTAAACCATGTCCCCAAGAGCTATGTCCACACATTTCTTCAACACTTCCCTCAGGGCTGGGCTCCCAAATCATGGCCTTTGGCTCACTGCTGCTGCTCAGGATAAGTTATCTGCTTGTGTGTGTGGATTTGAAAAATGGGCATGCAGACTGCCCCAGAAATTCCAGCACACCACCAAATGGTTCCCTCAAAAGCCTGACTGTGTTTGTGAAAGTCCCTTCTGATATGCTTACATTTCCAAAATTATTACTGAGCATGGAGCTAGTTTCCTGTGAGACAAGTCCTGCTGGGGTGGGTGGGTGGTGGTGGATTTAGGAGAAAAAGAAAACCAAACCAAGAACAAAAACATCTTGAAATTGAAATCAATTTGCTGTTCAAGCCAGAGTGAAAAGGCAAAAGAGGGAAGGAAGTGTGATGGGATCAAACTGTGCTGAGGCTGGACATTTAATTGAGAAAGGACAAATTGATCCTCATAGGAGTGGGGCTTAGTCCTTGGCTTTCATCTTTTTTTGGGCTGTGCTGCTCTGCAGCATGAGAACACAGGCAGTATTAGCTGTCAAGCCCTGAAGCAGTGACGTTGGGTGCGTGTTAGGAAGAGTGTGTCCAGCAGATCCAGCGAGGTTCTCCTCCCCCTCTACTCTGCCCTGCTGAGACCTCACCTTAAGCACTGCCTTCAGTTTGGGGCTTCCCAGTTGAAGAGGGACAGGGACCTGCTGGAGAGAGTGCAAGGGAGGGCTGTGAGGATGATGAGGGGACTGAGCACTGCCTGGTGAGGAGAGGCTGAGGCACCTGGGGCAGCTTAGTCTGCAGAAGAGAAGACTGAGAGGGGATTTAATAAATATTCATAACTATCTGAGGGCTGGGGGTCAGGAGGTGGGGGGACAGGCTCTGCTCACTGCTGCCTGGGATAGGACAAGGAGCAGTGGATGGAAGCTGTAGCACAGGAGGTTCCAGCTCAACACAAGGGGAACTTCTTTCCTGGAAGGGTCCCAGAGCCCTGGCACAGGCTGCCCAGCGAGGTTGTGGAGTCTCCTTCTCTGAAGCCTTTCAAGGCCTGTCTGGATGTGTTCCTGTGTGCCCTGAGCTGGATTGTCTGGTCCTGCTCTAGCAGGGGGGTTGGACTGGATGAGCTCTTTGGGTTCCTTCCAACCCTGACATCCTGTGAGCCTGTGAACATTCACCCAACAGCCACAGACGTGTCCTTGGGAGTAGCTCTCCTCCATCAGGCACCCAGTCAGCTGCTTAACTTTCATCAACATTTCAGCTCTGAGAGGGCATCTCAGCTTTGGTTATCTCGTTCCAGGCCAACTGTGTCCTTTTGACAATCAACCACACACATGCACAGGAGCAACATGAAACAGGCTTCATGTTCCAGAAACAACAGCAGGTAGAGGGGCACTCCAGCAGCAGACAGCAGGACGGGTGTCCCAGAAGAGCACAAATAAGCACTGTTGTTCTTGTGTTGCCTCCAACTCCTTCAAAATGTAGGCCATTAAGGGCATAGGCAAAGGTAAGGAAAAGCTGCCTCACAAATCACTCCAATGAGACCCTGGGGTGAAAATGGAGTCTGCTTACAATTGCTAATGAGGTGTCAAGCAATTTGTTTCTTCTTCTACTGTATGTTTTATTTTGGGAGGAGATAAGTTCTGACTAGAGACTGTTTTGCTTGATTGAATTTAGTGAGGGTTGTGAGCCTTGGGTTCCAAGCTTGACCTCTGCCAATTTTTGCTTTAAGTGGAGAGTCTATTCCACTGAAAATGGCAGATGGGAGTTGGCAGACTCTTGTCTCTGGTCTCCACAGGACTTCAAGAACCCATGCAGTGGAGCTGTCATGTCCATTTGTCCAGGAGAGCCTTCATCCCTGGGCTTCTCACAGAGGAGCTCAGGACACAGAATCATAGAATGGTAAGGTTGGAAAAGACCTTAAGGATCATCCAGTTCCAACCTCCTGCCATAGGCAGGGACACCTCCCACTAGCACAGCTCTCTCAAGGCCTCATCCAACCTGGCCTTGAACACCTCCAGGGAGGGAGCAGCCACAACCTCCCTGGGCAACCTGTGCCAGTGTCTCACCACCCTCACTGCAAACAACTTCCTCCTAACATCCAGTCTAAATCTCCCCTCTGCCAGTTCAAACCCATTGCCCCTTGTCCTGTCATTACAACACCTTGTCAATAGTCCCTCCCCAACCTTCCTGTCACCCCCTTCAGATCCTGGAAGGCTACTCCAAGGTCTCCTGGAAGCCTTCTCCTCTCCAGGCTGCAGAGCCCCAACTCTTGTAGTCTGTCCTCATAGCAGAGCTGCTGCAGCCCTCTGAGCATCTTCATGGCCTCCTCTGGACCCACTCCAACACTTCCATGTCCTTCCTGTGCTGGGGGCTCCAGAACTGCACACAGGACTCCAGGTGGGGTACTGTGATGTGACTCATCCACATGGTGATGAATTCTCAAGGCTTCTTGCACAGGGAGAAGAAAACAGTTTTGGTTTCAGCATGCTGGAGAAAGAAATATCAATTTGTTCTTAAAGAGCACAAGAAGCTTCAGTTCACCTCACTGAATGTGAAGTGAGAGAGATGATCTAAGGTAGCTTTACCTTCATACAGCACCAAATAACAGGTTTGAAACATGACCACCCTGGCCGATCCAAGATCAAATGGCCTTATGCTTTGGGGTGTTTGGATGAAAGGTTCTCTCTCACTGGTGATGGCAGAGGCCACAAACACAGCCTGGTATAACCATGATGTCTCTGAGGAGACCTTATTGTGGCCTTCCAGTATCTGTAGGGAGCCTACAAGAAAGCTGGTGAGGAACATTTTAGGATGTCAGGTAGTGATAGGGCTGGTGGGAATGCAGTAAAACTGCAAGTGGTTTAATTTGGAGTGGATGTTAAGAAAAGATTCTTCACTGTGAGGGTGTTGAGATGCTGGAACAGGTTGTGTAAGGAGGTGGTAGAAGCCTCATCCCTGGAGGTGTTTAAGGTCAGGCTGGATGAGGCTCTGAGCAACCCAATCTGGTGTAAGATGGCACCGTGGCAGGGAGGTTGGAACTAGGTGATCCTTGAGATCCCTTCCAGGGTTGACAATTCTGTGATTCTATGAAGGGAAAAGAGCCTTTGACTAGCTGTGTTGTTGTATGAAGAGACAGCTCCAGTGGCTTCTGTAGCTCTTGGACACTCCAGGGCTTGAGAGTATGATTAGACCAAACCATGCTAACCTTTCACAAGCACAGTCAACAACAACAACAACAAAATGTTCCATACATCCTTTTCTTTCCAAATAGTCTGATCTGGATCTTGAGTGCTGGAGAGAACAGAGAGACAGAGAAGGGAGGAGAAGAGGTGGGAGTGGTGGCAACTTCCAAACACCAACTCTGCCATACAGCAGCCTGGGGAGTTTAAGGCCAAATAAAAAAATAAAAAAAATAAAAAAAATAGAGATTTAAGAAGTGCCACTTTTGAAATCTTGCCAAAACTAAACCATCCAAACAGGACACTGTCTCTTTAAGTGCAGGGCTGTGCAAATGAAAGGAAATTAATTAAGCTGGGGAGGTTGGTGTGGCGCCTGGGAGAGAGAATGCACAATCTGGGACCTGCATGCCAAAGCTGGGATGGAAAGGAAGGTGATCTGTCACTTGCTGCTGTTTTTTTAAGACAGAAAATATATCTTTGAGAATTGACTAAGCAATTACCCAAATTAAAGACATTGGAAAAACAAATAGTGGTAAAA